>VYZX01027638.1:13058-69399 GCA_013401335.1 Brachypteracias leptosomus | reverse complement strand
CACCCCCGAAACTGCCGGGGAATGGATCGGCGCTCACCCCGACCAGCCTCCCTCCCTCCTTCCCAAATGCCTCTGCCAGCCCCGTCGTCTCCCTGTGCCTGGAATACCCCTCCCCTCTATTTTTCTCCCCCTCCCCACGCGTGATGTGCATGAGGAACTTCTCGGCACAATATCGCTTAAATATGTATTTTTAAAAGGCGCTTAGTACGCGTTTCCCACGCCGTACCTCGCCAGCAGCCCTCGCCGGTGTGAGGTTTTGCTTGGCCGCTGCTGGGGTTTGCTCTTGATGCTTTTTTGGGGGGTGGGAGGGAGGATGTTTTCTTTTAACTTCTCTGTCAGCCGAAGTGCTGCCTGGTGCCGTTAGGATCACAGAGGCGCATCCCCTGGGTACCTGTTTTCGGAAGGTTTTGCTTAGGATGGGAGGGAAAAGCTACTTTTCTTTTGACATTGAGTGGATGTGACTGGCTGTCCTTGTCTTGCGAGGAGGATGCAGGTCTGTGATCCCCGGGATTTTGGGTTTAGGTTCCTTTGCCTACCCTGAGGGTGGTGGAGGATCTGGAGGAAGGGAGTTCTAGGGATGGATGGTGGTGTTTTTCTTCATACACTTCATAAATAGTGTGTGTTCATAGCCTCCGAGATCATTTTATTTTTTTTCCCCTCTGGCATCATTTATTAAACTGAAAATTTTCCTGGAACTGAAAATATTCCTGGAGATGGATTTATCTCCCCACCATCACCAAAAATTATGGAGCCCTGGTCATGTAGTTGGCTGCTGGTCTTTTGTTTATTGTATACGAAAACTGTTTAGAAGAAATAGAGCGTTCTAGTGACTAGATTAAGTGGGATTTAATCACTTTTCCATCAATAAGGGAAAAAAATGCGTGTTTGCTGCAGGCTTCTTATTTCTTTTAACCAAAGATTATATATAGCATATTTCTGATAAATGAAGAAACTTTCTTTTTCCTGATATTCTTCAAAACAACTGAGCAAGTGTGTCTGTATGTAGGCACACGTGAGTCTCTTGCACCGATTTAAGCACATTTATTGGGCTATCCTTTTGAGGTCAATTTTGAGATACTTAAAACCCAAACTACTGTAGCTTTAAGGTGACTGCAGATAACAGTATTACTGTCTCTTATAATTAGAAATCTGTTGAAACTTTAAATCCTCCTTGGTAGATGTGATGATCAGTGTGAAAGAAGGAATAGCATTCCAGCAAGCTTTATTCCTTTTTTTTATATTTTTGGCTCCAAAACAAAGCAACAGCATGTCTTTTCTTTTTATTATTGTTGTCTTCTGGTTTAAACTGCTGATGGCTTTATTTTTCCACACATGGGGAAACAAAAATAAAGTCCAGCCATATCCTCCACTGACATTTATCTGCATCAAACTTTAGTTAAGCTCAGGAGGTTGTTTAATCTTCTCTGAACAATGTAGGGGGTATTTTTTTTTTTTTCGTTCTTATAACCTGTCCTCATTGTGTGTATTTATGGAAGTTGTCTTCAATTTAAGATGAAATATGGAAGCTATGCAAATAATTTAGTGACCCTTCCAGAATGAGATTTGGCCAGCATATGTAAACTCTTTCATGGGTTTATTTCATATTGGTGGCTTTTCCGGTAACATCTATTTTGATATTTTCTAATTGAATAATGCCTATGGTATTTTAATTGAAAATTGAAGTTTGGGGGTTGAGTTACTACCCCTTCTAAAATATGAGAGTATCGTTGTGATTTATTTAAAAGTTGAAAAACGTCAGGTCATGCAAGGTAGTTGTCTTGCAAGTAATGACCAGTAGCACTTAATTTGGATGAATTTTCGTTCATGTTCATTTAGCTTCCTGTAGCTGGTCTTAAATGAACTCTGAAATCCATACTGGCTTCTTGGTCTTGAAAACTGCCTGACTGACTTGTATTTGTTGTCTCCGGTAGCTTATGAAATGCATGCACAGTGTGTCAACCTTTCCCTTAACAACAAAACCTAT
Organism: Brachypteracias leptosomus; assembly: GCA_013401335.1. Classification (NCBI taxonomy): domain Eukaryota; kingdom Metazoa; phylum Chordata; class Aves; order Coraciiformes; family Brachypteraciidae; genus Brachypteracias; species Brachypteracias leptosomus. The sequence goes on along the minus strand of VYZX01027638.1, from coordinate 67,415 downwards.
GAGCAAATGTTCAGTGTGAATTATATTACTGAAATAAAATATTCTATAGTTGTCATGGTTACAAATAGAGGCAGGGTTACTGGTTTTCATCTGCATGCTGGGGAGGGGGAATCTAGTTTTGTCACTTTTTAATTACATTTCTAATGAGTGATGGTCATACTTCAAGTACCCAATATATTAGATACACAGCATAGTGAATTAGATTTTGTCAAAGTCTTGCTGAAACGAAACAAAAAGTGGTGGTGTGCAGGAGCAAACCCTTTCTCATGCATCCGTTTTTTCAAAGCAGAAAATCTTGAGGGAAGAAAAGTAACCACCTCTGTTTTGCTTCTTCTAGATTAGCATGCAGCCAGGGTTGCTGTTCTTCAAACAACAATAAAAAGTATATAGTGTCTATGTTGACTGGAAATCCTCTCAATGAAGGGTGAGGAAGACCCAGATCTAGAAATTAGATATGAGTTTTGGCTTTACTGTGCACCGTATCTGGTGCTATCACTTTTAGTGCTTGTTTGTGAGGAGAATTCATTATCCCCAGGTTTGCTGTGCTCATCTCGCCAGCAATGCTGCTTCGCTCCCGTGCATCCTTCTCCCAGGTTGTGATCTGTTGTTTCCCTTGGAGCCATTCCAGTTTGGCTCTGTGCTAATTCTGCCCACCAGAATTGGGGCCTTAACTATTTGGTGCTAATCCCTATACTATTTCTCTTCTTCTCCATCTCATCTGCAGCTTGCTCTTGTCCATGCTTACTTGTTTTTCTGACCTTTTAATTTAGTCCTGAAAACCAACGGACCCAGTTCTTCTGAAGCACAGCAAAAAAAAAATTAAGGTGGGGAATTAATATATGTTAATCTTTTTTCCTCTTCCTTTCTATGTAGAGCCTCTGTGCGCTGTGCTGGGAACATACATAGCTTTGGGGGGCGAGGGGGGAAGAGTACCCCTGCCTCTGTAAATGAAAAGAAATTCCAGTCTGTCCTGCCTTGTTTAAGTCCTGTCCCTTCCATTATATCCCTGCTGTGGGATTTATTTTTTAATCTTAAAATTCACTTGGAGTTTTTTTGGTGCTCTTCTAAGTTTTGGGGTCTCTTTAATTATTTTTTTTTTGTTAATTTTTTTTTTTTAGCATCTCTAACTTCAGGTGGAGCATACGCTTACTCATGTTCTCGCAGTGACTTGTACGCAGCCTACGTCGATAAACTTGAATTTGCTGCCATAGGCTACTGAGCCAGGGAGCCCAGGCACCTAAAGGCCTGATCGTGAGGCTGCTCTGTTTGCAGAGCATCAGCTTCACAGTGCGCTGCAGAAGAATTCTACATAGTCTTCAGATTGTTAATTCTTTGTGCCATAATCAAGGCTTTTAGTCAGCTAAAATCTCAGCATGGGTTAGTGACTTACTTGGTCCTTCAGCATTTCTTTCCCCTCTAGATCTTCCATTTGGCAATATTTGGCCTCATAGTGTGCTGATTCAATAACAAATATGACACAGTATCATTAGATTCTGAAATTTATTTGTGTATCTAATCACTTAATGCATTTTTCTCTCCACAAAAGAAATCCTGTGTAAATACCTATATCTTAAAGCCCATAAACATACAAATTAGATAACATTGACTTGATTACTCTCCTGGGTACTTGAAATCATTGTATTAACCCTTTGTCACAATTTTTAAAAATTTCTCTTCTGGTTTTATGTTAGCTTACCCAGTGTGGGGAGGGGTTTGAGTGTCCTTCTATGCAGTTATAAAAGTTACTTATAGGAAGATGGAGCTCCTACGCAAAGGCTGAAGACCATCTCCTCAAGAAGTAACCTGCCAACAGCAACCTCAAGCATGAGGCTGTATGAAACGTAAACAGCTCTGACATGCGTCTCTCTCACTTCTGTTTCCTTTGTTAGCAGAAGTACAAAGAACTCTTCCTCAGCTATAAAGAAGGAGATTAAAAGGAAATAGATTAGAAATCTCTTACGGGAAGGCCTTTTTGTCAGATATTTAGAAGTCGACACAGTTCACAGGGTGTAAGTATGCACCATTTACCTGCTCTGGGTAAACCAGAGCTGAACAGACCTGGTAGGAGAGATGCCCCAAGAAGCCTTCCTGGTGCTGTTATGCAGCCAGTTACCTCTGTGCTGTCTTGACCATCTGGTAAATGACAGCAACTGAATTCCTAGTCACACTCTTACATAAATAATTTTATGTTGTGGATTAGCATATCTGGAACATGGGACCATTTTCCTTAATTTTTATGTGCTGCTTTTTTTCATCTGTGGTGCTTAGGTCTAGGTTTTCAAATATCCTCAGCTTGGATTTTTGCCATAGTTGGCATTAACATCAGAAAAACATGCATTTTTTTGGTGGTCTTAAACTTCAGGTAATTTATAGCGCTGGCTTGCACTAGTAATACTGGTTCACTGAAGCAGTCGTCTTGAGCTCCTGACAAAGATGGACTTATTTTAAAATGAATTCAACAGTTCTTTTGTAGTGTTTTGTGGTTTTGTTTTTTTAATTCCCTGCCATCCATTACAATATGACATATGATATTAAGTGCTAGGACTTCTATTCAGGTTTGGTTTGGCTTACTGGAAGACATGGTGTACAGTTCTTGGATTTGTCTCCAGTTTAGGACTAAACTCTATATAAATACAGGTAATACACAGTTTGATTGAGGAAAAGCAGATTATTTCTAGGGGCATATTTTGGAACTCATCCAGTGCAGCAGTTTGCAAGAAAATCTGCCACTGATACAATTCCTCTGCAGCGTTGCTGGTAACTAAACTGTTAGGTGTGCATGTGGTAGGAGTGGTGTGCAGACTGTCAATGTAGTTGAGGGATTCTTCGCTGTTTCTCTCAAGTTCATATAGAGGTATCTGAGGCAATAATGATGTCCTGTAGCAGGTCTCTCAAACTCAGGATGTGCCTAATTTGTTGAGCTGGACTTTATTCATTGACCTCTTCCTATTTTTGAACCTTGAGGGAGACATGTTATCAGTCTGCGCTTTTTTTCTTTTTGAAAAACAACAACAAAGAACCAGAAAAACCTCACCCCAAAACCATGATCCTCATGACATGCAGACAGTAGAAATCCTGGATTTAGTGTGAATTAAGAGCTTTTGCTTCAGACACTTCTTAAAGTCCATGCTGATGAGTAATTAATATTTAAATCAGATAATTCTGCTCTGAGATATGCTTTGTCAGACCTTGTTGTAGGATTTTGTTGTGTTTTTTTTTTTTTGTCTGCAAAAGCAATGCTGGTGGATTTGCAGATAGCAGCATGCTGTAACTACTCAAAGAAAACTTTCTCTTCTCAGTCTGAGGCTTAAACATGCTGTTTCCCTTAATTAGAAGGAGAAGAATTTAAATGCCATCATTTTTTTTCAGCCACAGGTAAGCCCCAGCTCAAAAGAAGAGAGGCAAAAGAGTTCAGGAAGTTCATCATAATAATTGAATGACACAGAGCAACTTTAAAGTGGATGCAGCTGTGTTTACCTGTGCTTTGAAATATATGTGTATTGCAAATTTTGGTTGACTTGTAGCTTGTTGAACACCTGAATTCATTAAATGATTCTGAACATATTGTATGCTTCAAAAACTTCATTTTTTTTTTTTTTTAAAGCTTTCTCTTGATTTTTATTGTCTCTTGCTTGCCAAGAGTGGAGAAATGCCAAATTGGAACACTTCATATTACAAAATGTTGTCAGGTATATAAATGTCTGGAAAATGCTTTTGAAATTGTATGAAATGCTAGGGAATAACTAAACTTAAGCAGTATCTTTTTGAGTTTACTCCTTTCTCCTTCATAAAGCTTGGGAAGAGGAGGAGAAGTTGCTAATTTTGTATGAAATTTCTTATGTTTTGGAATGATGGGCAGAGCATAAAAATACATGTGTATGTAAAAAGTATAAACTAATTCAGCCACATCAGCCTATACTCTGTGAAACGGCTCCTTGACAACAGTGCCTATATTCTTAAGTATATCCTTAATGTATCGGTAGCAGGATGGGTCATTAGAGCTATGGAGCATGATGCTGTTGCTTGGAGTATCAAGTCTAGGAACTCTGGCAGTGGAGGTTGATTTTTCTGGTTTGGGGTTTTTCCCTTCTGCTGTGTTTTGAATGGCTTGTTTTAGTAAAATGTATTGGAAGCTATAAGGGATATTTCAGGAAGAAAGCAGCAGCCCTTTTCTCTAAAGCTGCACAGGTGGTAGTAGTCCCTGAAATAGGTTGAGATTTCTGGAAGGTAGGAGTAAGTGACTGCTTGGTTAGATGACACTGGTTGTCTTTTAAAGATTCTCCTTAGGAAATGGAAAATTTTTGTAAATAACTGCTCCAGAGATGCAACTCTTTTCTTCTTCATCCTCCCTTCTTGCTTGGAGATAAGAGTAGATGCAACAAAGCTTACCCAGATGTTCTCCATTGTGACTGTGGACTGCTCTACTTTCCCCTCCCCAAACAGTGGGTTTCTCCTCTGTTTCACAGCCAGCTTGATAGATCACATCTGAAAAGCCTGGGTACTACCATGGGTGCTTTGTGGTCTGTCCTATTCGGAGAAGAGAAATACCAGATACAGTAAGGATATTGTGTGGTGAGAGGTTATGAAAAATGCTATACTTTGGCCCTTTAGGAGAAGGGTTAAAAAAGGGCACAGTTAACACTTCCAGTCATCTCTGACAGATTTGCTACTAAAATGCAAGCCAAAATGTTAAATATTCTGTGCTGTCCTCTTTGTTACCCTATTTTTGGCTGATCATATGAAGAAAGTATATAACTTAAAAGAAACCTCATTGTTCTGTCTTCCCTCCCTTCTCTCCTCCACGTTATTTCACATTTCTAAACATTGAGCATACCAATCAATATTCCATTAAGAGGAGAATTAACCTGGGAGAAGCTTGCATGTATTTGCATGTAGTAGCTTATTTTGTGGTCTGTGGCTTTGTGTTGCCTTTCCCCATGTAACCTTTTTTTAAAGAACATTCCAAATATTTGTGGAATTACTTCTAATAGTGAGGTTTGCCATGCTCCAACTTAATTCTGTCATTATGAATTTCTAGTACAGCCTTTTGCAGTGCCCTGCTTGCAGGCAACATCAGTCAGATGTTTGTAGCTAGCTTTTTTGCTTCTGTTTTACAATAGCTGGACATCAAGGTACTAGGCTTCAGATCAAATGTTGCTCTTGGTTACACACATGTAGTTAACAGAAATCAATGTTGCATAGGCATAAATGAAAGTTGGATTTGATCTTTTGTGAGTTAGCTCTTATCTCATTTATGCTGATGCTAGTCTGGATTTTCTGTAGGCTGGATTGAATGCCTGATCTTAAATTCAGATGTCATGAGACTTTCGCTGTCTGTGCCAACATTTTATTCCTTGTGGTCTTTGTACAAGTCTGAAAGTAAAAGCTATCCTTTTGCTTTCTGAAGTCTGAGCCTTGAGACTGCAAACAAATGTAATGAGATTTGATTAAAAGCTGCCTGTAGCACAGAAGAGTGTGGGATGTGGCTCTGTGGGACCTTCTGGGGAACCTCTTGGTTGATCTTGATGTGTGAATTGTCACAAGAGCTGCTGAACTGTAGACCAAATCCTGATCTAGTTAACACCTGTGGAGCTGACATGTTCCAGTATGTATCTGATGTTGCACAGTGCTTCTGCACCCTGAGGAACAAATCACTTGTGAAATTCAACTGTGAAGGTCTTAAGGTCAAAGAAAGAGTCTACAAATTTCAGTAGATGACAGCAACTGCAAAAGAGGGGGGTGGCTGGTTGAAGAGTAGGCATATTTTCTGGTCCCTGGTTTGTGTGCTTTTCTCCTAAAAGTTTTATATTATATAAGATGGGCCAAATTTGTCCTTGGCCTGAATCTGTAGAGTTAAATGAAGTTACATTTGGTACCCCGAAAATCTTAGATAAATGTTCTACTTGTTCTTTAAGATTATCAAATCCCCAAAGTAGAGCCTGTTTTCTGGTACATTTTTCTTTTTGGAAGAGAAATGTGTAATTTTATGATTAAACTTCTGGGCAGTTCTAGTTCTGCAACATCACCACCTTATCTCTCTGTGAACTAAATGGTGGTGGGAAGTTGCGGCTGATATTTGAGTTATTTATAGGAGGAAAAAATAGAGCATAGAAGTGGTATAGGAATTAAGGAAACAAAAAGGCTTGCCTGAAGTCTCTAAAGTACAAGACTGACTTAAAAAGTGGTACTTGGATGCAGAAATGCAGCCAAAGATGAAGAGGAGAATTGTGGTTTGCTTGCTGCCATAATACTCTTTGTTTTGGTTTATTTGTTTTTCCTCTCTCAGAAGTTTTGAAAGCCCATTTGTGAGGAGGGGATGCTCCAGCTGAAAGATAAATTGCAGCAAGTTTTCCTTAAACTCACTGTTTCAATATCACACTTGAACAGTTCACAGCAGCATCCTTCAAGCCTTCTAAAAACTGTTCTTAGACAAATATTGTGCTTGCAACAGCTAAGTTATTGAAGTATTGTATTTCAAGAATAATACAAGTAAAAGAAAAAACAAACACCAAACCCCGTGTGGTGCTGGCTTCTTTATTCAAAGAAGTTCATGCAGCTGCAGTGCTCTGATGGCAGTGTTAAGGTGGTCTGGGCTGGAGGTCAAGAACGACACCCAGTTGGGTCAGGTTGAGAAGCTTAAACTCTAATTTATAATGGAAATGCAGGTGTGTTGAGCCAGGTCATTGTGCATGCTTGAGCTCAGGCATCTGCTGCTTGAGGTGATGGTTAATCAGGGCATTAGGTACCTCTGTACCTTCCATCTGGAGAAGCCAGTGGGCTGGTTAGACACTTGCTGCATGTAATCTGAGTGGAAGTTCTGGTTAACCATTTCCTTCCTCCTATTTTCAGAGTATGCTGTTTATCCTGCAGCTATTTATCTCTAGGAAAACATGAACAGGCTCAGATTTCCTCAAGGTACTTTACTAAAATGATATTGCATATGACAGCAGATCCTAAGTCTTCCCCTGTCTAAATACTACCTTGTAAAATTAGAACATACCAGTTCTTGCTTTTGAGTACACCTGTAACCTCTTGAATTTTGCTATAGCTATTTTGAGGTTTCCTGAAGAGGACAGTTTTACCCTAAAAACAAAGTACATAGTCCTTATTTTGTATATGAAGATTGTAATTTTGGCAACAGTCAGAACTGTACAGCATTGAGCCATCTTCTTGATTAGAACATTGAAAGATACAAAAAAAGTCACAAAGAAAAGTTTGTTGTTTTTTTTTTCCTCTGTGCTTGTCAGGCATAGTAGGATGTATTTTATTTTTATATATTATAAGTATTTTAGATATTTTTAAGGAGGCAGAAAGGGGGGGGGATAGTGTCATTTAATTGCTACTCTAACAGCAAAGCTGCTTTTGAGAAAAGACTAGCTGTCAGGATAAGATCCAAGAAATGTCAGTACTAATCTTATCTAGATAATCCGTTAGTTTTAATTTTGGGCAAAAATTTAGGAGCATGGGCATTGTGTGTTTAACTATTACATGCACAAATACAGTTTAATCTTTACTTGCTGTATCTACTGAGAAATAAGTTTCACTGTAGCTGTATTAGAAGTGCTTGCAAGAATAATGAAGCGGCCATAGAGCTTATACAGCACGACACAAAGTGACAGTATTGCTCTGGGAAACCCTTAGCCTCTGTTTTCAGAGAAAATTGTAAATGTAACTCTGAATCTCTGGGTAGGCTTTTGGCAAGGAGCAATAAAGGTGGGAATCTTTGAATCTTAAAGTTTCTGATTTTTGAGTTAAAAGCCATCTACTAGCCAAGCTCTGAGCAGGCTTACCAATTGGTATGTGACCTGGCTGCCACTAGAGAGGGACGGAGCTCTATACAGAGCAGGGGTGCGTTCCTTACATAAAGGACAGATTTCAAATAAATGAGGTTTTTTTTGGACAGGCATGTCTTTCTTTGAGGGTAGAAAAGGAGAGGGTGAATGTTAAATCATACCATTGTTTATACTCAAGAAAAACTTCACGAGCGAAGTTTTGTTGCACAGAAACATCTTGAAAAAGAAATAATTCACATTCCATGTGTAGATCAAACTTGAAAATATTCTTAGCATAAAGCAGTGATCAATGGCAAATTGTACTGTGGAAGTTGGAAACAAATTTCTAACCATCCAGGTGAAGAGAGAAAGTGGCATAGCCCATATGAAATGAAAGCACAAAGGATTCTTGAGGAACTTGGGAAGGCAGTGAAGTTATTCCATTTTCCTTCATGTGTCATGAGTGTTTTATTCTGCTTATCATTAAATAAAGTTTCTCTATTGCACAAAAGAATAACAATAATGAAAAAGCCCTAGAAATTATGTCAACTTCAATTTTGTGTGTAACCACAGCTTCTTTTGGCCGTGTTGGGGTCAGGCTTGTGTAGCCCTATCTGCCTGGTGGTTCTGCTTTTCCCATTTGGCTGTATTGTCAAAGCAGTCTTTTTTACATATATGTTCTCAAAGTAGCTGCACATGTACTCTGCCCCCCGAGTTGCTGAATTGCCTCTTTGGTCACTGTATCTTAGGCCTTCAGTTCTTTTTTTAGATTTATCTAATTTCACGTTAATGAAAGCACCACCCAGAATTGAGCATCTTAAGGATTAAATACATCCTGTTAATGTCAGTATTTTTGATGTTTTTTTCCATCCTTGCCTTTTCTGTTTAGGCAGTAAACTCTTCTGGGACGAGGGCTGTTATTTTTTTCCTGTACAGTTAGAACCTCCTTCCTAGCCGTGCCTTGTGCTCTAACAGGACAAAAATGATTCATAAGCTCTGAAAATGCAGCTCTTCTCCACCCCTCCTTTTTGCATTTTAGTCTACAGAGATTCTGTTATGCTGAGGCAAAGCAAAACTTAATGCTACTTTCCTTTTCTGTTTCTCTTAATTACTTTTTGAGGAGGAAAAAGTATCCTGAAAATGTAAAATCAACATTAAAACAATTTTAGGAATCATAGAATGCTTTAAAAGGATTTTCTTTTTAACTTCTGTATTATAATCCAGAGATACTTAGTAGTAAAACGTGGACTTGCTAGTCAGGAGTGTATCTGTTTCTTCTGGAAGACAAGTATGTGCTTTGTCTCACTCCATTAGAAACAGTAATCTCAAGAATATACTGAAGGCTCTGGGTGTTCAGGAGGTGGTTGTTGCTGCAGAGGCCCACAGTCACGCCCACCAGAGGGCATTTTATCACCAGTTTCTTGGGGAGAAAGTTTTTTTTTTTCTGAAGTCATGAATTAAGTAGTAAATATTGGATGGAAAAGCAGTGTATGAAACATTGTACAGATAGCTTTTTTGTTTATATATAAATACATATGCTTATTTCCTGGCTGTATTTATATGTAAATAAGTAATGATGTCAGCTTGAATGGTTGGGTTTCCCCTCTGCTTCCTAAATACTTTCTAATTTTACTTAATGGATATTCTGGAGAGAAAAAAAGAATTCTTTAAATCTCTCCCACAGCTGGTATAGCCATCGGTTACCAGGAAACTGGCCGCCCTACCAAACAAGCACGGCAGATACCCTGGACGATTGCATCCCCCTTTTCAGGGCACTCAGAAGCAGAGGCTGCTGTTCAGGAGCCCTACTCATTTAGGAGGCTGGAATTTGCAATTATACTTAATAACAAAGCTGAATTTTAAGGAAACGCTTGGCAGCCGGGAAAGTGTACATCTGCCAGATGGACCTGATGTCTTCTGTTTGGCAGCAGTTAATGCTAAGGCATGATATGCAAAACCCAAGAATGACAGCTAGGAAATGAATTTTTATTTTAAAAACTGTATTTTGGTTTTGGTTTGTTTTTTCTTTTTTTCCCCCATCAGTCTTCCATTACAAAATAAAGCCTCTGCAGGAAGGAAAAAAATCCACTTCTGAAAGTACCTTCTCTCACCCCTTCTCAGGGTGCTTCCTTGTAAATTTGACATCTGTGCTGACGGTTGAGTTGCCCCAGTTCAGATGTGTGACCTTCGTCAGCCTGGTACAGCACAGATAATGTGATTAATTCCCTTCAGTTCCCTGTGGACAAATATATTCACTCCACCAGAGCCCCCATGACTTGTTTGCAGCCTCAGCAGAGGCCTGGGGTCATAGGAGACCAAACTGCAAACCCAGGCAGGGATTTGAACAGCCTGTGCTGTGAAGTGTAGGCAGAGCAGTGGTAAAAGCCTTCCTCCCTGTGTGGGACCCTCTCTGCGTGTGTGTGGGACATGCTGTGAATGACTTGAGTAGAGATTTGGATACCCATCGTAAGTGCAACCCTGGGACCTGCAGTTAGAACCCCATGTTGTGTTTGTGGCCATCCAGATAAAGATGGGAATTATTCAGAGCATATCTCTTGATTGCCAGGAGTAGTTGATGTCTTAAGGATGGATAATGATGAAATGTAGAAGAATTTTTCTTGTTCTCCAAACTGTTCAGGTGAAAAGGCCACACCTTGCTAGGGTGAAGCAAGCACAGACCTGCCACCCATCTGCCTTCCACCACCCCACCCCAAATGAAGTGCACATAGAGGCTTTGTGATTTCTTTTGAGAATCTAATCCTAATCCACAGAGATTAGAGTGATTTTGTTTGGGATGAAGGAAAGCAAAGATGCAAGACAACTCCATAGTTCTCTGGAGCACAATATCTACTTGTAGTGTGGATGGATGTGCTATCTTGTGTGGTGTTAGTGGGGAGGCAGAAGGTGCTGTGACCTCCCCTTCCTGATGATTCATGGGAAGACGAGTGGGAGTGGTCTGAATAGCTCTTCCTTCTATCCAGAATGGGGTTAAAACCCTTAACAAATAGTAATTGGGGAATTGTGTGGAAACAACTACTCAGACCTCAAAAAAAAATGTTTGCAGTGAAAAAGTGAGGTGGAGAATTAATCAAGACCAGCTCCTGCCTCATCAGCAGCAGGGAGTCTCCTAGTAAAATGCCTGAATGTTTTTCAGCCTCTTTATTCAGATGATAGATCCTTTAGCCAGGAAATATTTTTTTTTTTTCCCAGTGGTGTTAGTGTCTGTGCAAATAAATGACTTATAAAAGATTTTTATTAATCCTCTAGGACTGAATCTTTGAATAACTTTTTAGCTGGATAGATTTGCTTTCCAGAAATTTGATAAGACCTATGTCTCTGCCACCTTGTAATCTCTGAGTTTACTAGCTTAATAGCTGCAGGGGTTATAAAAGATATCTTGCGATTGCAAGTTGAAGTTTTTCCTTTATTAATATTTGAGGGCTCAAGTGTAAATTGGCATTAAAAGGACTTTGGATCTGATCCTGTATTTTGTTTCCTTTGCTTTCAGTTTTGCCTGTGGTGATGAGCTGGAGCAAGTATAAATGCGGGGTCCCAACTGTAGAGACTCAAGTGAGCTAGTGTTGGTGTAGTGAGCAAGTTAGTCTGCTGAGAACTTTGTTAGGATAAAAAAACACAACCCTTTTTAGGATTAAAAAAAAAGTAGATGGCAGCACTAAGCTGTTCTGACAGAGAGAGGATTTGTAGGTGAGAAGGATGGAAAAAGCCTGTTAAATCTGCAATTATTGCAACAGTGCAAAGCTCCCGCAACACTATAGTAACTCATATTAGCAGAAGAACCTTGCAATCTGGTTTCCCTGCTGTTACACTGGGAATAGATACTACTGCTTCCTCTCATTTCATTAGCAAGGACCATATGAGGTCTCAGTGTAATTCTGAGCTAAAACAAGCTCATATCTAGGTTTCCTACAGAGTGACTTAAGGATTTGACCTGGCTGCTGTTTATGTCTTGGTGCTAATTTATTAGCACTATTATATCAGAAACAATTCCTTGACTTCCAAAGTATATTCAAAAACATACTTAATTTCAATATATTTCCATTTTACCATAAGTCTGTGGCAAAGTCCTGGGAGTTATTTGATTAGCTAGGAGGACTATGTAGCCAGCAGTGTGTTTTGACAGAAGTAGCCTGTACCAGACTGAAATCTTATAAACATGCTGATTATCCAGTATTTGAATTAGTATTTTGATGCGCTTCAGCAGAAGAATTTCATGTTTGAAAACAACTACTTGTCACCTTTTACTGACTTCACTACTTTGCTCAGTCTGTCAGACACTGCTTTAAGGCACATCTGGAAGCTGGAGAAGAAATGGTTGCATTGGGGCCAGGTGACCACCATGCTTGAAAAATATTTTTGAGGAGAAAAGGGCTGTCTTTCCGTTTTGTGAACTCCAAAGCAAAAAAAAACCAAACAAAATAGTGATGTGATTTTTTTATTGTTCTTGTGCTGTGAGGCAGCCTGCCTGCCAGTATTCAGAGGAGTTGGCAGCATATGCCTGAGGGAGGGGAAGAAACTTGGATACCTTCAGGACATCCAGCTTTGAACAGAACAGAGGAAAATCCATGTGATTTAATTCTGACATAAGCACAAAACCAGCTGTTTCCAACTTTGTCTGACCAGCACCCTCCTTAGTGAGCAGAGGAGCCTGCTGATAGTGCAGAAGATCTCCCAGAGCGGGTTGTGTGTGGAGAAGGTGACTCTGTAGGTGATGAAAACTAGCAAGGAGCAGAAAGAGTGGTGCAGATGTCATCTGCTGGGGATGAAGGTTGATTTATAGGATTTAAGTGTTTTACGGAAAAAAAGGCTTGCAGAATCTGCCTGAGCTGGGACTGGAGCTGTAGTGCTTCCTCCACAGATAGCGTCTCCCCCCTGCCCATCATTGTGGGTTTTAAATCTCTTGTTGGAAGGTGTTGGATGTTTTATAGTGCTGTAGAGTGCAATGTGAAGGATATAGAATGATAGAATATCTAAAGTTGGAAGAGACACATAAGGATTGAGTCCAACTCCCTGCTCCTCCCAGGACTATCTGAAACAACCACATAAGAGCATCATTCAGATGCTCCTTGAACTCTGACAGACTTGGTGTTGTCACTGCTTCCCTGGTGAACCTGTTCCAATGACTGACCACCCTCTCTGCTTCACCCCTTGAGGACTATGATAAGGTCTGTCCTCAGCCTTCTCTTCTCCATGTAGGTTCAAGTGACCTCAGCTGCTTCTTACGTTTTGCCCTTGAGGCCTTTCACCATCTTGGTTGCCTGCCTCTGGACACATTCTGTTAGTCTGATATCCCTCTTACAATCCGGTGCCCAAAGTTGCAGACACCACCTGAGGTGGGCCTGCACTGGTGCAGTGTAGAGTGGGACAGTAGCCTCCCTGGACCAGCTGGCTATGCTGTGCTGTGCACTGTTGGCCCTTTTGGCATGCTGTTGACTCATTCAACTTGCCATCAACCTAAAACCCCAATGAGGATGATCCTTGCTTACCCTGAGTAGCTAATCTGAACAGCTGGTGGCCCTAGCTGGGACCTCACATGGTGGGAGGGCAGGCCACAGGACCTCTTTGGGTTAGGGCTGGCTGTGATTTTGGTTTTTTGATGCTGATAACTAAAAATAAATGGAGGAGTTGGTAGCCCTCTGTGCTTGACTGGAACCCATGGCCTGCCCTGAAGGAGGCAGTGTGGGTCATGGGAAAGGTGCCAGGTCTCTCGCCTACCTGAAGGCTCAGCTCAGTGGCATTCTGCCTCCTCTTCTCAGAGCTCCAGCTCAGACACCAAATGTCTCATGCAGGCTGGCATTGTTGTCCAGTCAGGAGTTTAGGAAATGTCCTGGTTGGTTTTGAATATATCTTTAGTACTAAAAAAAAAAAATTAAACATTGTAGGAGGAATTATTTGTTCAGTGTGTCTTTTCTGCAGCTTCCCCAAGGTTTACTTCTGATGGGGCTTCTGCTAGTTAGGTTGGTTAAAAAGTGATTTTCAGCATATTTAGAGACGTAGAATCATAGACTATCTCAAGATGGTCCTTATGAGTCCCTTCCAACAAGTCCAACTCCCTGGTACTCACAGGACTACCTAAAACTAAACCATATGACTAAAAACATAGTCCACATGCTCCTTGAACTCTTGACAGGCTTGGTTCTGTAACCACTTCCCTAGGGAGCCTATTCCAGTGACCAACCACCCTCTCCGTGAAGAACCTTTTCCTAGTGTTCAATCTGAACTCTTTTTATCAATGAGAAATAGAAAATCAATTGTGTGTTTGAATATTTGGTGTAGCTAGTAAGAACTCCTCCCTCAAACAAAACAACTCAGCCCATGAGCATTTTATGTAGATTGGTTTGTAGCTTCTACTAACTTTATATGGTGCTTTCTGCATGTGCTGTTTGTTATAAATACTGTAGGATATTTGGCAGGGTTTAAGGCTGCTAAAATTAAATGTAGTTTTAGGAAACGAGTAAATTCTTCTTTTAGAGAACTGAGTGTGTTTTGAGGACAGAATTTTTAATAGTTCTTTTGATGCCCTCTTGAGCAGCTTGTGGCCCTTATGGTTCTGTTGTGCCCTCAGAAGGAAGATAGGGAAACACAGTAAGGTGTGGTTTTGTCTGAATTTAAGTTCACATGTTATTGCTCTTTTAAAGAAGGCTCATTTGACTTGGTGAATGTTCCTGAAAAACACCATTTTCAGGGGCTAAATGTGTTGTATCCAAATGAAGCTTAAAAACAGGCTGACCACAGAGCTGCCAGACTTTTGGTCAATCTAGTCAAATACCTCCTTCCAGCAGTTCCCATGGCCAACTATTTATAAAAGGAGACATGATGCTTTGATTTGGGTGGTTGTAGTTGTCTTTGTCTCTTTAGCTTTCAGGGGTTATTTCTTGTCCCAGGAGTTTTTATAATGAACTCTTAAATCTCCTGATGTTCTTAACCAACTAAATGTGTCTGATTGCTTTGCTGGGGATTCTTGCAGCTTTGGTCTTGGCAGCTTCTTCTGACTTCAAGCTTTGCAGTCTGGTTAGACATTTTGAGACTATCTTATTTTTATCTCTTCTATAACTTGTACCTTTTATTGAATTCACCTTTGTTATGAGACCAAGAGGAGAGAAACTGAAGTTATGACTTCTCTCTGCTAGTCACGCTCTTTACACTTTTATTTCATCTCTAAAGTCTGCTATTGAGTCTTCAGTCTGCCTTCAAATAAGTGTCTCCTCATCCAAAATATTGTTGTTATGGTCCTCTGGGCCCTCTCTGAGTCTGCTGTATTTCCCCTGGATTTGGGTGTCTGGCACAGAGAGCAAGGAAGTAATGCTATTGATTTGATAGTGGCACTTCAAACCTGCGTTATTGCTCGGGCTAACATGCTGAGGGGTTTTTGGTATTGTTTTCCCTGTCTCATTGAGGTGTTGTTTCAGGATTTTCCATGACCTCTCCAGAATGGTTCCTGTATGAATTTAGCTGAAATACTTAAATCTAGCTTGCTCTCCTTGATGAAATGACTCGATTTGTTTTGCTTATTTCAATACAGGTTATCTTTGGTGTTTTTAAGGAGGGGAGTTTCCTTTTTGCTTAGATCATGGCTCTTCTGAGCAGTCCTGCAGCTTAAGATATTTTTGGGAATCTGTCTTTGGAACTAGGCTGATGTCAAATGTGTGAGGGATTTCTCATGTGTATATCAAGGATGTGTATTCTATCAAGGGTCCTGCAGTTCCATAGGTTTCCTTTCTTTACCAAGCCTTGCATCAGGAGGAGATGGTGATTTGCTAGAGTTTAGCTATTCCCTTACTCTTCTCAGGATTATACACTAACTTTTGTCTCCTATATTTCACTCATGAATGTGAAGAGGAGGGGAAGAAGGAGCAGTATGACTCAATGTACGTCATACCCCCTCTGTTTGACAAGCTGTACAGCCCCTGAAGTATCTGTTGGCTCGAGCTGGAGCAGGAGTATCTCTAGTGCTGACAATCTTATGTTTGAGTTCTCAAGGTCCACACTGCAGCACATCTGTGTTGGGTTCCCCCAACTGAGCAATGCCCTTTTGTGCTTGTGTCTCATCCCAATCCCACCCATTCTCCCATGCAGCCTTTGTAATGAGTCAAGTTGAATTTCTTTCAAAAACTTGAACAAAACCCCTCAAACCCAACCCCCCTCCTCCCAGCAAATGTGGCTTCAGCTTCTGGCTGTCATTTCTCAGGTGTCTGAACAGTTGCCGCAGGGCTTCTACTTCTCTGTTCGTTTGTGCTGATTTAAGCTGAACAGGGCTGATTTATGAAATATATCCTAAACAAAGTTGGCTGACTAGCAAGGGTTTTTTTCCACTTCATGGGAACTTAATTACTGGGGGATAGGAAGGATTTGGGTGGCTGGTGTTTTTCTGTTTGGATCTAATTTTCATGAAAATTGAATAAAAACACAAGTACTGTGAATTTCCTTCGTGCTACAAATTCTAAGAAAATATCGCTTATAAACATTGAAACAAATAAAAATGTATCCCTTGCTTGTTTGCTTTGAAGTAATACTTGTATATAATCAAATGACTCCAGAAGCTGGCAGACTGCTTTAAGAACAATATCAAATGTGATTAAAGAAAATACTCAGTTGGCAACCATCGGACCTTTATCATAGTTAGGGCTTTTCAGTACTGCTGAAACAATGTGAGAATGAATAAATAACCATCTCTGGAAAATCCGAGGTGATTGTGTCTGTTTGGCCCCCGTCTTGCCATTCTGCTCGGTGCCTTTCTGCATTTCTGCAGTGCCTTTCACTCGTGTGTGTCAGGCTTTGCAAAGCTGTACGGAGGGGGATGCTGAGATGCAGAGAGGAGAATGGATTTGCCTGAGGCTCTCAGATCAAATGTATTCCCAGTTCTAGTGGCAAAAATTGCGAACAGCACATTTCTCTCTAGGCTCAAGTAATCTGTTGTCTTCTAGGCCAGCACTATTTGTGCCTGGGCAGTCTCGAAGGTGACCTGCCCTCAGGGGTGGGTTGGAAGCTCTCATCTGCAGTGGGGAGATGAAATTTGCCTGTGCTTTGGACAGGCTGTAGTGGTGATAATAAGACCAGGTCTGCCCTGATAAAGACTTGGTTGGTCTTATAAAGTAAAATTTACTTCAATTATGACTTTCCATGCTAGTCCTCATAGAATAAATGGAGACTAGAGAGTGACCTTCACCTCAAATGTTGAGGAATCTTCTTTGTCATATGCTTCCACAGCAGTGCCTTTGGCTTTCAGCACTTGAATTTTGCCACTTTATTTTGTGAAATCTGTTCATTTCAGTTGTACACTGGGCCGTGGAGCACTGCAGGCTCCTTAGCAAGACCCTCAGTCTGCTCCAATGTGCCTCCGTGATGGCTGACAGCCCCAGAGACCTTGCCAGGGAGTTGGTGAACATGGAGTAGCAAAGAGTGGAGCAAAGCTCTAGCAGACCAAAATGTGACTTCAAGGCTAAGACTGAGACAGAGCTTTCGGAGCCTGGCAAAGGGGGCTGTGGTGGAGATTGCCTTGGAGCTGCCTGAGAATAGACACAGAAGAGTTCGTGTGAGAAAACCTGGGAGGAAAAACACCAAAAAGTTGGCTGTGCCTTGCAACAGCCTCCTTGGAGGCTGGAGATTGAGGTTCTGTAAATGTGAGTGGCTTAGGCAAGGTATAAGACCCATCATGCTGAAGGGCGAAGCATGCATCTTTGGTTGGTGATTATGGGATGCTAGTGTAGATTAGAGTTTCAGGGTTCTAAATAGTTGGGTTATCTGTGTTGATTTTTGTTGAGTCTGAGTAGTTGAATTGGAGGCAGCTACTCCTAACTGCTTGCTTCCTTAAATGAGATACCTCTTGGAAAGTTGGGTAGCAGGAGGCAGCAACGTTCTGGTTACCTGGAAGAATGTGGGTAACTGATCTGCCATACAGTGCAAAGTGATACCTCTGGCACCAGTGCTGTGCAGTGAGCCTTTGCATTGGCACAGCAATGAATGGAGCTTGTATGTAGGGCATGATCTGTCAGAAGCCTATCTTGATGGATAGTCCTCATCCTATTGCTGCTGGATGCTGTGGGTATTATTCTGTATTGCCTGCAGGTGGGATTTTTGCTTGTAAAAACTGAGTCATGAGACAGGAAGAGCCTTCTATGCCATTCCTGGTGTCTGATGCCCAGACACTGACAGTAGCTGTCAGACAGCTCTTTCTCAGTAGCACAGGGAAGCTGGGGCTGTGGAGTGGGACTGAAGCTCTTCAGCAGGAAGATATCCTTACAGTATAGAGCTGGGGCTCAGGCCAGCATCAGAGCAGCAGTGGGTAATGCTGCTGCAGAGATGAGTGGTATAAGCAACAGGAATCAGAGCAAGTAGGGTGTTGGAAATCTGAAGCACTGTCCAGAAGGGAAACATCCATGGAAGGAAAGTGGGATGTGCAGGAAGGAGATGATAGAGCTTTTCTTGTTTGAGCTTAAAGGAGAATTAAGAGGATAATCTGCTGTGACAGCTGCCAGGTAGCTACTGTCCTGCTGTGCTAGTGATGTGCCAGTCCTTGCCTAGCACTCACGGCTGCCAGCTGCTGATAGAGGGATACAGCCATGGATGGGCCAAGTGGAGATATTCCCTCCATGTGGAAGGAGGAAGAACTTGGCTTATGGGGAAAAGGAAAGCAATTACAGAGAGCAAAATACTTTCTTTCTGCTTGGAATAGATAACTTCCAGTTACAGATAGGCTGCAGTGTTGCCTGTGCAATTCTGAAAACCTTACAGAAAGTAGGAAGTAACAACTGAAAAGATTGTGCTGATCTTGTTGCTGAGACCTGTTGGGTGCTCAAGCCTTTGAGTTACTCATTGTTTTATTTCCGTATTTGAAAACATCTAAGAAGGAAATTACTGTCCAACTATCTTCCAATCACATTTTCATATCTTCCAATTGCATTCTTAGAGGTTGACCTTGCTTCCTGAGAATCTGTTGCCAATTACCTCCCTTTTCTAGTTATTACTTATTTGCCTTATCTCTTAGTTCTTGCCTTGATAGGGTTTCTCCCCATCTGTCATGAACTTACTTATGCAGGTGGTCAGACAGGTCTTTGACTTTGAATGGTGGTTGTGGCTGAAACAGCTAAAAGTATTCAACCCTCTAGAGGAATATGTGGCTTCCTAAAAAATGGATGAGCCACATTCTTTTTTCTTTCTATAACCAAGCCAACCCTACTGTGGTCTGGTTGGACTCTCTCTGACCCGATGATCAAGAGGTCATGAGTTCCCATTTTGCTTTTTAGCTCTTTGTAGCCATTGCTTTAGGAATGAGGAATGTCTGTTGGCTTTGGTATTTGACTGCCACTTAAGAAGTAGACTGAGAGGCTGTCATATGGCACCTTTTCTTGAAGTGACCTACTTCTTCCATCAGGCAGTGACATCTTACTGAATGAGCAAAGCTGCATGTGCCAAATTATGTGCTTGTTTGGTAGCTCCAGAGTCCAGACCACAATTATCATGGGAACCAAACCCCAGAGTTGGGGTGTTCCCCTGGAGTTGCCACCTGCTGCCTGGCAAATAATCCTGGCAAAGTGAACACAATATCCGTTATTAATAATTGGTCTACACAAGCTTCCACCTACATCTCAGGTAAGACGCAAAGGTTTACACTTCAAGCCTGAGAAAGGTCAGTGTTTCACACTGTCCTGTAAAAGCTTGTGGTTAGAGTCAGCTGTTTGCTTGCTACTTGTGTAGGGAAAAAAAAATCAACAAATCAGTAGCTCAACACTAAGAAAATATCCTTTAAAAACATGTTTGACAGTCAAAAGAAGCCTGTTGTGCACTTACAAAAGAAAGTGCTTGGTGTTTTCACAAGTGGCTGTGTGTGTTAGCGGCTTACGCTGCTTTTGGCAAGTTCAGCAGTTAAGCTGTGTTCTGAGCAGTGGTGGAATGCAGGGCAATAGCAGGGGAGCTCCCATTGATGGAGAACTTGCTTAAGCTATGTGAAGGCTTAGTCTGATCAAATCTCTGACTTAAGTCAGTGAAAAATGTTGAAACATGTTAGTTTATGGAAAGGGATGTCATTTTGAGTCCAGCTGGACATCTGTAGCTTGGAAAGAAAATCAGCAGCACAGGTAGATACCAAATCTGTTCTGCAAAGAGCTGTTAGTCCCACTGGAAAGATGTCTGAAATGAATGCTTCTCCAGAACCATGAAGTGCCACCGGTGGATCCTTCCCCACAGGGAGGTTCAGGAGCAGAAAATGTGGATCATCCATCAAGCAAGTTTCTTGGTCTTTTACTACTTTTTCGTCATTTGTAGTGGCAAAGGGCAGCCAGTGTTTGCTCTGTCGGTTGGCTTGGGGCTGGGTTTTTTTGTTGTGTTTTTGTTTTTTTAATAGTAATATTTGGGAAAAACAGTGACATGAAAGAGTTCGGTGCTTCTGCAAAATAGCCAAACTAGTCTGCTAGGAAGTATCATAATTAAAAGCAAACTAGAGTTGTCAAAATAAATGAACAAAACACAGTTTATGGTACATTAACTTGTTTGCTTACTTGCACATAACCAAATTCTTTTGGATTAGCAATTGGTCTCACACTCATTAGTGAGCATTAATTAGATTCTATTGTGATTAGTTATTGGCGAAGTTGAGAGCAGGGAAAGGAAAAGAAAGGAAAGAAGACTTGTTGGGACTGGGACCAATACACTGCTAAGCACTCATTGGCTTGATCTGAATTTAAAGGCATAATTTAAGCTTTCCCTCATGACAGGCGAGAACCAGCTGCCTGCAGCCCGCCGGGACGGCAGAGAACTTGCTGTTGTGTTGTCAGTCATAGCCCAGTTACTCTGTGATTCAGGTTTGATTTTTATTTTTTTTTTTTTTTTAAATGTCAGAGGTATTGCAAAGCCTCTCGTGCTGCCAGCCTGGCCACATCTGCCCCGAGCCTGTCCCTGTTGTGCTGGGTGGTGAGTGGTGCAGCTCGAACGTTTCCATGTTCCACCCCTTGGAGCTACAGCTGCCCCTGCCGTTCCCTGTAGCTTTCCCAGAAGATACCAAATGAAATTGGGGTGAGTCTTGCCAGCTTCTTTGCTGTCTGGGAGGCTGTGAATAGCATTAGTGAAAACTGACCGTGGAAGAAATGCTCGTGTTGCTGCTGGGAGAGCTAATGGCTGTGTCTGCAGCATTTTCATGCTGCTGACATCAGAAATGAAACGCTGGCTTGTGTCACTGTCACAAGCCAAAGCCCTGCAACAGAGAGGGTGGCACAGCAGATGTTTTAGCAAATGTATTAATTCTTAGAGAATGATTGTGTGGAGTGGGGTTCTTCCCACTTGGTATCAAGGAGGTTTCTCTTTAGTGGTGAATTTTGTATGAGTAAGAGGTACAGGAAAGAAACTGCATAATTCTGTTGAACTGTGTTTTAATCAGATGTTAGCACTTCACAGTTCCACATCTGTGTCTTCCTAGCTATCTCAGCAAGGGGTTTTTTTTTTTGGATAACAGTAAAACACGAATCATGTCACTCTTATCTTTTCTTGCTTCACCAAGCAGGACTCAAATGAAGAAGTTACAGTGATACTGAGCCAGAGAGCCTCAGAGGTTTTTAGCTGAGGAAAGACTGCAGTGGCAAAGACACTCTGATGAGGTGACATAGCAGAAGCTCCTTAGTGTTCCTAGCATCCAGAATGCCAAGGAAGAAGCCATTTTTTCCTTGTTCCTGAATGTTATTTCTTCATCTTAGGTAGCAGGTAAAGAGCTTGCTCCTTTTTGTGAAGCACTTGCTTATCAGTGTCTGCTGTGCTTGGCAGATGTTTGTAGCATCTTTGGTCAGAGAAATGTTCCTTTATATTGTCCTCGTACAAGTTGGTGCTTTTCTTTATACTCTTAATTATAAATCTTGTCTGGAATGCACTTTTACGAAGTTTATTCAAAATTTCATCCCCAGACTCTTACTTCTGTTGGAAATACAATTGGCATGTATACTTAGTGTTACTTTTTTTTTAAAGAAGTTTCTTTTTCCAGAGAAATACAATAACCAAAACCAGATTGAAGGAGTTGACTATGCTTGGTCTCTAGTGCTCCATTAACTACATACTGCTGGCAAGTTTGGAGGGTTACAAATAGCTATCTTTCATACTGAACTGCTTATTTTCAGGGTATTACAACCTCACTCTAAAATGCTGAAGTACTTCCAGTGGTTTTAGAAGAGATGCAAGTTAATTTTAGAACTTGTGTTAAGACGGATTGATTAGTAACTTGGGGTAGCTAGAGCACGAAGAGTGATGGTGTGTCATAACTCTCTGGAAGAGTCATCTGTACCTAACTGAATTTGAGATGATGTCATATCTCCAGCCACTCTGTGATCACTGAAGGCTATGGAGATGGATTTTTCCCTTTGCTGTCACAGGGAATCATCTGGGTTAACTCCAGACTGGAACTTGCTTGGCTGTTTTGATCTCTGGCTGAGAATTTTTCAGGCATGCTGGAAATATGGTTCATTTAGCAGGGATTATCAGTCAAGCCAAGCACTGGGCTAAGGTTATTACTCCTGCATAAAAGAAGGTTTCCTGCATTATTTCCATGCAAGTATTTTTATTTTGCTGTGATTGATGGCCAGCACTTAACTGTGTGACTAATTGCCAGGTCAGCTAAGCTAGGCTTGTGAAGCATCTTTGATTACACAGGGCTGTTTGGATGCTGTGCTGTCAGGTGCACTGCCAGCCGCTCAAATACAAGGATTTGAATTAAATACCTTGGTTCATATCATCATAAGTACTCAGTTCAGTAGGAGTCCTGAGCTCAGGTCCTTGAGATAAATTGGGCAGAGGAACAGTTAAATATGAAGTTCTCTCATTGTGCTGTGAAAACACTGAAGCTACCCATCTTGGTCCAGTCAATAAGCAGAAGGGTAGAGGTGAGACCCTTCTAGGGTATGCACTGTATCATCAGCCTTTTGGCAACACTTGGACTCAGCTGGGCTTTTATTTTCATGCCTATCATTGAAAACTTAAACATTGAAGAGTTGAAGAGGGATATAATTGCAAGGATATTATATTGGGATTATTCTAATAAATGCCATTTGAGTTCAAATTTCTAAAACCCATTCTCTAGGGTCACATCAGTTCCTATTTTGATCTAGTCGCTAGGATTTTTTTAAGCTGACTTTGTTGTAAATAGACCAAAACTGAGATGAAACTGATTAAGGAAATTATTAGTACCTGTTAAATTGAGCAGAGTGCTGCTGGCCTTCTAAAATTATTATGTTTTCAACGTCTATACCAGAAATATCAAGTTGGGACTTCCTCACAGTCATTTAAATCTTGCTGTGTGCTTTGAGTTTATCTGCAGGAGCATGTGGTGTTCTTCCCTTTCTACCTTGTACCCCCGCCACAACTTTTTATTTCTACATGATTGTGTCCTATTGGATATAAAATAAACATACTTGTTCCAGAAGGCTCTGCAATGCAAAGAATAGAGGTTTGCCTTTCCCGTGGTGACAGGATGCCTAAATAGTTGCCAGTGTGAGCAAGGAACTGTAAGTAATGGTGGTTTAACCACCAGGAAATACATTTAAAGAGCTATCGATACTGGAAGAAAATCAGCTAAAAATAAGTCTACCCCTTCCTAATGTTGCATGTTGGGTAGAAGGGAAATACTTACCAATTTTCCACTTTTTCGCCCCCAATGTTTCATTTGAAGATTCTTATTGAATGGCATAAGGGGATTGTCATCAACTGGGTATGCAACTAAAAGGTTTTTTTTCCACCCAGTAAAAACCACTTTTATAATTGTCTGTCCCATTGCTTTCTAGTACTGAAAATAGCCTCCTTCCTGCAGGAGGATGGAGAGTGCTGCAGTAGATCTCACTCGCAGAAAAATGTGTGCCTTTGTTTTAAAGACAGCAGTAAAATGATTTGTTTTGGGTGTTAAATATGTCAGCATTGTAAAGAGCCAGCAACCCACTTTGTTTTAAAATGTTTAAATAATTGTTCGTATGCTGTGCCTTCTTGAATTATGATTAAATTATGCAAGTCACAACTTGGTAAGAACCAAGCCATGAATGAAATATTATATTTAGGGCTTTGTTTTTCTGCCTCTATTTTAATTTTTGATTTTTAAAAAAAAATTTTATTTAAAAAAAAAATCCAGTGGCTAAGAGAGGCCAGCTGGCATTATTACAGAGCAATACGGGAGAGCTGTGAGCATCGAGGAGGCACAGCATGACGGAAAGCAGCCAGAAGGATTAAGGTATCTTAGAACTTCTTTGCCGCAGGCTTAGTCTGGTGGCAGGGGGAACGCGTAATTCCTGCTTGCTTTATTTTATTTGTGGCATGAGTAAGGGAAGGGGTCGGAGTTTTGCTGCTGCTGTTTGTGGGATGGGGCCAGTGGAGCTGGTGCTGGATTGATCTGGAAGTTCAGGCAGAAGAAACAGGAGGGATGTTTTAGGTCAGCTTTTTCCCAAAGCTTCCCTCCTGGGGGTCTGTTGGCATGAAAGGATAGTGATCAGGGCTGTTCGAATGGCAGAGGTCTGCAGGGAGATTTTTGAGTAATAAAAGTGCACACCGCTCGCGCACACTAGTATTAATGCTGGGTTGGTTGTCAAAAATCTGCAAATATTTTAAAGTATTTTCACTGGACATTCAGGGACTACTGTTGCTTCCTATCTTAGACAAATTTCCCATTTAACCTGTAAGAGGATAGGCTACCTTTTATATATGCCCCTTTTTTTTTTATAAGTAACATAAAGAAGTAGGTATTGATATTTTTGAGATTTGTTTTTGTGGAAATTCAGGAGAGAGTCTTATTTCTTTGGATTGAGACTCAAACCCCAGCAATGTCAGTCTGCTTTGGGACTTGGTTTTATAATGCAGGAACCATTGAAAACAACTTGTCTATGTTGTCTATGTGTATATGCGTATTATACACTATATATTTACACACTTATACATGTATTTACGGATGTATATGGGTGTACATACATATTTAGTGAACAACCACAAAATTAATAGTAAAAAAGACCCAAACTCTAGTTTGAAGTTTTTCAGTTCTATTCTAAGAATCTAGGTGTGAAGTTGGCAGTATCACTTTAATACTTGCACTGACAGTATCTCTTAAATACTTCCTGTATTGGGTTTTAAAACATAAGTACCTGTGCCTCTTATCTTCTGTGGCCACTGTTCTAAGAAAGAAAATCAACATTCTTTGTAGCTATTTTACTTTCAAGGTATTGAGCCCTTGTGCCCTAATCTCTCTTGGAAAGGATTGTAGGAAGTGAAGTGCTGACTTGCTGCCTGTATTTAAATCCTCTTTGAGAACTTTTAATCTTTTTTATTTAATATTTTTAAGTCAGTTTGCAGCACAATGCTACTCCTAACTGCAGAGAGACTTGTGTTTTGGGAAGGAGAGCACAACCTGTTTCATGATGATTGAGATCTGGATGCTGGTGTATTTAGTAAGCCCTCAGGGCAGGTTGGCTGGACCTTAGGAACAGCCCTTAAATACACAGGCATTCACCTTGTATAAAGCTGCTTGTACTTCTGGAAATACCGCCTTCACAGAGGGTATGCCAAAAGGCTTAGCGCTGGCATTACGTAGCATTGGGTTGACTAACATTATTGCCTTAGCTGGTCTGAAGTGGACTAAGCTAAATGCCACCCAACCCTCCTGACACTATTTACAAAAGTAATTTGAGAGAACTTTGAGAGCTCACAGGCAGTGAGCACATCTTGAAAGGGTGGCAGATGAGCGTGGTCTCAGAGGGACGCTGTAATTCCTTGCATTTATGACTTCAGAAATCCTTGGGGTTTGCCTTACCACAGTCAAACTTTTTGGAAGGAAATCTTTTCACTTCTCTCATATTTCTGGGATATTCCTGAATCAGAACTTTGAATGTTCTATTGAAGATATTTGTTTAATTTCTCAGTCCGATGGAAGTTTTTGAAGGGTGGGTTACTGTTTGTTATTTTTTTTTCAATTTGCATCTGTTGCTATGTAGCAAAAATATTTGTTCTTAGCATATTAACACTTTGTAGCTTCTTAATATTATCTAAGCAGCCTTTAGTGCAATTTGGCCAAAAACATAACAAACAGCAAATGCTTTTATTTCTTCATTAAATTGCCATAATAGGTGCAAGATGAGCTACGCCTTGGCAAGATGGGGAATAAAATTGCATCGGCAAGATTAAAGCCTAGTCTGAAGTATGTGTTGATAAGATGGATTTGAAGAGGGAGGCCACGTTGTCACTGTGGCACCATTAAATCTCTCTCCCAAAACAATTGCATGTAAAGCTCCACCTATGTGGCTAATCATGCTTGCATTGTTGAATGTGCCCATAGCACAGCGGTGCTCGCAGTGCTGCTTTAGATTAGATTAGCTGCACACTGGGTTGAATAGATAGCATTTTGAGTAACAACATGTCAAATGATACAGCCAGTATAAAGGGACTGAAGCGGCATCTTCTGCTCCTCCTGTCTTACCCATACTTGCAGGGCTGTCTCCAGGAGGCTATTTAAACTCATTAGAGTCAACAGCTTAGTAAGACTGAGCAGAAAAGGTGATTTGAAAAATATTTCTTCTGTCTGTTGGAGAGGGAGACTGGTTTACTTACAGAAGAATATTAATTTTAACAAGCAGCAGTTCCCCAAATTCACTTTGTCCCTTACAAAGGGAGTGTGTCACTTCTTCCATTGCATGGCAATTTTGTGATCGAGCCCTGGATGAAGAATTCTGAATAGACTAAAATCTAGAAGTAGGTTTCTAAAGAGAAGAAATGGCATTTTTTTGCATAAATGCTTAGGTCCTCATTATTTTTATTGATTTTTTTTCTTTCTTTTTTTATCTAGACACCAAGGGAGGTGTGGTGCAATATGAGAAAGGTGTGTTTCTGTTCAGCAGTAGCACGTGCTCCCAGGGTCCTGTCTTTCTCAGCTGGCTGACATGGGGGTGTCGCTGTCTGCACGCCTACCTTCAGAGCATGTCTGGTGTCTCAGCAGATTGTGGATGCCTGTCTTTATAGAGATGCAAAAATATACAGTTGTGGCAATGTGTACTGCTGGACGAGGCAAGTTTATTTTCAAAGCACAAGCCTGTCTATGTGGCTTATTTTAAGGGGTAGGGGGAAGACTTATTAAAATTAGTCTGGAGGAACAGATGCCTCCTAGACCACTTTAATAGCTCTGCTGACTGCTGCTTGGATGGACAACTGCCACTGATTTTCTTCTTAGTACATTCACAGTGTCATGACTCAGGCAAGCAGATACTCAATTATTAATGACTTATCTACAAAGAAAAATAATTAAAAACAAACCCAAAGCAATAGAGCACTTAATTAAGAGTTAGTGGTGGAGTTTCCACTGTCTCTTAATGGAAAGCTTCCAAGAACAATTTTACCTTCCAGAAAAAGTGCCTGCTTCAGCCTGCCTGATTAAAAATGCTTCCCGTGTAAACCAGAAGTTGAATCATACTTCTAGGCAGGCAAATAAACTTATTGATTAGACACTAATTGAAGTTCTGCAATGCAGAAAGGAGCCTGTGCGTATTTCAGAGACTTCATGTAGAAACCTGCATTAGTGTTGTATTGTAGATGATCCCAAGAGTAGCTTGTAGGAGGCCTAAGAAAACTGTCTCAGAATGAGTTGAGTCATTTTGGTCCTCTACCTGTTATGTCATCTCTTGGTACCTTGTTGACTTAGGAACTCCCTCAGGCATTTCAGCAATGACAATGTTAACTGTCCTTGCTGTAGTACTGTAGATTCTGTTGATGTCTGTCCCTTTTCCATTTCGTGTAAAGTGCCTGGTGAGGCTGCACCTTGAGTACTGGGTTCAGTTTTGGGCACCACAGTATAAGAGAGACATTGAGGTGCTGGAGCAGGTCCAGAGAAGGGCAACCAAGCTGGTGAGAGGTCTGGAGAACATGTCTTCTGAGGAGTGGATGAGGGAAGTGGGACTGTTTGGTAAAGAGAAGAGTTGAAGACCTTATTGCTCTCTACAAATTCCTGAAAGGAGGTTGTAGAGAGGAGGGTTGGTCTCTTCTAACAAGTAACAGGATGAGAGGAAATGGCCTCAAGTTGCACCAGCGGAGGTTTAGATTGGATATTAGGAAAAATTCTTTACTGAAGGAGTGATTAAGCACTGGAATGTGCTGCCCAGGGAAGTGATGGAGTCACCATCCCTGGAGGCATTCAAAAAACATGTAGACATGGCACTTCAGGACATGGTCTAGTGGTCATGGTAGTGTTGGGTTGACAGTTGGACTTGATGATCTTAGGTCTTTTCCAACTCTAATGATTCTATGATTCTGTCATCAAAAACAGTCTGTAGCAAACTTCCCCCAAAATAGAAGTCAAATGTCTTCAGTAGAACTGAGGCTTTCTGAAAATGCAACTTATCAGTACTTAATTACAGTGTCTGCAAATGGTTCAGCTCATCTCCCAAAGAGCCCTCATCCAGGCTGGCTCCTGCTTCCTGCCCTGCTTCCCTGGCATTTCCTCCACCAGCAGGTCTCCAAAGCTTGTTCAGATTGGAGAACACAGTCCTACCAAGTCTTACAGCAATAAGGCTCACATGAATAAAAAGCTGTTTGGGTCTCAGGAATTAGGTGGTCTCTGTTCGTGAGGCCAGAGACAATGATCTGCTTCTTCTAAAAAAAATGAAATGAACTCATCGCAGCTGAATTGAATTTCCAAAGGTGTGTATTTTATCACATCTATTTTGCTGCCTGGTTTTGGGTGCTGCTGTACACTTGTGTGGTGGGTTTACCCTGGCTGGGTGCCCGGTGCCCACCCCTAGTCCCTCTATCACTCCCCCCCCCACAACCCAAACCTTCGTCAGCAAGGCAAGCAGGGAGAGAGTAAGATGGAAAAGAAGAACCCGTGGGTTATGATAAGAAGCAGTTTTAATAAACAGCAGAGAAAGCAAGGTCACGCGCGCGCGAAGCAAAAGCAACAAAGCCGTTACTCTCTACTGCCCATCCGCAGGCGGTGTCGGGCCTGTCCCGGGAAGCGGCTCCAGAACGCGTACCGGTTGCTCGGAGGACAAACGTCTTCCCAGGATCCCCCCGTCCTCCTCCCTTTATAGTTGAGCTGACGTCATATGGTATGGAATATCCTATTGGTCAGCTCGGGTCGGCTGTCCGGGTTGTATCCCCTCCCAAATCTTGCCCCCCCACACACACACCCCGTCAAAACAAGGCTGTGTGTTATCAACACCTTCTGGCTTCCAGTACTGCAGCATGAAGGCTGTATGGGGAAAATCAGCTCAGACAGACCCACTACAACTTGCTTCTTTCCTTTGATGTCTTCCTTCCTACGCTGTGTTTCTGCAGTTTGTTTTTCTTTCCACACTAATGCCTGGTATAGACTGTCCTTGCTTTCACAGTCCTGTTGCCCTGCTCACCTTCTATCTGTGAATGTGTCTGTAGCTACTGAGGATGCATAAATGGCAAGCGCACTAAGGAAGTGTCCAAATGTAATTTGGTAGCTTGAAATAAGGAGCAAAACCAGTAGGATGTGACCAACAACTGCTCTGCGAACCAAATGGGTGAGTGTTGTGTTAAATGAAGTCACAGTCTTTTCTCTTACTATTTTTTTGTTTTGTTTTGTTTTTCCTTGTCCAATGCTGGCTGTACTGGAGGGTTTTATTTTCCCTGTGTGTGCTGTGTTAGCTGACGGTAACTGGCTGATCAGGTAAATGATCTGAAGTCCTGTCCTTATGTCATTACTGTCTGTGGTATTTTTGTTTCGCTCTTTTCCCCTCAAGACTTAATACACTGGAGGAGGGCTTTAACTTAATTACTTGGAAAGAAGAGTCAGTAAGTGGTCATTCAAGAACTTGCAGAGGGTTTTAACCTGCAACTTGTTAGTGTGGCTGAAGATGGAGTGATCAGTGAAAACTGAGCAGGCAGCCTTTTACAATCAGTGCAATCATCTGCTTTAATTACGTTACTTTATGTTCCCTATACAGAAGTAGCCAAAATTAAATTTTATAAGGAAGCTGTTAATGAATCTTAAGTCACTCAATTTCTGCCTTTTCAGTTAAATTAGAGATAATAAATAGCTGAAACCTTGGCAGTGTCTGTTCTAAAACTTGTCTCTGGCTGAACTATGCTTCCTCAGAGAATTAATGAGCAGAAAACTTAAGCTACAAGTTTTCTGTCCTTCCTGCCTGAGTTGTGTGGGTGTCAGAGGCTGGACGGTGGTGTGATGTCCTTTAGATGGATGAGTAGAGAGAACAGTGTTTCTGGGACTCTGGGCTCCTTCTGATTTGCATCAGTGATGACCCCAGAATTGGTAGTAGAGTGGAGAACTGCAAAAGGGACAGTTATGCCTTAAGCGTCATACCTACCTTCAAGGTGATTTCAGCAGCAGTGGGATCATGGCATTCACGTCCATGTTGCCTTTCCCATTCCTTGTTCAGTGTGTTTAGTTAATGAAGTTTTGTTTTCTCTGAAGGCTCAGCTTAACCCAATCTTTTGATATATACAGGCAGCTACCACAGGTAGCTAAGCAAGCGTGTTCTGAGAGAGTTTGTCAGAGGACAAACTTTTTTTTTTGGCTTTTTACTCTATTCTTTGAAACTTAAGTATTGATCTATCAAAACTTGTGTACTCTGAGTTTCTGTAAACCACCTTTGATGGGAAAGCTGAACAGGGCTATTTCTGCTGATATATGCATCTCATTGACTAAAATATGACCCTCTATTGAGAACAGCAAAGTCTAGCATGTTCTCCCTCCTCCAAGGCAAATACCTTATGGCAGGTGACTTGCTGTGTATTTGTGCATTGTTAAGCATAATTCCTGATGTACCTAATTATCTTAAAATAGCAGATAAACATCTTATCTTGTTATACTGACTTGATCAAAAATATTTTTGTTGCAACTTTGGTTATTAAAAATGTGGCTTTCTAGGCATTTTGGGCGGTTTTTTAGGTGGTTTTAGCTGTATAGTTTGTAATACAGATTTGAAAGTGGATTGTTGATTATTATACCCTTAAAACTACAAGACAAATCTTGGTCCATTTCAGAAGTTCATGTGCATGATGAAAGCAGTTCAGCTGAAAGCACGTGGTGTGGCTGCTCCTTGGCTTATGTAGGATGTTTGTCAGTGTAGTGGGAGGTTGTTTGGGCATTTTTCTTGTCTCTATTTCTGTTACTGAATATTAGGAAGCTTAAGGAAAATATCATCTGCATTTTTAACCTTGCTGAACAGGCAGCCTGCTCTGAAGCTCCTGATTAGTGCAGAATTTGATCAGAAAGCATGATTGAGAGTAGCAGCTTGTCATTGTGTGTGATTAATGACAGCTCCACCTGCCACGGAGCTTCCTAAGTGGTAACAGCAATCCACACTGGAGTGTCCACTGAGTCACAACTTAGGTTGCAGATTTATTCCCTCATCTCCCCCCCCTGCTGAAGAGTGTGAAGCCGAAAGAAATGATCAGAACTACCTGTAAAGATTCAGGATTAAAACAGCAAACTGCTGGCTGGTGTAGTGAAATAGTGGTGGTAAGAGCGGTGCAGGTATATTGGTGGTTTTGGTTGTGGGTAAATAGAATATATGAATATGAGTATGTCATGCTGCTCCCAAAATAGGGACTGCTACTGCAAGATGCTGTGCAGAACTAGTTCAGGTGCACTCATCGTGCCCAAGCTGGCAGTCCCACTGGCTATCAGACTGCTCTGACTAGATTTTAGCTGTTTTTCAAGTTAGTTCTGTACTAATTCTCAATGAGAACTCTTACTACATTATCTTTTCTGCATTTATTTTTCAATACTTAAGTCATAACTTAACATCTGCTCCCCAGCACCTCTCCCTGCTAAGCTCCTCTTTGGTTTGCGCCCTCACCAAAACCTGCAGAGCTGTAGAAGCAAGCCTGGATGTCATGCTTTGCTTTTGAAAGCAAACCAATCTCATACTATACCTGGAGAAATAAAGGTGCCTGGAGTATGTTCCTCAGTAGTTGATGATTTCTGCATGAATGAAGTCTTGCAGACATACTTAGTCATCCTGATTGATCTCACTAATATTATTCTGGAGTGGAGTCTTTTCCACTGCTAGTTGTGCAAACCATGCCCTAGATTATAGGGACTTGCCTGAGGAGAGCATGTTTCTCTCTGTAATTGCCAAAGAAATTAAACCTCTACTGGAAATGAAACTATGAAAATATCACTAGTGGTAAGTAATGTGCTTCAAAATTGTATATCAGCGAGAGCCTGCTCCTGCTCCCTTGTTCTGATGCCTCAGGTAAACACTGTACATAAATGATCCTTATAGCTTTGTGGTTGACAGATCTCAAATAAAAATACTTGAAAAAACCACCACCAACAACAAAGCAGTGACTCCCCCAAACGAAAGATTATTTTTATTTATTTTCTGTAGAATTCAGCAGCAACTGTAGGTGGTTTATACTGGTAAAGCAGGTGATGGATGGTCATGATGGTGCACAAGGTAGTAATAATGTCTTGCAGTAGGAAGCACAGGCAGGCTGAGGGAGGTCTGTAGAAACACTGGAGGTCTGGGAAAGAATAATTTGAGAGGTGGCTGTGGCAGAGTGCGAAGGTGACTCAAGCACATTCTAGCATTGATCGCCTTTCTTAAAATAAAAGCTGCTTGCGTTCATGGCAGTGAGGGTGGGATTCATCTACCCTTGCTTCAGACATCTAAGTTTAAGCTCCTTGTCCCAGGGTGCCTGCACGCTCTGGATGTGCCCGTTCTGTAGATCAGAGCTGAGCTTAAGCTGGGGTTAGCTTCTCTTTTGGATGGTTTCTGCTTCTGATCTGTTCCCTTATTGTTAAGCCTGTGAAGTTCAACAAGACCAAGTGCAAGGTCCTGCACTTGGGTTGGGACATTCACCAGAACCAATACATACTGAGTGATGAACCTGGGGATATGGGTAGATGAAAAATTGGACATGAACTGGCAATGTGTGCTTGCAGCCTAGAAAGTCAGTTGTATCCTGGGCCATATAGAAAGAATTGTGGCTAGCAGGTCACGTAAGGTGGCCCTCTGCTCTCGTAAGGTCCCACCTGGAGTACTCTGGAGTCCTCAATACAGTATGGAGATGTTGGAGTGGGTCCAGAAGAGTGCCATGAAAATCATCAGAGGGCTGAGGCACCTATTCTATGAGGGCAAGTTGAAATTGTTGGGGTTGTTCACCTGAAATTGTTGGGGTTGTTCAGCCTGGAGAAGAGAAAGTTCTGGGGAGACCTTATTGTGGCCTTTCAACTCTTAAAGGATGCTTACAAGAAAGATGGAGAGAGTCTCTGTCATGTAGTGACAGGACAAGGGGAAATAGTTTTAAATGGAAAGAGGGCATATTTAGATTAGATGTAAGGAAAAAAAAAATTATGATAAAGAGAAAACCACTTTGGTGTTGGTTTGTGGCTGCACTGGATGTAGCGCTGCTGCGTTTGTTACAAATTCAGCCTGAAATTTTTGCCTTTGCCTGTGCTGCTGCCGGTTCCAGTGGGCCTCCTCGGTGCTCTCTGCTGGGTAAAAGCCCGACACTTCATTTTAAACAAAAATATCAATTTACAGAGCTTCTGTTTTGAATGCAACAGGAGACAGTGTACGCATAAATACTTTCTCCAGCTTGTGCCTCTGTCTGCTGGGTGAATTAACATCAGTGTTTTGTCTTCAGAAAAAAAAATGTTCCCACATTAGGTTGTTACATGCCAGTATGACAACCTAATAGGACCACTGTGTCCAACTTTTCCCCTGTCTCTCTCTACTTTTTGCAGGAAATGCTATCAACCTAGCTAATGGGGAAGCCAAATGCAGTAACTTGCAAGTATTTGTATTTTGGCAGGCTAATGTCTCTACTATATACAGGCCTGTCTCTCCTAGTCCTTTGGTTTCAGGAGATGATATGCTACTTATTTCCATTTCCCGTCTTACCACAGAGTCTAAAGAGCAACTCTTAAAGTGCAAACATAGAACGTAACGTCTAGAGAAATACCTGATCTGATTTGCCTTAAAAATGTGGAGAAGGAAATCCTAGAAGATGTTTGGATGATAGGAACTTTTATGGTGCTTTTATTTATAGTCAGCATCACTAAGTGGATGAGCACATCAGCTCATCCTTTAATTTGAGGTGCTAAGAAAGTTTCTGTAGCTGAGTTTGGGGCCAGCAAGGAGACCGTCGCTTGGCCCAGAATCCCCCAGACCTTGGCAAAAAAGGCAGTGAGAACCCAGCCCTACTGAGTCTGTGTCCTTTTTCCCTACCAGGCTCTTTGGAAGTGGGATGTGCAACTTCTTGAGAGTGCAGAGCAACATGGCTTTGAGACACCGTGGATGTTTGTTGCTCCTGACGAAGTCAAGTGATCCTGGCTGTTACCAAGGCCAGGTGACAGCATCATCTGGTCTGTGGCAGTTCACTGTGCAGATTGCTTGCAGCATGTTCAAGGGAGTTAAGCTTGGAAGCAAGCAGTTAAAGACCTACCTTATTCCCTGCAAGCTAAGAGGATGCAGCTGGGTGCTTGCCTTGCTGATATGTGGTGACTTGTTGTGGTGCAATAGCTTGATCAGGAATCTCAGTGATTGGAGAAATTAAGCTGCTCATACTGCAAGGCTAATAATACTTTTATAAGTGGTGTGAAACTGGTGGCAATTGTGAGGTTTTATTCCTTTCTGGGTATTTCAGTTTGAGCAGTTGTGCTAAATGAATGGTATTTATTTAGTTGATGCCAAAGTACATTCTTGGTCTGTAATTTTGATATATCTCTTTCCTGATATCTAATTCAGTTACTGCCTTAAAGGCAGAAAGAGCTTTAAGTGTACCATTGTTGACTTCTATTGAAGCAGAATTTTGCCAGCTGACCTATGAAGGACACTTAAGATAAAGTTAGTTTATCTGTATGTGAAATGCTGTTAAGGTTAGATAAATCTGAACAGAACGAATGTATGTTATGAAGTCCAAATGATATGCAGAATACGTAGCATAAGCATATGTTTAAGTTGCAAAATAAAAATTAAAAGCCCTTAGTAAAATTGCTTAGCCTGAAACTCAGAAACCAGATGCTTAAGTTGTTTAGAAGTTAAAAAAAAAAAATTAGTTTTAGTTTCTGGAAAGTGGAAAACAAATATTACCCTAGCTTTGCTGTCAGGAAAGTGACTGCAAAAAGGTGATGTCTTGCTCAGCAGGTCTGTTTCTAGCCTGTATTTCAGGGTCTATTTTCCTTATTTTCTTTTCTTCCTTTCTCCTGATGAATGTTTTTGCTCTTGTTGGTTTTGCAGAGCTAGCACAGTGTCGATCGAGAGGGGCTGGCAGACGCAGCAATCAGAATTATCAGCTGCTTTGCCAAGTTCTGCATCGCTGACAGCTGTGAAGCCTCTTGCGGACAGTGGGAACATGCAGGTGTCCCTGCACATGGGCTTGGCCAGCAGTCCCAGCGTTACTGGTAGTGATGGGCAATGAGAAGAGTCCAGGATGACTCAGGAGTGTATTGCGGGGCTGGCAGGAGGGAATGTTGAGAACATCTTTTATTTGTAAATTGAGACTTGAGATAGTTCAGAAGCACAGTAAGTCTGGAATATCACAGGGCCTTTTAAAGTCCTTTTTTTTAACCTTCTCTTCCCCTTCCCCTCCATATCCATTCAATGGAAATTTCATTTTCAGTCTACTTAAAAGATTGCTGCTTGCTTCGAGTATAGGAAATAAAAAAAGGAAAAAGCTAAAACTGTTTTCTTCTATATGGAGTATTCCATTTTGTGAAAATTACCTTAAACCAATAAGGCTGTGGAACAAGTTCTCTGTAAATTTAGGCCATTTTGTGCCTTGAAGGCTTTTGCCTCAAGAAGCAAAAAATAATAAAAAGAAATCTAGCCATCCAATTAAATATTGAAATTTTGAAAACTTAGGTGTAGCAATTAAACAGAGCCCCTTCCTCCTTTTATTTATTTTTTTTCTGCCTATTCTAAACAAGCCCAAAGCACTTTGCAAGCTACAAATGGAGGTCATACAACACAACCCAGTCCCTGTGGTCATTAGCTAGAAAACTGAAATACAGATGTCTCTGGGGCAAAACAAAGTAGTTTTTAAGTAGGACACAACTTTAGGACAAGAAAAGGATGTCATCGTGCTGAGCTGAGATTTTCAAGTTAACTAAAGAAGTTGAGCCCTTAGGTTGTAATTTTAAGGGTCTGCAAAGGGACCACAGCCTTAGATATGTATTTATTGTTGTATTTATCTCTGTTCTCAATACCCCTTTCCCACCCCATCTCCCTCTCCAATACATTGGATTTACTTTGTAGCATCCCACTTTTAAGTTGTTGTTTAGAAATTCTGTTGTTCTTCCATTAATGTCGTGGGAAGGTTGAAGGACTTTCACTTAAGCCAAAGCATGTGAAATTTTTTTTCACTTGGAATAATTTCACTGCTGTGATAACTAAGGAAAAAAGAAAAATCCCACAGAACTTGTCAAAATGGAAGCATTAAACAGACTTTGAAAGTCCACGTTTCAACTGGAAGAGAAAGAACCTTCTCAAGCTGTTCTGGTTGATAGATGTTTACAGTATTTTGACAATAAATGCTCTAAGTTGTAAAAAAAAAGAGAAAACTTTGTGGTTTTTTTAATAATTACTGGGTTTTTTTAAAGACAGTTTTGGTAGATTCCATTGTCTCACTTGAATGTTGGTAATTTCTTGGAACTGTATTTAATAGCAACAATTAGGATTGGGTTTATTTTTTAACTTTAGCCTAGACTAATGGTATCCTACAGATTGTAGAAGAGCACCTGAAGATGTGACAAGGAATATTTCTAGTCAAAGCTTCAGGCAGGGAAGGCTTTATTGTTTGAGGCCTACACAGCTTCTACAACTTAACTGGGTTGCTGTGAACATGGGATTTCTAACCAGCTTCCTGTTCTGTTAAAGGATTTCTTAAAAACCCATTGGTTATACCAACATCTGAGGACTTGCAGTGATTTTTCAAAAGTGTGCAAAGCAATCTCTATAGTCATTCTGTGTAGAAAAATGCTGTTGGATCTGTGGCAAAGCTCACGTGTGCAGCTGCTGCAGGGTTGTGGTACACTGACATGAGTTTAATGGCACTGCTTGGCAAGAGTCCTTGCAAGATTGACTGCAAGAGACCCATTTACAAAATGATGGGTTTGCTTGTTGAGAGGCATATGGAGGAGATGCTGTCTGTCTAAGTGAGTAATCACTCAGGGTTCTTCATGACTTGATCCTTACAGGTGCTGTATTTCTACCATAAGATATGAGTTTGACAAGCAAACAAAGGGGTTGAGGGTGGGACATGATGCCAGAGTCTTAGTAATGAGTTGAGTGTTACTTTCAGAACTAAAGTAACATACTGCTTTTCCTATAGACTTAAAATGTTATTTCAACAAATGGAAGCCCAAGCATAATGTCTGTGGGGGGAAAAAATGGAATTAAATGGGCGTAAGTGCGTGGGTCTTGCTCTGTAACCCACCTCCAGTGATACTGACAATAAATCTCTGGCTGAGGCTGGTTTTAATATTAATCAGGATTCTGCACTTTAATGGAATGAGCATGCAGCTGAAACATTAGCTCATGAGTGTTAATCCACTGTTGTTTCTGATTATTCATTTAGCTTTTCTGTTTCTCTGTCTACCTTTGAAGCTGTGAAATGGGTACATTTGTAATCCCTTCCACAGGAAACTGGGAAGGGTTGCATGACATTAAATCCTACCCTAGAAAGTTCACAGGGAAAGCACTTGTTGCAAGGATGCTGCAGCAATGTCCTTTTTTCCTAAGCATGTGGAAATACTGTGTTTTAGGAGTGAGGACCAAGAACTGCATGAGATTGACTGCCCACTAGAAAAGTGTGTAGGTTGTGGATAGAGAAATATCCTGGGGGTGGGCTGTCCCAGCAAGGGGTGACTGAGCAGACAGATGTCCTGGAGACTGTGTGCAGGTGAAAGTATGCTGCTTTGGAGTCTTCCTATAGTCTTCTCACACAATGTCCTTTGCTGGTTCTCATGTGTTACTGTGGGTTTCAGACCTTCCCTCATCCCTCCTGCCGTGTCACTTTTTTTTTCCTCCTTTTTTTCTTTGCCTCAAACAGCAAGACAAAATTGAATGAGAATTAAGAGAATACTTCAGTCAGGTAATGCTTGTTAGCATTTCTTTCTGTAGGTTCTACCTCCATCTGCTTCCATCTCTGCTATTTTGACTGGCTTTTTAGAGCAGACAGTGCCAGTTGTGCTTTGTGAATAGAACTATGACAGTGATTGGTCCCAAATGATTTTAATATTAAAATAAGTGCAGAGTGCTAAGTAAAATTAAACACCCATAGAACAGGAGGCTCTTCCTCTCAGGTGATGTTTTCCACTTTTCGATCCAACCTCTCCTACTCATCTGCAAGGTCATCAGGGAGGTCCTGCAAATCCTGGCATTAATTTGATAATTTAACTTTGTTGGCTTATGCTTCTTGTTGTGGTGGCTGTTGAGAGTGACCCTGCTGGGTCTGGGAACACCACATCTGTC
Organism: Brachypteracias leptosomus; assembly: GCA_013401335.1. NCBI lineage: Eukaryota > Metazoa > Chordata > Aves > Coraciiformes > Brachypteraciidae > Brachypteracias > Brachypteracias leptosomus. Next base: position 29,221 of record VYZX01027638.1, on the reverse strand, counting down.
TGACATGGAGTCTGAGTGGAAACACAGGTAGTAAATGTACAGTGAGCCTGGCTGGTTGCTGTGTGGTTTTGTTTTTTTTTTCCTTTAGGATTGTTTTTTATGCATAAGTATATTGCAGGAAAATCACTGGAGCTCTTAAGGTCTATCATTCTTTGACATTGTTTTGGACGAGCATTATTTTAGGGCTGGTAACCTTCTACTGATCTTTCTGATTCAAACAATAGTAATTTAAATATTTATATTGATGTTGACATAATATGATGGGGAGAGAGCAACTTTTCACCAGAAGCACAAGTTGAAGTGAATGCTTTACACTGAAGAGAATCATGGGTTAATTTTCTTTCTAAAGAGGTTTTGAGGTAACTCTTTCAAAACCAGACTCTTTGTAATTTAATGTCTGGACTTCTTTTTTTTTTTTTTGAAATAAGAAAACTGTTCTTTCCTCCAGATATTTTCAGTGAGCCAGTTCCTTGGATTTTATAGAGAAAGGATAATATTTAAGCCATATGAAGTAGGCTGTTGGAGGCTTTCCTCAAATATACTGTAAATATCATAGCAACAGTTACGAAAGAAGGAAAACAGTCACCTCTCACAGTATTAAACATCAAGTAGCTTAGCTAAGCTGTTAATTAAAATTATATGAAATGCAGTCTAGTGCCACATTAGGCTGTGTGAATCAACCAAGAAAATTTTCTATCGAGGAAGAGAAGTAGCCATCCAAGAAAAGTAAATGTGGGAAGATTAAAGTTGGAATATATATGGGTTTTTTTAGTGGAAAAAACTAGAGAGGAAAAATAATAGTTCTGTTGTCCATCAGAAGAGTCTTTGTAGCTCTTCAGTGGACAGCCAAAAGTCTTTGAGTCTCAAGAGCTGTATACGCCATCCAGGCATTCCACATCGTAGTGCTGAGAGATCTACAAGGATAAATGAAAATTCAAGATTTATGGACATAAAAACTTTCCTGAATACAGATTTATTTTACCTATAGCTTGAAAGGAGGTTTTTAAGCCTGGGAATGGCTTGACAGAAATTGGTAAGAATCAATAAGTAGAAATTTTTTTTTATTATTGTTTATGTTGCAGTCATGCAGTATCAAAAGTGAGTCTTAAAAACTGGCCTAGATAAAGGTATGGTTGAGTACAGAGTCCCACAGTGGCATCTGGTTAAATTAAGTTAATCTCTTCTCTATCACAGACTATCAATCCTTACACTTTGGCTCATGGCTAAGTGCTCATTAGTGTCTGGGAGCTGCTGGTATCTCATTTCATGGGCCTGGAGAGACCTTCTCTGAGGTGTTGTGACCATGGCAGTTCAGGGAAGGTTAAGTCAGACCAGAAAAGGCACTTGCTTGGCTGTGTTGCCCCATTGTCCCTGGACATCTGAGGCCACTGGTATGGAGGGGACCCAAGCAGTGTGCTGCAGTCTTGTAGCTGGCTGGGCAGAGGAGATAATGCAGATATCTTTGAAAGGATGGGTACATAAGAGGTTTTCCCTGAGCAGTTTTTGCCTGAATCCAGCCCTGAGTATGGTCCTGAGGAAAGGCAGACAGTTTCAGGGAATTTGGCCACCAGCTCAACTTTCAGGCCACGCATAAACAGAGTGAAGATGTAGTCTTCTGCATCCTGTGTTTTCACACTTTGATTTGTCTCTGGCAGTTATAGGCAACAGGTACAAGCAAGGACAGAGTGCTTGTGAAGTTTCCCCTGTGAATAATCACTGTTTGGAGAAACATCATGTGTGATGTGAGAGGTGGAAAGTAGAGTGTTTTTCCTCTCTTTTCATATTACCATCATTTCACACTAGCATCGTTACAGAGGGGTTACTGAGGCAGTGTTAACTATGTGCTCTCACTGCTCTTTGGAGAGGCAGAAGGAAAAGGGTTTGGTACCCTATGGCTTGTCTTCAGGCACATGTGGTTCACCACGGAGCTCCCTGGACAACCTCTGTAGTTGGGAGGTGGATTGGGCACCTGGAGTAGATGAAGAAAAACTTGAAGTCCTTTGAAAAGCAATTAGATTGGCCTGTCACTTGCTATTCAAATGTGTCTAAGGGGTGTGTTGATGGGTTGATTTTGGACTGAAGTGCTCCTTTGTAGATGCTGAGTTGTGTTTTTTGTTTGGTTTGGGTTGGGGTTTTTTTGTATCTGCTAGGAGTGCTATAAAGCAAGAGCTTCTGGGACTGAAAAATGAATGGTTTGAAGCACACTCTCACTAAAGCAGATGGGTGGGGAACTCTAGAACAAAGTCTTCCCTGCCCCCAAAAGATCTAATTAAGAAAAGAATGCAGGAAAACCAAGATTGTATAAAAACTGAGCTCTGCTGTCACAGCACAAGTACCCAGTTGTGGCTTTACCTTTCTATTGCCACACTCCAAATGCTGATGGGATTATAAATGACTCTCTGTTAAATGTATGCAAACCAGATTGTACAAAGCAATGATTTAAAACAACAACAGTCTTTCATCTTTGGTGAAGCCAACAAATATTATAAAATCTAAATTGTCTGGAAGAAGTAGTTTATCCTCGAATCCTGACAGCCTTCAGCAGCTGAAATATATTAAATGCACTCAATTCTAGCTTTGGAGCCTGGATTTAATGAGATGCTCAGAGGGAAATCTTTGGATGGGTTATGTACATTGTACAAATGGGCCACTATGTTGTCACAGATAACTATTTTTTCAACTTTTGATCCATTTTTAAGGAGTCATTTTATCAGACAACACTTGGGTCTGCTTTTTACCTGTCTTTTTTGAGAATAATTTTCAACAGTAACAAATAAAGATAGGCTGGGATTGGAGTCCTGTCACTGATGCTACTGAATTAACAACTGGGGAACATGAAGTGGTGCGTGAGCTGCTGGGCTCTACATGGGTGCAAAATGCTGGGTTTAGTCCCAGCCTTCCAGTTTATAACTATCGTGCAGGAAAAGTGGAGGGGAAAAAAGGGAAAGGGTGTGGTGTTAAAGCAGAAAGTGTTTTGCTGTTGATCTTTTATCCTAAAAAAAAAAATACTTGTGTAACTGATATCTGAAAGGAATGAGAGCACACAGTTCCTTAGAACTGACTTTCTTCTAACATAGCATTCTGTAATTTCCCTGAGCAATCTGCCCTTCTCATTCACCACTTAGTATAGCTCAGTGATGAGAGATGGTATCTGATCTCAGCATCTTCCATTTAGTTAGGAAATGGCCCGGAATGTTTTTAAAAAGAAAGATAATCTCACATTAATATGAAAACAAAATAATATTTTAGCAAAGATGTCTTGTAATAAGTAGAACAACCCTTGGAAGCTCTGGTTGCATCAAATCTTAGAAGAAAGTTATTTAATTTGATCCAGTATCTGCTTACTAATAATGAACTGAAATTTCTGGAAGCAAAGGAATGCCCTCAGTTTTCCCTCATCTTGAAAGTTTAAAATAAGTGAGTCTAAAAAGTATATGCTCTTAGTTTCTCCTCCAGTGTGAATGTGAGCTATAGAGACTGAATCTACAGATTTTCTTTTTTTGCAGAGGGCTAATATTTTGGTGTATATCAGAGAGGTACTTAAGAACTGCAACCAAGATTGTGGGTCGAGCTGACTTAGACACTGCTTAGATTCCTGAAGGTAGTCATTCCTTCCCCTAAATGAGCAAATTAACGTGTGGAGAAGGGAACCTACCACATACCTGATGCTCTAGATAAGTCTTTCTGAACTTAATCTAATGCTGTTCTTTCTGGGTTATCTAAGCCTGCTTGCTTGCCTGTGCCATCAAGGCCAGCAGTCTTTGATGTGATCTAGTCTCTCTTATTTGCAAATAATGGTCACTTCTTGAGTACCATAAGATTTTTCATTTATTTTTTCAGCCTTCTCTGCAGTTTTTCTCCAGTGGTGTAACTACCTGTGTAGATGTTAGCAGATGTTTTGGCTTCATTGTTATGAAAGATAGAAATATTTTTATCTTTTCCTGAGAAGCCAGATGTTTTGGCCTCATTGTTATGAAAGACTGGAAATATTTTTATCTTTTCCTGAGAAGCCTCAATGTTGACTTGTTTGTTTGTGGACTTCACTTCCAGAGAACTTGTTTTGAAGGTATTCAAATGTCCAGCTGCAGTTTCAGATTTTGGTTTTGTTGCCAGACAATAAGCTGGAAATAACTTGCAAGTTGTCTCCCTTACCCTTCTTCTAGTAACCAGATCATGCCAGCATGTGTTCTGTCCAAGGGTTTGTTTTTTCTTGATAAGTTGGGTGAATTGTTTGTGTCTTTATATTCTTCTTCCTCCTTATAAAATGTTTGACTTGGGACTGATGAGCCTTGGTTTTACAACCAGTTTAATATTAAAAAAAATGTTAACTCTTTTCACTTCAAGTTAATATTTAATGCTGGCTGGGATCCTCTCCCCGTACACTTCAATCTTTACTTGTGCATTGGCTGAGTTACTACTCAGAGGAGATAAATTTATCAGCAAATTGCATTCTTCTGCTCAGAATCACAGAACGATTTGGGGTGGAAAGGACCTTCAAAGATCATCTAGTTCCAACCCTTCTGCCATGGGCAGGGATGTCTCCCACTAGATCAGGTTGCTTTGAGCCCCACCCAACCTGGCCTTGAACACTTCCAATTATGGGGCATCCAGATGTGTGGTAATAGTGCCTTTCTGGTGGGGGTGTTGGGGTTTGTTGGGTGTTGGGGTTTGGCACTGGTAACTGTTTTAAGGCTGTTTGAGTTTTTAGTTTTACCATGTAGGATACATGCAGATGGTGATGCTTTACTTTCGTTTCATGTTGTGTCACTTAAGAAGGTTTCTGGGAGGGTATCATGGGGTATCCTGCCCCTATGGTTAAGGAAAAGAAACTGGAAGAGCATTTTCAATTTGATATGCTATTGTTAGGTTTTGAGATGGAAGGCTATGAATTGACTGCAGGTTTGCTGCTTCCTTTTCCTAAAGTAAAGATGATGCTGGAGGAAGCTTCTTGTTTACTGTTGGAATGAGTGTAATGTCTCTAAGTCATATTTATCTGATGTTTTGAGTATAATTTCATTTTTCTGTTTTTCCTCTGTGTGCTTTTCCAGGTCTGGAAGAATTTGGAGATTTTTTTATCAGTCATCTCTTTATCCCAGAGTTTCAACATTTTTCTCCAAGTTGGTTTTCACTGGCAGCTTTCCCCTAAGCTGCTGTTATTGTATTTTTCATGCCATTGTCTGTGATATGAAATGTTAAGTAGCTTAGCCATGACTGTCTAATTTCTCTGTTTAAAGCTGATGTTTTTAAATAGAGTTGGCCTGCTTAGCACCTCTCCAAAGTTTGTGGATATCCTCCCATTACACTCTTTTGGTGCAGGTTTTTACTTTGTAGGCAACAGCCTCTTTCTGGGTCAGCCCCCTGGATTTAGAAGGCATTTTATTTTAGCTTCTTTCAAAAACTACCAGTTTAGTATCGTTAACTACATCATTCCTATTTTCAGACTGTTTTTTCCTTTTCATTTTATTTCTAATGTCAACTGCTTATTTCTCAAAGCTGTGTGCGAGAAGTTAAATGTGTTGTGTCATCTTCCCTACAGAGAATATCCCCTGCCTCTGATTTCTGCATCTCCAAAATTACCTTCCATTGTGGGAAGTGGTTAGTGTATAGCCTCTAACATGTCAATTTTGAATTGTGTTGGATATGCATCTTCCAGTCCATAAAATCTTTTATTGATACTGATCTGAAATTGCCACTGTAATCGTGTTTAGTCCTCCAATGTGGATTTTCCTCAGTACTTTTTGTTTTGCCTTTATAAAGTTTGTTTTTTGTTCTTGCTTTGCATGAGGAGTGATCAGATCAGATGTCAGCTGCACTACACACTTTAATATCCTGGATAAGTTGAGCTATGTTTTCATTCCAGTAGACAGGTTTTTAATCTGATCTATGGGTAGATATCTTACTAGCGGAATGAATATTCTACCAACAAGAAACCCCAGAGCGATTTTGTCAGTCTTTTTGCCATCCTGACTCTTTGTTATTACTTTTATTTATTTATTTCCCAGCACACTTCCCCATTTCATTTTTCTTTCTGGTTGTGGGGACTCTGCAACACAGGCAGATGCCATGGCTGAGGACGCTGTTGCTTTGTAGCAAGCTGTGAGTTCAGCACCACAGTTGCCCGTTGGTGTGCACTATTCTGTAATTGTTGTTTCCCTAGATCACATTTGAAATACAGCTTGCAGAATTTGGCTGTTAATTGGCTCCCAGTCCTTCAGCAGTTTTTCAGCATCAGAAATCCTAATTTAATGTTGCTCTTTCTGCAGGGAGGGAGAACCATTTCAAATCTTGGTTCATGATGTCTATGATGAATTCTTACATTTAGTTCTTTTAACTCCCTCCTTGACACCAACGTGGATTTTGAGAACGTGATCATCTGTTTTGTTACTTGTATAGCTTTTGACCTTGCTGATTTCTAGTATCCCAGAGAGCTATAATTGCAGCTGGTATAGAAGTGTTCATTTTTTAAATTGCTATTGCATTTGGAATATGTTACTGCCACTCCTCCATGCCTTCCCCAACTGCATGGTGCTGTCCTGCTGGTAAGGGGGAGATGGGAGCACTCCAGTATCCAGTTCCATCAGTCAGCCAAGCCTGAGAAGTTATCAAAGGAGATTTGACTAACCCAGGCCAGGAGAGGCTCATAAAGTGCAGCAGAGGTGAAAACGTTACTTGGCAGGTAACTATGACAAGTGGCAGAACGTGGCAGCTGTCTTCAGCTGCTTCTGAATGTCCATAACCAGAGCTGGCTTGTCAGAGTCTCACTATCCAGATAATTTCTCTAAAGGCTCAATTTTTGAGAGATTCTTTGAGCATACTGTTTGTTGTAGTGGCAGCCTTGTTTGGCTTGTTAGGTACCCAAGCAGGGTGGTTAACTTTTGTTTGCTTGTCAAGTCTGTAGCTCACTGGTGAGGGTAACTGGGAAGTCAGCGGGTCTGTAAGAGTAAATGACTCTTTTCATGTGATCCTTGCTCTTTATGACCTGCCTGTGTTGGTTTAGCCTATGCTGGGGAAAGTTGCAACTCCTGGTGTAGCTTTCCAGGATGTTGCCAAGCCATTTCTGCCATGTCCCCATGCAGGGCAGGAGACCAGATGATGTTGAATTTTAAATGATTTCTTCCTCTACTTAGAGTTGGATATTTTCCCATTCCTGGTTGTGGTTGGTCCTTTTACACAAAAAGTATGTACTTTTTAGAGTTGCAATGATTGCAAAATTGTTCTACTTTATTTTTTACTTTGTGTGCGTGACAGTGAAATGCCCCTTCTTACTGCCACTGTGAAACTTGTCTGTATAGGAAGTCCAAAATGGTACTTGACTTGCTGTCATCTTGTATGGCATGCTAATCTGTAATCTTCAATTACCACACATGGGTTTCTTGGCTTTGCTCCTGTAACTAGATATTAAGCTATATATTTGTTTATTAAAGAAAATTAAGAATGTCTGCTGAATGCAACATGAGTATTAATGTCTCTTTCATTTATGTCACAGAATTACGGTGAAAAAATGTGCAAGCATGCATCCCCAGCTTTCCCTGGGATGTTAGACAGTGTTACATACCCCTGGTAACCCAGGTTATCACAAGTGGAGAGACTGTGCTGCAGAGGAGAATCTCTTGTTTCTTACATTAAGTGCTTTTTCTTTTATTCTCCAGTTTTTTTAATGAGTCCCTTTCTGAAGCAGACTAAGCCTAGTTGTCATTTTTATCAAATCCCAGTTGGTGATTGCTATTAGCAACAAGATAATATGTTTTCACAAGGTTGCACCTGGTTTTAAAAAAAATAAGAGCGTGTGCTGCTTTGCACATAAGATTTGTCTCTTGGGTTGTAAGGGTTCAATTTGAATAGCTGATTCATGTCCTGTACTTAGGTACTTAGTACTCCGTGAGAAGCTGTAATGTGTTTTGTTGGGCTTGCGTTTTGCTGAATTAAGTAGTCCAGAGAAATTTTAAATGCAGAGATTTTCACCTCTGTTAAACAGTAATGACTTACAGTTGTAACGAACGCAAAGCAAAAGCTGAGTTGCTGCTATAGGTGTGAGGGGTTTTTGTAAGAAATAAAGCTTGCTTGATGGAGGATCTTTGTAGCCTTAATTGGTTAATTGCTTGATTTAATAACTCAAGTTCTATTCAACTATGTGAATATCCATGAAATGTTTACTGAGATCCTTCCCAGCAGCTCTTTTGCAGACAAAAGACTGTTTAAGCTGGATCCAACATTCCTTACAATCGATGAAAAGGGCGTTTTATGTTTGTGAACTTTGGATCAGGTCCTATGGCACTAGAAACAATGAGATGATTTAACAACTCGGCATGTGTTCTGCTTGTTCCCTACAACCCACCCCACCACTCCATTAGGGCTATCTTGATCTTACTGATAGAAACCACATTGACTTCACGTGGGATTCTTGCCTGTGGTAGTATCTCCATGAGCTTCTAATATGCCAGCAAGGCAGAATTTTAGAGGGGGGTCTAATACTTCAAACTGATCTGTGGAGGAAAAAAAAATCCAGAATGGTGTTCTGGCACATGAAATGTGCCTGAAATTTCAACATGTCATCTGCAGGAAACTTATGCTTCTAGTGTTTATATGTCTGACTCTGTTTAGTCTTCCTATCAATAGTAAGTAGCATCTCCATGTTCCAGCACTGTTTTGAGTAAACACGTTTTTAGGAAGCAGAGTTTATCTGTTCTGGCTGAAGAATGTACAATACTATGTCAGTTGTTCAGGTTAAGTTGTTCTTAACTATCTCTTGGGGGGGAAAAAAAGCCCACAACAAAATAATAAAACAGATGGAGAGCTTTGTTTCTTCATATCTTTCTGTGACAGGCAACATCCTTCTAACAGAATTACCTGTATTAAATTATGGATGAACTATATAGCAAAGCTAACACAAACCTCAGTATTTTCCAGCCATTCCCCACCATGTGTGTCCCAAATGGCTTTCCTTTATAGCTATTCCTGTAATTTTATCATGGGACAAGCAAAACTGTACCCCCATGCAGCAAAGCCCTTGATGATGCTGGGATTTCAGTGAAACAAGCGGGAGCAAGGAGCTCTGGATCAGTTTTCATTTGCAGTCCTCAGGTGAATATTGCAAGAAACTTCCTAGCACCTGCTAAACTTCTTGAAAGAAAGCTTTCCTTGGTAAATTAACTTGTATTTTTGTTTCATGTGGAGCTTGGCTGGGAATCCTGTCTGTGCATAAGAGGCTGTCATCGCAGCAGGTTGGGAGTGTGGCTCCTGGGCTGGGGTGCTGGGGAGATGCTGCATATGCTCCCTGGGGGCAACCAGAGTCCTTGCCCAGCTGCTTGGAGATACCAGGGAAGAAAACAAAATTACTGCTAACTAGTTCCCGAGGGGGCTTTTGCTCAGCCCTCTCTGCCAGGAAACTAGTGGTTCTCAAACACAGTCTTTTGGGTGAGGAGCAGCAAAACTCCCAGGTTGCTGGGAGCTGGGTGGTGAGCCAGAGCAATGGGGTCCTCACAAAAGAGCTCTTAAATGTAGATATTCCTGTAGCTAATTACCTCGCTTCCCAAACTTGTATGTCTTGCAAGAAGTGGGAATATTTCATGGGAAATAGAGCAGCTGATCACAATTGTGGAGGTTTAGGTTTGAAGATTTTTGTCCCTCCCCCAATACCATCTACATTAAGTTGCCATTAAAGCAGCATGGGCTGAAGTCCTATCTGTGGGTTAGGCCATCCAGATGCTTGGCACAAGGCCCTGTTTCAGCTCTGTATACTTGAGGTTGCTTTAAGTGATAGAATTTTAATTTTTAGCTTGATTCTTTATGATGTCTGTATTGGTAAACTAAAGGACCAGGACACAGGCTTGAGTGTAGTTGTGCATTTGGGTGATGTTTGTGTGCCCCTGGGCAGGGTTTTGGCTTTCCCTGCACCATGCCTAGTTGTGGGCATGTCTCTGGCAGCAGGATGGATAGAAATGCATCTCTTGGTGGGAGTTTGGGCATATAGGTGGGAGCTACGCTGTACCAGAGATTTGGCACTGACCTGCTAAATGCTATTTACTGGTATCATATATTTATTAAGGTGAAGAGCCTTCTTGATGTTCTGTTTCAGTTTTTTTGAATGCTTGGAGCTCACAAGCATGTGTATATGTGATGTGAGATGGCAGAGCTGTTTCTGCCCTGTATGGGATTGCGGTGGTGAGAAGCAGGCTTGCCTTGCTCCTGTGCCAGAGCAGGAGAGCCACCCTGCAGGGAGGGGTGGAAAGGATCCTACACACATGATCACATCCCATACTATGCCCTGATAGCCTGGTGGTTATAGCTGCCTCCTGGAAGCTGAAGGTGGTATTTCAGATCACAGGCAGTGGAGGTGACTGAAACATAGATGTCTTTATTTAAGGCAAATGCTTCAACCACTGAGCCATTGAAGGGAAGGAGAATGGTGCTTTTGAGCTGCAGAGGGAAAGGAGATGAAACAAAGAGCAAACTGTTAGGGAGATCATGCCTGGGAAGCTCAAGTGAGGGTTTTACCTTCCTGCAGAGAGGCAGATGTTACAAGTGGTTCCACTCCATAGCATTTCCCGGGCTTACGTTGGACTCCTGCCTGCCCACCCTCCCATATTCTGCAAGCCCTGCTCCTGTTGTGCCCCACGGTGCCCCGTGCCTGGCATCAAGCAGGGACACCGTGCTGCCACATGACATGTTCCTCGTCCCTTCTCACCTTCTTCAGATGCTGAATCATCTTTCATGATCTAATCTGTTTAACTAAGAGCATTAAGACTCATTCACACAGTGTTCTAAAGGAAGTGTATAACTGTCCACATGTCGGGTTTTTTTTCTAAAGATACTTTTTCTGATGTTAATGTTAATTCCTTCTTAATGCACTTGACTTCCAGTCTGAACAGCATATTACTTGGTCAAGTCTAATTCTGGGGTTTTGGAGATGCTTTTATGAAAAATACTTGTGAGTTTTCACTCCCTTTTTGGTAGCGCATTCATCTGACACTTACAGTTCCATGAAATACAGCCTTGAATTGATGAAATTAACTTTTCTTGATCCAAGAGATTAAATGTGGCTGTAAATTTTTAAGCAGAAACAGTTGCTGCAATTCCCCATCAAAGAAGAACTTGTGGACTTGAACGAATAAGACTTAGGGAGAACGTTCTCCTGGGGAAGCAGATTAGTTAATACTTAAGAATATCATTTTCTTTCCTCTCCCCCTGCATCTCCAGACCTGAAACACAAACGTTTCCTAGATCAAAAGAATGCTCAGGTCCCTTTTCATCGGACAGATATCACAAATGATAGGCTCTTACTTTTCGCTTGAGTAATGGCACGGGCTTTCACGATGCCTTTAATAAACTTAAAGTAGGTCATAATACCCACCGCTGCATCCTCAAACTGGTATAAATCTTGGTTTCCAGAGTTTTAATTACAGTGGCTGCTCCCATTAGGTGGTCTTGTTTCATGGCAGGATGCTAGACAGCTCCCTTGCTCTAAGTCATTTATGTGGACTGCGGGTATGTCTGTCAAACCATAATGAGCAATGAAAGAATGAAGAATGTTAATTTAACTGATGCTGCTTTTGCTGTTAACGTAAGTACCACCAGCTGCACCTCGTAAACATTGCTGTGCGCTTGCCTGCGCATCGCTCTTCAGTGAGCCCAGCGTGATTGATAGAGGCAGAATTAGACTGATGGCTCGTGTGCCGCAACTTTCCTCTACTGCTACTTCTTGGAAGGCTTTTTTTGGTCGCAAGAGACAGCTCCTAAATTTTAATTGCTTTTCCGACTAGCGAGTGCTGCTCGTGTCAAATGCTGATAATTGGTTTATGACATAGAGGTATTATAAATTAAGGAGAGGTCAGTGTAGATAATGCGCGCGTTACCTGCTGGAGGAACGATGGTTGGGTAGAAGTGACACTTAGGAGATGCTTGCTTTGGCGTGCAGTGGTTCTCACATGGCTGCTTGAACAATGGGCACTAATAGGAAAGGAATGGTTGCAACAATAGTGATGCTCAAAGTCACTTTATAATTAGAGAAATTATTGAATAATGCAAAACTCCATGAATTTTTTTTTCCGGCCCATTAAACGTTCATGTAAACCTTCAAAATAAAGCTGTATGCCTCCTTTCACCTGTCAGTTGTGGTGTGCGCTGAGCAGAAGCAGATTTTGTTCCTCTCTGGCAGGTTGTTAGGAGGGTGATGAACCCCAAGAATTTGGAATGGGCCATTTGTACTCCAGTGCCAGCTCACCCAGAAGCATCTCTCCCTCTTGCCTTTGCTGCATTGATTAAGGTGCTCCTGTACTACTTAGCATGAAGCTGCTTCTCATTGACATCCTGTCCAACATTTTCTTCTTTGCCTTGATGATTTTTTGAAGAGTTTCTCATCTCTAGCTCAGCTCCATTTTCACTCTGTCCTGGTACACCCAGTTATCTTAGAGGTGGTTGACTACATGTTTCTGTTTTCACTCCAACTATGTCAAGGTAAAATGCTCTAAATCAAAATGACTGCAGTGTTTTAGGATTTAAACTATTTAGAGTTTAAAACAAGAAATACTCACTTAAGCAACTGATTTATTTTTGTTCTGTATTGCATATAACTTATTTCCATAATATTCTCTAGCTAGTAATAATTGAAATGTTATTACTTGCAACTAAATACCTTAAATTTATACCACTCTTTCCTAATCATAATCCTATACTGTTATCTCTGCACACTGTTAGGTTTTTAAAGCTTTATATTATCTGTTAAATAATAAATATTGCAGCTTTTTATTAAATTTTTAACAGATTAATTTGTGGGAAGCTACACTTAAGATATTTTTCTAAACACCTACAATCAGAGAAGCTCTTTGAGTAGCAATGAGAGATGCAGAACGAGACAGATCTAGTAGGTAGACTCACAGGACCTGATGGTTACAACACAGACCACAAGCTAGAGTCTGGTCCTTGCTTTTGGGATGCACCTGGGAGAGCTGTAGTACTCCCTGGTTTCTTTTGTGTCCTGCCTATAGGCAGTATCTTACACTACCTCTTTTTATGAGGGTTTTTCATGTTTTATGCAGAGCAAAGTAAGGTGGATTCTTAGCAGCATTTGGATGCTGCTTCATTTAGTTTCTAGGTGACAGAGCCAGATGGCAACCTTGCTACTGTGACTAGCACAGTATTGGTATGTATGAAAACGCATCAGTCTTGAAAACTTCCAGACCAAGAAAAACCCACAGAGCAGTGATCTTTACATTGGCCATACCATGGATGTAAGGTCAATAAAGCGTGCTAAAACCATGTGCTCAATACTAATGTCCTCCTTTGGTCACAACCTACCCCATAACCTGTATGTATCTAGGCTTTAGAGTTTTTCAGTTTTATTGATTTCAAAGAGAATTGCATATATGCAAACTTCTGGTCTCCATGCAATTTAGGTGCTGTAATGAGATTTTCCTGAAATGCTTGCATGTTGTTTTAGGGACCTAAACTGGTTATTACACGGCCCCATGCCTATAAGGCTGTAATATCCTTCTCTCCCACTTGATTCTCTTTCTAGCTTGTGACTGAGAAATTTAACTTTTCTTGGTCTTGTTTTCAGTGAATTGGTCCCTGTAAAGAAAATACTTTTTGAGTAATTGCTGGCTATATTGAACCAAGGAAAAAATGTAATTCTGTGATGGCCAAGGCTGAAAAATCTGACTTATTGGGAAAGGTTACAGAAGGAAAAGATAAAAATAGTAGCACTTAAGCAATTATGAAAGTAATCATATAGCTATATACTTGAGCTTTATGGTGTTTGAACACTCAAATATACTTGGAATTCACCTTGGAGGGCAAAAAGATGTTCCATGGAATTTTTGTATAATTTTTTGTATAATTTCAAGTTATTTACTCATATCCTGAAGAGAATTCACTGATGTCACTTAACATTTTCTTTAAACCTTAGTATAAGCCCTTACATTAAACCCAAGTTTCAATACCTTTTTTAGATTAAATTTTAAATTATTATAATTTAATCCTATATAACTGAGAAATATTTATTTTAATACAACTTAGTATGAATTTAATTATGCTTTCATAAGGGGAAAAACCATTTTACTGTCTTGGAAGAGTATTTCCATTTAGTGGACATCTATAACTCTTTCATTTGTAGCCACTAAAAATAAAATATTTCTTCCATAAATTAAAGAATCCTTTTAATGGGCCTGACAAAGAAAATTACATTAAAATTTGTTATCAGTTTTAGAGCATGATGTTTCTATTTGCTATCTAATTCTTTTTGGTTACTCCCCCCCTTCCACTCCCCCCTTGAAGATGTGAGCAAACCAAAGAAAAGACCACTTGGGTTGTATTCAGATACTGTTTCCACTGCCATATTGCATAACTTTAGCAGAAGACCTGTCCTCTCCCTCAGTGTTGATTCTCATCCTCTTTTCCATTGGCCAACACAAGCTTTGGGCAGTTCTGGTGAAGCAAATCTCAGTTCCTCAGTCCATGTTGGCACGCAGCAGCTTTTCCAGTGCTTCTTTCAGCAGTAGCACTGAAGGCATCTACGACTGAAGCTTTGTGCTGTGCTATCAAAACAGAATTGGCAAGAAGCAGTGGTTTGGAGAAGTGAAGAAGGGATAAAAGACCAAGTGAGTTCTGGAGAGCTGATATCCTTAACCACCAGGTATTTCTTTCATTTAGTTTCAGAAGAGGCTGCGGCTACATTGAGCAATATAGTGGTCCATAATCTAGTTGTATTGCTAATTTCCAGATATACACACAAATATATGCAATTTTCCTTCTCCAAGAAGGAAAAGCTGCTTTGCTTTAGAAGATGGGAAAACCTTGAGGCAGTAAGTCTAACTGGGTCTTGCTCACCTCGGTTTATAGGCTAGGGATGAGAAAATGAACAAGGGGATAGGTCAGCCTTCCAGCTCCTCCTGTAACCTATGGGATGTGCAGTTAAAGGGTACCCTATCTCTCCACGTGAAGCTCACAAAGTCCGGATCAAATGGGTGAAACTCCCAGATTCAGGAGCTCTATCATGAGTTGGTAACAAGCTTTCCTCTTTCTCGCGCTGCTGTAAATTTTGCTATAAACAGATCTACTGTGTGAAGCACAAGAGTGCTTCAGTGGATTACGTATTCCAGGTTTAAAATTGAATGAGTGGAGAAAATCAATTCTTCTTGAAGAAAAAAAAAATCACAACAACTTCTGATCTCACATTAGAAATAACTTAAGGCAGGCTGCATTAAGCATTCGACAAGTAACTTTTGTTTTCAGTGATTCCACTTGCTTTGTGCTAGTTTTCATCAGGATTCTAGATAATATACTACTAACCATTTTCCCACCTGGTTTGCTCAGTACTGACAGATAATAGATGATCCTATTACAAATAGATTTGACACTGCATCTATGAATATGTGAAAATTGGAGTCTCTCATTGTTATTTAAAATATGTGCTCACTCACTCAAATGAGGTATAAGAGTCTACTCTGGAGATAAAGTAGGCCAGATTGCTGGAAAGGCTGCTTCAGTGTCACACAGGTTAATGCAGATGTATTACGTATTTATATAGCCTATAGGATGATAACTTTTTGCAAATGATTTGGACTGAATGTGCACTCGATTAGGGCTCATTAATAACCCATGGCCACACTATTCTCATGTTGAGAAGTTACCCTTGCAATCACAAAGATTAATTCTGGAGCTGTCTATTGTAGTTTGGAGGAAAGAGGCCAAAGAATCAGGTGAGTCATGTGTTAAGTGCTGAACAGGGATCTGTGTAGAGTCAGCTATAGATTAAGATCCTGCGCTATCCCTGACGTTTTGATTAAAATGGCAATTTTTTTTTCAGCCATAGTTCTGGAAATTGGAGCAACTCTGCTTTACTTTCAAGGTGAGGGTTGCTCACACTGCCTGCACCTCAGTGAGCACCCAATGCTGAATTATGACCTCCGTCCATGAGGTATGAAAGATAAATTGTCTTTTTTTCTGTTAGGTGTTAGGTCATGTCATGTTTCCATGAGAATTGTAGTAATGTAGTCAGAAGTTAGTTACTAGTGGGATGACAAACCCAGTGGGATTTGATGCAAAGGAGGAAAGAATTGGTTAAACATTAGACTAGCCATTTTCTTTTATACTGGTAACTTGATTTCCCTTTTTGATGAGTTTTGAGAGACCCACATTTTTAAAGTTCTTTGGAGCATGGATCTCTT
>VYZX01027637.1:10319-111785 GCA_013401335.1 Brachypteracias leptosomus | reverse complement strand
AGTTCCCCCCTGCTATGTTCATGATAATTATGTCTGTCAATAGACCTAGTAGCATTCTGACAAATAGATAGGTCTGAGCCCAATCCATGTTTTTATACCTGATTCCTACACATTTTGGGCCACACTTGAAGGCAAGGGTTCAAGTCTAAATGAAAAATGACAGGTTGCTCAAATCACAGAAAAAATATGAAGCTTCCTAGTGCAATGACCAAAACAACTCTAAAACATAGCATACTAGGAAGACAAGAGAGTTGTTGACTGGGAGAAAATCTAGCTGAAACATAGTCGGAACACATTCCTCCACTCTTTTAATGTCAAGTCCCAACACACAATCATTCTTCACAGGCACCATAGACACCACGTCCAGGGGAGAAAAAAGTGAGATCAAAGTTAGACCAAAATGTTCCAAAATATTGATCTGATACATAAAGCAAATCTCTATTCTTGAGCTAGGGCATAGAAAAATACTTCTTTCCCTCTGAGAGATGCTGAAGAAAAGAGGCCAGGCTGCACAAACAACCTTCAGCTACCAGTTGGGAAGCAGAACATGAAGTCCAGCAGCTAATCCAGATATAGAACCTTATACTCAACAGAGGTATGCCCACATAGGCACACAAGGAAAATATGAATTTTTAACTTAGTTCTGTATATGCACAAGGTTTTTTTAAATATTGGTGTTTTTTTGGCCCTAGCATGCTATCTAATCTGTCACATAGACTATACTAACTAATGCTGTCTTGAGAACCTGGTTATATGCCACACATTTTTGAAGTCTTCTCTCAGTCTCCATTTCCTCATCAGTGTTTTGAAACGGTAAGGAATTATTAATAACCAGCTCATACTGAAAAAAAAAAATAATAATCAGAGTATTCATGTGATGGCTTGCTAGAAATGGATTCAAGTCAGGTCAGGATTTGCCTAATGATGGCTGAAGTTTCTAAACGGCACCCAGTCTTACTTGAAAAATTGAATCCATTTCCCAGTCCCTTTGCAAACACCCTCTTTTGAAGGGTATCAGAAACTATATAAAAGCCATATTGGCCATACAATCCTGAGTTTCATCTGAGTGACTGTAGCTCCAGAACCAATGCACTCACTTTGGCATGTACTATGCCAACCTTGCAATGGCATTTTAATATGGCCAGGAGCTCATTAAATATCCAGTCATAACTTTCACTTCCTAAAAATCTATATCCAGCTTCATGTTGCATGATATGGAGCTTGGGATCTGCAGGTAGAGCACAACAGGAGGCTGAATGACAAAACAAATCAATAAATAGTGTTCTGTTCTCTAGTGCCCTGGGTCAGAGGCTCTGATGAGGTGCATTTCAGTCTGGTGCTGGACTTCACTTTTCAAACAGATTTTCAAGTTGTCTCCACTTACTATGATCTGGATTACATATGGGATGCTTCTGGAGGACACAAAATTAATCCCTTTTAGATGAAAATAAAGCAGAATATGAGCCTGGGAGTGCACCTAATACACTCTAACAGTTTAGGGGTGTTCAGTTTGGAGGACAAGAGCTAGTCAAAAACAACCTTCTCCTCGACTAAAAGAATATACTATGCACATGGTGCCCTCAGCAACAACAGTTTGGGTCTACAAAATCACTTCTGTAGGAACAAACTATTTGTTAATGTAGACGCAGCCCTATAATCTCATGAGTAAGGAGATAATTATCATCATTATCTTATACTTGGATAAGATGCCCTTTTGCTTGTGATTAATCTAAAAAGCATTTCCAGATCCCCAGCAAACCTTAACGGCATGCTGAAAGGGACCTGTCACTCAGGTGACCTTCAAACATGTTCTGATCTGCATTTTAGGGCCATTACTCCTACTGTGACACCACAGCAAAGAGAAGGACAGCTTGTGTGCCAAAATCAGTGAACACCTACCTGCAGTACATCCCCCTAATTTAGAGCATAGAGCACAGAATAAATTACTTCAATTACTCAGTGAATTGTTCCTTTTTGTGAAACAGAAAATCCCTTGTCTTTCAATGCAGAAAATTAAAAACGAAATCTGCTTTTTTCACACTGAGTACTACCTAATCTACAAGCAACTCTACTGTTGAAGAAAAGTACTACTCATCGTAACTGGATACTTGACTGGCTCAATACTTACCATTCTCAGCCATTGGATTATTGACAGTTTTCCCCTGAGTCTGGTAGTCAAGCTACCAATAATCACACTTTTAAGATGCGTGGATTGACCATTTTAGGTGAACAACAGAAAATTACACATCAAAAAAGAAAGCCTAAGTAATCACTGACTGGAGGTGGGACAGGCCCTGACCTGCAAGGATCTGCCCTGCCCACCCCTCTACGTGTCCTGGCACAGAGGGAAAAAGGCACTGGGTTCATGTTGCCCTGGCAGACAGGACTTGAGTTAAGGTCCAAGTCCAAGTCCATTTCAGTTGACTTTGTAAAAAAACATAAAGGTCATATTCATAATTATATTAAAATTCTTTTATTCCAGTCTAGCAATGTAAAGTGTCCTTAAATTAGAAGTTTATTAGAGCAAATTAAATCTGACTCACAGGGGTTTTTGTTCCCTAATACAGATTTGGCCAAGAATATCCTCAGATGTTACCATATTTACAACAGGATTAACTGTTTCTAACAAACTCTGCATTTGCATTCTTATGCATGCTCAGTGGAAAAAAAAAAATTATTTACTTTTATTTGTATTTCATTATTAAAGAGGGTTATGTCATTATGCTTTCATAACAATTGCATTAACAGCACCAATATTAGACACAAGCGTGTTCAGGATTCCACACATCTTGTTTCAAAAGAAGGGGTTACATTCAGTGTTGTAGTATTTATGATTAAAAAGATTTTTTTTTTAATTCTTTATTTTATAATATTAATTGGAACAGTCTAGGAACTAAGCCAACTAATGCCTATTCTGCTATCAGTAGCAATCTCAATTTGGTAACAGAAGAGCAGTACAGTCCACTACAAATCTTTTAGTGCTCTTTTAGCCTTAGAAAGACTCTATGTGCCTCCTATAGTAAGAGAGCATTATTCTCTAAACGTGCAAGACTTGAAGAGGGTCTTTAGATAAGGATAAGAATGAGAATTATCTAGTACACCATAGGAAGAGCCATAAATGAAATACCTAAACTTCTAATGATAAATGGTGAGACAGAATGGATTAAAATGTTGTTTCTGTGAAATCATGATTTAATTTTAATGAGAGCATTAAAATTTACTAAAGGCACAATACTGGAAATATGTTATTTACTAAGAAAAAACAGATATAATATTATTTCCAGACCATTTCAGTCTCGATTATAGATACTGCACTGCCATCACCATGACAGGAAATTATTATGTGTTTGCCAGACCTGCAGGAAACCATATGTATGATACTGAGATCAGCAATTCATTATATGTTGTTTTAATTTTGGAAAATTACTGCAGCTTTCATAACTTGAAGAGAAACAAAGTTCAGTCTAGGCTGACATGTATTTCCTTCCACTCAGTTAACTCTATTTCATTTTAACAGCTAGCTGCCTTGCATTTCCCATATGCCTTGCAAGTAAAGGGTGAAAACTTTTACGACGTTGATAGAAGAAAGGATATTTGCTGCTTTTATATTCCTCATTCTTAATCTGAACCTGTGATTGCTAATGAGCCTCCATTTCAGTGCCCTATTGGACAGTGAAGCAAGAACAACTCCTCCATTGTTTTCTCGAGTCCTTTGATATTTAGTGTTTCTCTGAAAGCTCCCAGAGTCCATAATTAGATAAGAATTGTGATTTTAATTATCTTTTGTAGTTGCAGAGAAAATATGATTTCTAAAGGAAATTAAAAAAAAGAGAACATGAGAAAGATGAACCTAAATTTATGGACAATCAGATTTTGCAAGTATTGTTAAATTTTGGCTTGGAAACAATCAGTGGAGGTGGCATATTTATTTCATGCTTCTTTTTTCAAATTATCTGCAGATGTTGCATGGAAATTTATTCTGAATAGCTACATTAACTAGGATAAATTCACTTATATCATTGTTGTTCATGTGTAATTAATATAAATTCCCAACTGGGAATATAAAGAATCTTCATAAAGCAAGTCATAAATTCTGGAAAGGGGAATTTTCCTCTCATTTCCCTATGTAAGTTTTGAAATTTCTCAAACAATAATGAAATTGAAATTTCAAGGTCAAGATGGGTTAGCCCACAAGTGAATTAAAAAATGTTGCTTAAATGATAAAAATTACTTACCAAAAATACGTATCTTTAACAAAAAGCCATTAAGATAAATGGAAATAAAAGTGTACTACATGTAGTGGGTCTGTCTGAGCTGATTTTCCCCATACAGCCTTCATGCTGCAGTACTGGAAGCCAGAAGGTGTTGATAACACACAGCCTTTTTTAGACCGGGTGTGTGTGGGGGGGGGGCAAGATTTGGGAGGGGATACAACCCGGACAGCCGACCTGAGCTGACCAATAGGATATTCCATACCATATGACGTCAGCTCAACTATAAAGGGAGGAGGACGGGGGGGGATTCTGGGAAGACATTTGTCCTCCGAGCAACCGGTACGCGTTCTGGAGCCCTGCTTCCCGGGACAGGCCCGACACCGCCTGCGGATGGGAAGTAGAGAGTAACGGCTTTGTTGCTTTTGCTTCGCGCGCGCGCGACCTTGCTTTCTCTGCTGTTTATTAAACTGCTTCTTATCATAACCCACGGGTTTTCCTTTTCCATCTTACTCTCTCCCCGCTTGCCTTGCTGACGGAGGTTTTGGTGGGGGGCAGGGGGAGTGATAGAGGGACTAGGGGTGGGCACCGGGCACCCAGCCAAGGTAAACCCACCACACTACATAAGACTACTACTTTTGTTTTCTTCTGTTATTTAATAGGTAATAGCAGGTGCCCCTTCCAGTTTTTTCTGGTATCACAGCGATGCACATTTTGTTTTCACTGTCAAATCCAAATGCTGCTAAGACTCAGTCTCTTGTGAATGGCAAGAATGAGGATGAATTCTTATGGACCTATTTCAGGAAAAAAGAACAGTGAATTTGTAAAGTTACTGGTTTTAGGTATTTTCAGTCATAGCTGGATTCCTTTTGTATATCCAGTACATTGCATTTAATGGTGGCAGTTCAAGATTCTCCAACAGAACAAGGGGGATCAAAATCTAGCCAAAAGAAAATAAGTGCCTAAAGGGCACTTCTTTGCACTCCATATGAGCTCAGTGTCATTTCCCATTCCTATGTTTTCATTGTACTTCATCTGAGATAAAACAGAACTGATGAACCTAAGTTGTATGCCATGACCTGAAAGTGTAGCATTCATCTCGAACTATTCATCATCTCATTAACTGCAAGATGTGCAAAGCATTTATATGAGCAAACAATGGAATGCAGTGGGAAAGCAACTCACACAAAATGTATTGCTCCCATAAATATAAACCTCTATATATTTGCAGTGTACTGTCAGCCAGATTAAGCTCATCAAATATCTATTCTTTGTTCAGCTATAATGAAAATCTTTTACGTGAGGCAAAAGATAAATGGGACATTTCTCATGATTGCTGTAATTCAGAAACACCTATCTACAGGCAGTATGAGAAGTAGTTTCCAGACCAAAAAAAGTTCTCTGAGCCTCAGTATGACTTTTTTTTTTTTTCTATTTTAGCCTGTTCCTTTATATACAATAATTACCAAATACTATTTTAAAATGAAAATGCTATGTTTTATTATTATCTTCTAGCTTAAGTGATGTCAATAGTTATATATGCTTTCATGATCTGAAAAGTAAGGAATAAAAATAAAGATGAGACCATATTAAAACTTGAGATCAAAAAAACACGGTGCTTTAGACAAGTTCAAGTCCAGAAGAGAATTTTAGTACAAACTAATTTTAAAAACACCCTAAGTCTTTTTTTTAGCTTCTGAAATGCATTAAAAGAGAGATGGAATTTATTTATTTCTAACAGAAGGAAAGTTCTTGAGCTTACTTGCTGAGAAAATACAGTTTCATTGATTAAAAATTATGCAGAAATTTTCACTGAGGTCACCTAGACAACTGTGAGAAGGAAAAAAAATAAATCAAACTAAATACACAAAATGAAGGACAGAGAAACAGAACCTTTAATTTAATAATGCTACATAATTCATTCACCCAGAATATGAAAAATCTATGTTCTGGTCCTTGAAGATAGCTGAAATATGAACCTTCATCTTCCAGAAAAATAACCCTATGAGTATGCAGTAGTGTGTCTCACTCTCAGATTCTTTAGCTAATGCTGCCCCTAGAAATCTTTATTATTCACTGCAACATCAAAAATATATATTTCATCTACTAGGTGAATGTCCCACCTATCAGACTGCAGTCACTTTCTCTGAATAATTATGTTTGATACAAAACAGAAAAAACTTCAAGGGATAATCTTTGGAGCAAGCCATTCACACTTTCACTGCATGATCAAATTTCTCAAAATAAAAGGAGAGATCTAGACACAGGTGACCTATGTCTTAAAGGAATTTTGTGGAGAAGCAGCCTTTCCTTCTCCTTTTTGAGGACAAAAACCAGTCCTTTGTTTTGCTGTATAATACTGTCTATAAAATAAGTAAGCTGCCTTCTTGTGATATTTTGTACAATGTAAACACAAAATTCATCAATTCCCCCAAAGAAGTATTTCAGCAAAAGCAAAACAGAAAAACACTTTCATTTAGGTTTTATCAAATGAAAATTCGATGAAAATCAAATGATATCTTGAAATCTTAAGCTTCTGCAGAACCTCACCTGTTCTGCCCTTTGCTCTGTATATACCTACATCTACATTGTTTTGGGTATGTAGCGGTCACTGCCTCCACCAACACAGTCCTTTGGACTCTGACAACTGGAGACAGAATATTCCCATAAGGCAGAATGATTTTTCAGTCCTATGGAAACAGTTTAATGCAGATAAGGAGAAAAAGTGCAAGTTGGAGGGTAGAATAGAAGCAAGGAACAGTCTCAATAGGGCAATATGACTGGTGAGGCAAGTAGATAAAACTGTCAACAATTTGGAACTGTTTCAGTATTTCCACATTTTATTTCAATCTTATTGAATCTAAATCCTTGATTCTGAAAATTACATAAAAACAAAAGATTCAGCTTATAACCTCAAAAGTAGTACTTTCCAACGCAGGTAAAATGAATCTTTAGGGCCATTTATGAAAATCACATTATTCAAAAGGTACATGAACAAAGTGATAAAAAAATATTGTCATAGAAGCTGTGCCGTAGTTTCAATTAGCTTAGAGTCATATGTGAATGTCCTGACATACTGCAGAATATGGTTTCTACATATTAGAAGAGGTGAGTTTTAGAAATACAACACGGTTTTACTTCATGTTCAGCTTTTGGTAACAGACTATTCTTGAATTATAGCAGTTTGGGAAGTTCCTTGGTTGAAGGTGTTCCAGTTTAAGGAGATGATAAAATATTCATCGCAACAGACAGAAAAGACCTGTATTCCACTGAAAGTTAAATGATCTGAGTGAGACAGTCATAACACCAAAACCACATTCTCCGATTCAAAGACTACTCGATACATATGTAGTACATTACTGCCATGATGATATACTACAGGAAACCTATCTCAGAAGACCCTCTTCTCCAGTGGTTATGACACTGACCTTAGGTAAAAGACTTGGTTCAACTCTACCTTGTGCAAGACAGAAGTGAAAACTATATGCTGCAGTCATTGAGATAATGACATAATCATGCAAAAGTGAACTCAAATCCCTTCAAGTAGAAAAGGAAAGTGGTCCTGCATAATTGGAGAAAAACCTTAAATCTATATGGCACAATCACAGATCTTTATGCTGAATCCATCTTGCAGGATTCTTTAGCTATCCTACTTTTATCCATCCTGCTTCCTTTTCTCAGCACTTCTGGAGACCAATCTTCTATCTACAGATAACCACAGCTATGGCCATTGTATCTGAGCATGTATTAAGGAAGAAAGTGGGACATACCTGTGCCATGAACGCACTAGATAGCACTGAAAGAAGCCACTGCCATCTCTCGGAATGAGACCCAAAGACTAAGTTCCAGCTGCTGATTGTTAACTAATCTACCCCAAACAGTGGACAGTACTACATACATGTTAATCTAGTCCCCATAAAATCCAGTATGCAGTTTCCCCTATTTCTGCTGAATCTAGAGAATTCAGAATGTAGAATTATGAATTAGTTTGCTACAGGTAAGCAAATTTCAGAGATATAATTTAAAAGTCAGTACACAGCATACTTCAAGTACTAAGAGAAGGTGTTACATCTACAAAGTAAAAGAAAGAAAAATGTGAAAAATATCCCTTAACTACATGTTCAATAATGCATGCCAAGAAATCAAAGTATCAGAATGATTAGAAATTATTCAAATTTACATTCCTAGAAGTACTATATTTCTATCAATAGATGAATCAGTAGAAAGTAACTGCCTATCTAGCTACATTTCATCAAAAAGACACCACACCAAGATGCCATTATAATCCAAGAATCAAGGAAATAATTTACATCTCTGTTTATGAGCCTACGATGTCACTGGTATGCTGTGCAATGCTGATTTAAAATCTACTCACTGTCTCTTCAAACTCTGATTCTTGAAAAGTATTCTGTGTGATTATAAAAAGTATTTAAGTTTGTAATGGCCATTATGTTAAAAAGGTGAGAGAAACCATAATTCTTATTCCTCTAGTACTTTTTTCAGTAGCATGAGAGGAAAAATCTATGCTGTTTTTTTTTTTTCAAATAAAGGCTTTCCAGAAGCAGTCAAAGTAAGGTGAGTTAAGTGTTTACTTACTAAAAAGAAAACTGAGCCATGCTTATCTATCTACCCTCTTAAAAGTACTACTTCAGTACAGACAGAATTTATGAACACCATAACCAGGAGAGAGTAGAACACTGATCTTGATTGCACCATAATTACTACCAGGGTGTACAGGGCATGAAGCAAATGTGACTTTTTTTCATGGACTTAGAGTCCTCAATAACCAGATATTCTGTTCAGATCAGTTGACATATTGTAATGTAATCCTCTGATGGCCATGCCATTCAGAATTCTGGTATAATACCTGCTAAAGTTTTAGCTGCATACATAGCATTTGTCTGGCAGGCAAAATTTAATTTTGAGACAAATACTGGATTTTCATAATTTGAAGAACAGAACATTCAATTCTATGATCCTTTATTTCTCAAGGGTAATACATAAGCACTGTCAATATGTTTTAAATAAATCTGAACAACTCAAATTTTCTGCACATACTTTCAATTGATGTTATTGTTAAATTTTATTCTGTACATCCATGGAGCAAGTAGAGGATATTTACAACAAATCCTTGAATGTGCCATAATGGTTGATGCACCTGTTTATAATTTCTTTGAAAGTCCATCCAGATATTTTGTAGATAGTTTGGAGGAAAGTACAGTGGGTTTGGGAAACGGAATCACTGCTTTTCATGTTGCCATTGAGTGTCAGAGTATTATTAACATAAACTCAAAACATAACCAGTGACTACAAGCCTGTCACCTTTTTATGAAAATTGCAGAAATTTTCAACATTTCATGAGATGAGAGAAAAATTACTGTCCAGAAGGCTGCATAGAACCTACGTGGTAGACATACACTGAAGGTTCAAAAAAGCACCCAGACATTACTTGCAAGTTTATTCCCCTGAAAGGAGCTCTTTTATTAAAGATTATTAAAGAACTAGTTGAGCTTCATGGCTATGACCTCCTCTGCAGAGTATGTAAAAAACAATAAATGCAGTCACTTTTAAAATACCTAAATTGCCAGTGTGTCTTCACTAAAGTAGGCTGATGCCATGTTTGTAAAAATGCAATCAGATGCATTTATAAGACATTTGACTTGGCTAAACTGAAAAGATAACCATGGAGTAATCCCAAAACCACTGAAGAAATCATCTCTAAGTAAAGAAATGAGATCTGTTGCTGATTCTGAGAAAATGCAGATAATCTCTAAAACACAAGAGACATTACCAGGGAACTTTTTTAGTTCAGTAGTTGACACACTTGACTATGATGTGCAACAACATTACAACTGCAAAGATTGCCACTCTCTCCCAGACAAGTCAAGGTCAAGTATTTGATCTCAGTGTCACATCAGAATTCGTTAAGTCAGAGGGAAGGCAGGCCTACAGCAGTGGACACATCTGGCACTCTAGAGATGGTTGAAGCATATTTCAAAGGCTAAACATACAGAAGAAAAGCTGAGTTTAACAATAGATCTCTCCACCTCCTTCCCCAAGGTACATAAGACTTTGAGTGTCACCCCACCAAAAAGGATCAGTAGCTTAGAACTGGCAAGAACACCTTGACACACTAGTCCAGAACACTTAAGGATATGTCACCAAGTTGAGCTAAGTAAAAGTAACCTTTGCCCTATTAATCATAACATTTAAACATTATTTAGGAACAGAAAAGTTTGGAAAGTGCATTTGGAAATAGTCTGCAAGCACAGTGCTGGGAAGACAGCTGCAGCTTCATCCACTCCCTAGTCTGCTCTTAGTAGAGAGCCAACATTGTTTTAGACACATAATCTGGGATTCACCTATTCTAATAAAACATTTTAAAGATTAATTATCTAAATGTCTACATTTCCCTTATTGTTGATGAAGGGGAAAAGACAGATTCAGGAGCTGGTTCATAGCAGCTTAACACAGATACCTAAGGGCTGCTGAATCATCCCTGCAACTGCAAGTTTCCCTTCATTCATTGTAAGAGGAGATGGAGAAACTAGTGCAGACATATCTGCCTTTTAGAAGTCTAAGGCTAGATGAGATGAAGCCACTCATGGAGTCCTTTAGGTACCAGCAAGAGTGTATTAAACAGCTGCAATGTCCTCCTTTCACATGGTTATGACAACTACCTCCTCCTGGTAGGAGCAGCAGCAATGAACTGTATGCCTATGCCAGCTACTGAGATGTATTTGCTTGAGAGCATTATGTTCACTGTATTCTTCTTCTGCCATACACGGAGTTCTCCACTGAAATTATTCCTCACGGAATACCCCAAGGCACTGACTCTGGAAGTTGAACACCCCCCTGAGATTTGGAGGCAAGTCTATTCCTCAACAACATTTCCCAGAATATCTGAAGTCCTGACGTATCCTTAAAAGGTATTCTATGTTTGCTAGCTTTCCTTTATGACCGTAAGGAGCAGAAATGACATTTCATTCAGTGAAAGCTGTGATTTCATTATTCCAAGAGCTGTAGCATTAACTCTACCGTGTCTCTATGCAAACCTTGATCTGTGCAATCAGATAAAACTGCTCAAATTTCTGCAGTTTTTGCCATCCTCTTTAGAGCTACAAAAACAGAGTCTAGGTAAACGAGCACATAATATACAGACACATTTTACAGCTTTTTAAAGACTTGAAATAAGAAATTTGCTTTTCTAATCAGAATTTAACTCCCATTGCTTTAAAATTCCATGCTGAAAATCTATTCCAACGAGGGTGTTTTACAAGTATCAAGAGTTTTGTTTTCACCTGGTAACCAGATGGCAACTCTTTGTCTAAGGTTTTGGTGTTATTTAGCTGGATTTTAGTTTTTGTTCCTAATAGGTATGGCAAACATTTTATCCTGCTATTACTATATTTTAGCATATTTAATTGCCAAGTTCACAAGAAAACAACCCACTGCTTTTCCCAAGCAGATGGTGGAAGTTGTTTTTAAAACTGTAGTGAGACTTCTTTTCCAAAATGCTTGCATAGCTTTATGAAGTCTAATTGCTGTTCAATATACACACAGAACATCAGCTCATGAGCACATATGCAGTTAGAGGCCAAATATGCAAAGTGTTGAGTACTCTAGCCTAGAACTCTGCACTAGGACAACGTTTGTATCTAAAACTCTGCCACATGTTCCAGTATCTGTGGAACCAGGACTACATCTTCAGTTCCTGGGAAACATGAGGTCTTAATAAACACTGGTATCCATTTTGGACTTTATTATTTACTCTTCTATGGTACATATCTTTTCTTATTAGTTTAAAATATAGGTAATTTACAGGTATACAATAAAAATTCATTTGTCGTGATAAATGCATTGGTGCTGCAAAATGAAGAGTTACCTAAGAGAACAGTGTGAAAAAATGAAGAATTTACATAAACTCATTTTTTGCAGCTTGGCAAATAAGAAGTATGAAAAAGCACTGTGGGTGACATAAATCAGAGCGGTAGGTCCAAATATCTCCCAGCACTCTCTGGAGTTCAAATAAGAAGCTGAACCCAAACACCATGCCTTGCCAATCATTAATAAATGTAAAGTAATATTTTAGAATAACTTAAAAATTTAAAAATCAGTAGAACCACATCTTGCCAACCCATATACAGCACAGGAATACAGCTAGGGATGTGAGTTGGAGCAGCCTGTCTGCCCTGACCTGATCTCAGAGCTCTGTGCCCTAGCAAAGTGAGCTCCTGCCACCCCACCAAGGCATGGGCAGCCCTCAGGCAAGGCTACATCAGCAGCTACGGCCCACAAGGTGCACTCTGCTGGAAAAGAATTGCTAGAAGCAAAGTGCCCTGGAAACAACCTCCTAAACCTCCCCTTATCTTGAAGGATCTGGCCCATATATTTTATAAGAGAAAGTAGTAAATACAATTGTTTCACATAAATATAACCCTATTCACACAGAAGCCTTATATAAATGTCGAATGGTTGTTAACAAATCACTCTTATTTTCAGTGAGTTTGCAGTATTTTTGAGACTGTTGATCCACAGCTTTGCAGCACACATAGCACAGCATTAACTCTAACAGCTGATGCCCAGAGAAATAAAAAAGAGCTATAACAAATAGTGTCCAAGTAACATAAAATCCTATCAACAACTGAACCATCAAATTAACAGGTCACTGATATTAATCGAGATCTTTGAATACTGTCAAATGTTATTAATTTATACAGTGAAAGTCTGATTCTTTAAATAGTTACACAAAGACTAGGAGAGAATAAATATAATGGATTAATGAACATGAGAGAACGAATAGTATGTATTACACTATGGGAAGATAATGACATGCCATTAAATAGATCAGTTATTATGCTTCCTAAATTTCAATAATGTAGTTAATAAAGAGCAAACAGGGCAAAAAGGAGTGAAAGAAATGTAATGTTATTTAAAACGTATGCCTAAGGACCTTGTGTATATACTCCTTCACAATTTAATCTGATTAACAGAAAGTAATAATTTTCTGCACAGTGCTATTTGTGGAAAAAAAACATTTTCATCTTATATAAGGTTTTGTATAAAATTATTTTCAGCCTCAAGATAGCTAACAAGTTAGTTATTAGAGAGCCTGCATAATTTTATGACACAAAGTAGGGCTTATCACACATTTCACATCTAGGCTGTATTGTAAAAAAATTGTATCCAGTCATTGCTGGTTTTGATTGAATGGAACTAAACATGGTGGGAATAAAATGCACATCCTTTTCCAAATGCAAGAAGAAAGGAAGTTCTCATTAAAATGATTTGCTGATATGACTTAAAACAATTTATTTAATCTTCACCTTTTAATGTAAATATCCTTCAACTGAGAATTTCAAAAGTATAATTTAAAATAGATTTTTTAAAGTATAATGAGATGCTCTGTCAGATGGGAAGACAAATTAAAAGTGCAATTCACACTGTTACAGCAGCATTGCCTCCACAGAGCTACTAATCTTTTGCACAATGCTCACAGTAGAATGTACTCCAGTCTCTGTAGGGCACGTGATTACAGACTTGCAGGGAGACTGGGATTTAAATTATTCATCAATGTAGATTTCCTCTTGCAGAAAAATTGGTGTGCCACATAAATAGCAAAACTGTTAATTCTTGACCTTTTGCAAATTAACTGCCTGGTAATAGCATCAGTTATTACCCGTTAGTTTCCCTAGCAGTTACAACAGCAATATTCTGTCAAACAGAAAGCTGTATATGAAAATAATGTTAAAGAGAGAACATCTGCACAGCCAATTAAATGTTTAGAATGCATTAGATCCTGTAAATGTAAAAGGCCATGCATAAGCCTGTTAGGAGACTTGACAAATGACAGATTATGGCCACAACCTATATGTTCAGAGAACAATGCCATCTTAGCTACAGCACGCCTTTACATACGAACATCCAGAGGGAATAGGATATGAAAATAATTTGTCTGAAAAAGACCTGCAGTCTTCACAACTGTCAGGTATGGAATTCAAGTGAAGTGATATGTGCTTTCATCTGCCTGCTAACTACAGAACACTGCAAGCCCATTATTTACAAAGACAAACTCCATTGTCATTTGAATGGTATTATTAAACTTTCACACAAGTGGTACCCTCCCTAGTCGGGCAGTAGAGGATGGCAGCATTTGTGACATGCCAGCTCTGTCAGCCTTTCAGTGCGGCAACACCAAAGATTGGTTTCTTCTACATTTTGACGAACTGCCACAGAATTTCCAACCTATGGGATAGATTTTAATAACCAGTTTCTAGCAGCTTCACTGAAGGTATTCATTGAGCACAAAGTTAAGCAGATGCCTAAAATTTGGCCATTACTACAAAAGAGCCAGAGAAAATCAGCGAGAGAACTACATGGTTCCTTCCTAAGTGCCTAGAATGGTGCTTTGGACTTCTGGCTGGCTCAAAAAATTGCAACATACAAAAAACTATAAAAAATGAAAGGCTTCATAAAATTTATTTTGATAGTTAAGTCAAAAAAACAAATATCCTTGTTTTGAATTGAATTCCAAATCATATTCCTATTCAATATTCCTATTGAATTCACTGCTTCTGCTTTAGGAATGAAACATTCAAAAGTAAGAACTAGTATCAAAGAGGAAAATAACAATCTCAGTGAAATGCCAACATTAAAATTAGAGGGAAAAAGAATCAAAGATACTACCTACCTAAATTACATGCAAAGAAAGGCATTCAGGTTGCTACTGGGCCAAAATACATCATTTCCAGTTCAAAATGTGAAATCTTTACCTCTGGAGCCAGAACAGGAAACAAAAACATATTTTCTGCCTAGACTCGGGTCTCCTCTAGTTACACAGAAATCAAAGCCGTCCAAGGTAACATGGCAATTAGTCTGTTAAGTCAGATTCCAGTTCAAACCTCAGTTCACAGTTTTGAGAACTTATGTGACAATACTTCGGTTTCACAAGGCAAATTGCATTCTCATTTTCAGTATTGTTCTTTCAGTACCACCATAACACTGTCATAGAGCTATAAGTGACGTGGACCAGTCCTATGTGCAACCAATAAATCTAAACATTTGAGTTAGTGTTGATCATTCTCTCCTGCAAGGTCTAAAACACTACATCCAAAAAGCTTAGGGAACACAATCTGTTCTCTCCAGGAATGCAGTTAGATCTAGTCAGCCTCCCCACCTGCCCCCTGAAGGACACACAGAGAACACACAAACCAATCAGGACTCTTCTCCATTTCTCCTGGTTATCAGAGAGACAGCCTGGCAAGTAACACTTTCCTTTGATTTCCCACAATAATGATCACAATACAAATGCTTATAGCTCAAGGAGATCTGTCTACAGGAGGTGAAAATATCATTTGGGACACCAACTAGACACTTCCTAGAGAGAGGACTTGGACACTTAATATAATGATTTCTTAAATTTTTACTCTTCTGCTTTGCAAAGACATTTAGCATACTAAAGAGAGATGTATTTTACCCTGTAAGAATAAGGTTGATATTATTCTCTAAAGTAGTAAACATCATCTATTCTACCCTACTCATTCCTCTATCCATGAGGTGTGAGTTGCCACTGCCAGCAAGTTCTACTGACTGAGACACTCCTTCAAGGAATATAGACCTGAACCTAATCCAAGAAGAAAAATGCACTGCAGTATTCTTTCTAGTTTTCAGGTCAGATAACATTATGATTTAAAAGTACAACAGGTTTCATTATCTAGAAGGGGTTCATTTGCTACTATAAACAATTCTGTTTTTTTCAAGAACAATATTCAATGAATTCACCTTCCCTCTTATTCAGAGACGGAAGCAATGCAAAATAACACCCATATGGAAATCAGTCCTGGTTCCTAGATATTTTATCACAGCCTGTAACACTAAAAGATGCAGATGCAGTTTTTATTTTGCTTAGGTTTCAGGAGTGAAGTTAAGCATCTTCTTTCACCAGTGTACATGAATTAGAAATTTGGATTCTGAATTATTATTAGGAAAACACAACTGTAAATAAAAGTCATGGAAATTTCTTCCACATAATATACCTTGTAATATTCCTATTCAAGTTAATCTAACTACCCGCACATGGATACAGCAGGCATATTTGACTTCTAATGGACAAAACCCCACATAGTGGTGGTGACCTGAAGCGTTCCTCCTGCAGGTTCCCTTCCTTCCATCCTTTATCCCTTCTTTGCTTGGAATGTGTAATTTAGATATCCTTCTAGGAGAGTTCCAGAATGCCAAAGCTTTGGGCACATGTAAGGAAAAAAGAATGAAATACTTTTATTTAAACAATACTACTGGTTCTAAATATCAACTTTCCCTTTTAAATGTCATGTATTTCCAAATATGGATCTCAGTGATTATTTATATAATTTAAAGGCAATACAGTGAAAATCCTGCTCTGCTGAAGCATCACTCAAAAAAAAAAAAAAAGCCTTGTGTATAGTCTCACTTGTCTTTCTGGAAGTAGCAATCCCCGTGCTTGGGACAGACCTGTACATCGTATGTAATGAACAATCAGCCTAAATATAGTTCCATGCCACTGCAACTGGACTGCTTCTGTTACTCCCATTAGTTCATTTAGCAGTAGATTAAGTATCTCCACATTGCATAGAGGAGATTGAAGGCCAAGTCCCTTGGTAACTTTAAAGAGAGTCCAAGCACAGAGGAAATTCCTTGCAGATAAAATACAGCTGTCAGATTATAAA
The DNA here is from genome assembly GCA_013401335.1 of Brachypteracias leptosomus. Taxonomy (NCBI): domain Eukaryota; kingdom Metazoa; phylum Chordata; class Aves; order Coraciiformes; family Brachypteraciidae; genus Brachypteracias; species Brachypteracias leptosomus. The sequence goes on along the minus strand of VYZX01027637.1, from coordinate 94,870 downwards.
CTTTCCAGTTTTTCTATTCCCTTCCTTTCCTCAAAGAGAGGAGAAGGCTGAGCCTGGATAATTACATTGTCCTTTCAGCATAATTACCCAGCTTTGTCACTGCTTCACACATAATTAAGTATTAATATTACCCTATAAGTAAACAATACATACATGATACCTCTACAATGCGTGAGAAAGTGTGGCCTTATATACACTGTGTTAACTGGTGTAAAATTGTGAAATGCATGCTGAATTGGAACCTATACTATGCTGTCAGATATTTTCGGTTAAAATTAATTTGTCTGCTCTACAGTACAATGAACCATTAAAAAATACTTTGCACAATGCTAAAAGGATTCATTACTGAAGAGATTCCTAGGCAATGAAAAATGTGTCTGAATACCTGAATCATAACTGAAAACAAGATACTGGACACAAGATTGCTGTTTAGAAACATCATTACATGTGTGTCAGTAGTGTAAAACTGCCTGTGGTGGCTTAACCCCAGTTAGGCAGCTCAGCCCCACCCAGCTGCTCACTCACTCCCTCTCAGTAGGATGGGAAAGAGAATCAGAGGGCAGAAGGGAGAAAATTCATGGGTTGAGATAAAGACAGTTTAATAGGTAAAGCAAAAGCTGCATACCAAGCAACATAAAATAAGGAATTCATTCACTACTTTCCATTGACAGACAGATGCTAAGATATCTCCAGGAAAACCGGACTCCATAACATGTAACAGCTACTTGGGAAGACAAAAGTCTTAACTTTAAATGTCCTCCCTTGCTCCTTCTGTCCCCCAGCTTTTCTTGCTGAGCATATCATCATATGGTATAAGATACGGCTTTGATCAGTTGGGGTCAGTTGTCCCAGCTATGCCCCTCCCAGCTCCCTGTGCACTCCCAGCCTACTTGCTGTCAGGGCAGCATAAGAAGCCCAAAAGCCTTGGCACTGTTAAGCAATGTTCAGCAATAACTAAAACATACCTGTGTTATCAACACTGTTTATAGCACAAATGCAAAACACAGCAACTTACAAGCTGCTGTGAAAAAAGTTAACCCTATTCCAGCCAAAAATTGTACACTTCCAAAGAAGAGTGGCTGCTGAGAATGAGGTTCTCCACGTTCATTTCTGAACTTTTGGACAAGTCAGCTTCAGAACTGCTCAGTCTGGCCACTGTCCTGTATTGAAAAATCACCAACAGAGGACAGAGTTCACACAGAATGTTTCCCTCATACAGCAGCCAGCAGTGTAGGGACTCACTGGGTTTGATGTTGCACCAAGACCATTAAAAATAATAACTATAAATGCCCTATTTTCCACAATTTAGTTTAATAACTTGTAGAAATCATCTTTGTGTCTGCCTTTCAAAATATCCTATAGCAGCAAGTTTTAGAATTTACTTATCAGTTATAGGAAAAAAAACTTCCATTTCTTTGTCTTAAACTGCTAAATTAAGTTGGAGCTCCTTAGCTATAGCATAACAAAAGAGTGATCATTTTTAATGTTGTACATATTTTCACATTTCTTCACACGTCTGTTTTCCAAAGGAAAGAGTCCAAATTGACATTGTCTTTTCTAATAGCACAGCTGCTCCATGCCTCTAGTTCGTACTTGGTTAAATTCCCTGTACCATTCCTAGTTCTTCTGCACCTTTCTGTGACAGAATAAATGAATCCTGCACATGGTATTAGAACAAGATTGTGCAACACAATTGTAGTAGTTCAATGAAGTGCCAGTGTTTGTTCTCCAAACTTTACCCCTAAATTTTCATTACCTATGTCTCCTTTTTGGTGTTCAGCATTGAGGTGACATTCTGTATGAGATATCTGCTGTGATTCTAATATTACTAAATGATAATAGTAATGGTAATTTTGAGGTCATTATTCTGTATGTGTAGTTAAGCCCATTTCCTCTGCATGCATCACTTGGTATTTATTGACATTGAATTTTATTTGCCATTTTATGACCCAGTAACTCTGTATTGTACTATCAGGATCTCATCGCAGACTGTTTTAAATACTAGACATTATTTTGTTTTGTCTGCAAACTTTGTTGCTACAGTACTCATCTGGTTTTCTGAATAATTTATGAGTTTGTGTAATTCAAATTTATGAATATGCTGAACAGCCCACGCTCAGCACAGACTTCTGCAGGACTTCATTTGTAACTACATTCCATTAAAAGAACAATCCATTAAAAGAACAAATCATTCATTTCTAACTAGCAATCTTTTAATAGGAGGGCAATACAGGTCTTTGTTGAAGGAATTTGTCAAAATCCCTTTCACAGTTCTAACTGTATTATATAATCTGGATCATCTTTATCCCATATCTACTGACACATTCAAAGAACTCCAGTTTTTTGACTCATGACATTCCTCTAGTTTCCAAGCCATTTTGTGCCTATTGCATTTATTTATGTGTTCACTAATTCTACCCTTTATAATAGCATGTAGCAAACTGCTTAATGCAATTAATGCAATTGTCAGATTTCTTGGTATGTAATTCACAGAATCATCCTGAAAACCATTTTAAACACTAGAATCACATTTTCCACCTTCTAGTCATTCAAAATTGTAAGTTGCGTATTACTATTAGTAGCTCAGCAACTTTATATTTACATTCCTTAGAATATTTGGATGAAAGCCATTAGAACATGGTGATTTGTTACTTACTACTCATTTTATTGACTTGCTCCAAAATGTCTTTTATTGACACTTTAATTTGAGACAGTTCTTCAGATTTATCATCCATAAACAAACAATGACTCTGGAGTACGTATTTTCCTGACCTTCTCTGCAGTGAACATAAATTCACACAATTAATTCAGATTTTCTGCACAGTGGTGTTATTACACTCAATTACTTTGACTATCCACCTACCTAGCTATCACTGACATTCTCTGGCAGAATTCCCAATTCCAGTGGGTGTGTGGGGGCAGTGTTATTTGTAGGTTTCCATTAGCAAGTTGTTCCTCAATATGTTTTTTGGCTTGTTTCATTGCAATTTTACATTTAAACTTCCGAGTTGATATTTGTTTCCGCTTTCCTCATTTGGACATGACATGTATGTCTGCGAGTTCTAACAGTTTCTCTCTGGTTGCTATTTAACACATTTTCAGTATTTTGAAAGTGTTTTCTAATTGGTACTTAAGTTTATAGTTTATTTAAAAGTACAAAGGTTACTTGCAAGCATTTTCATCCTTGCTGCTGCTTCCTTCAATTAGGTTCTTCACACTATCTTTCTCATTGTCCATCTTTTTAATGTAAAAAGGTACAATGGAACTTTTTAGATTTTTTTTGTACAACATATTTGGAGGCAACTGAAATCTCTGAACATTGTGTTTTCTGCTTTAAAAATTCTCTAGTCCCTGATATAGAGAATCAAGGGAATTCTCATTCACTGTCTCTTTCTGTACAAGAACTACAGACATCCATGTGAAATTGTAAAGTAGAAACTTGACAACAGGCAATAGGAAAGGACCCTTTTGATCCAGTAATTCTTCAGACTATGGAATTCACTGTCAGCATTTAAGCTAGGTATTCAGTAATGCACTGTAATAAACCTTTCCCTACTTAGGCATGCCATATCACCCTCTAGCAAATCCATGATTTATCTTAACAAAGATACCTTATATGACAATGCTTCCACCCATTCACTTTGTGACTCAGTCTGTCATTTCTGTTCACTTTCTACTTCAGCAATACATGTCTCTCTGATTATCGTCTCTCCATTTTGTTTCAGAAATGCCTTTTATACCATTTTCATTTTTCCATTTGAGGCTTAGACTTCAAATATAGAGATGGAACTGAACTTGGAAGACATACACATGGAATCTCACTGTATTGCTGATTACACAAGATAAATGCAAGATTATTAAGCAGTTATTCCAAAAGCTAGGAACAAACATTAACTGGAAAAATATATTTACAAGATATTTACTGTATCAGAATAACCCCACATGTGGATCTCCTTATTCTAAAACAAGAACTTACTACAAAATAGTTTATTTCCAAGAGAGTGTATATAGAGAGTTATATATATGTAGCTTCAATCAGAAAGACTGCACTGCAAACGACTTTTCAGAAATACCTCTCATCAGCCAAATTCTTAATTTTCTTGGGTCATAAATATTCAATGACAGCTGTTCTCAATTTTCTCTAAGAATTTATACAAATTAAACACAGTGTTACTCATTTTATGTAACCAAGCACTTTCCTGACACTAAAATAGGCTTTGTATAGACTGGTGTGTACTTACAAAAAATTAAGGCTGTATGAGTATCTCCTTAGTCCTCTTCCTAATACTAATTTAAATATTAATGTTGAATCTTCTGATTGAATGGAAATCTCTAACACAAATCTCAATTACAACAGCAAGCTGGTCAGACTACAACTAATCATATACAATAGTGAAGTGGTAGGCAAATAAAATGGAAGTGTAGGCTTATACTATGAATACAACATATCAAACTGTCATCTAAAGGTTGAGTAAAATACAAAATCATACATGCACTTCATTGGCTTTCAGTCCCTATTAGGTGCTATTACCATGTCATGGAGCAGAAAAGTCTCCCTTTCAAGAACACAAGAGGTGATACTGATTATATAGACTATAGTGTCAAAATAACTACTGTGTAGCTATATAGACAGAAAGACATACAAAATTTTTTCAGTGCAGAAATTCTGGTCCACACTTAGTTGACAAGTGAACATGGAATCACAGGAAAATGTTTGATCTTGTTCCTCTTTGCAGGAACAAGGCATAACAAAAGGAGAAGAGACATATGTCAGATCATACGTTCATATAGCACAGTATCCTATCTCTGGCAATGGTGAATAATGATACCTAAGGAACAGTATTAACAGTATAAAATAAAGCATGTAATGGTAATTCCATTATAAACTCTCCCTACCTACAGAAAACTTCAGCACAGGGCTGGTCAAATTACTCTCTTTCAGGCTGAAGTATACCGGCATAGAAAGTCACTCTTCATGTATTTAAAGAAGTCATTACACATCTTTCATGAGTCACGTGTTCTTTATCTTTTTTAATTCTTCTATATGTTTTTCAGGACTAGAACCCTAGAAGTGTATGAATTAAGGATGAAGACAGACCAGAGATTTGTACAATGCCATAGTGATGTTGCCTGCTTTGTTCTCTATTCCTTTCCTAGCGATTCTTTTCATTTTATGCGTTTCTTTTGTGCAACGTTGAATCATTGGCTATTTCTAAGCACTGAGCTGACTTTTTCTTAGAACGACCTATTATAATGCCAAGATTTCTTCCTCGAGTGGAAATAACTCATTATATATGTAAAATTAGCTTTTTCTCCCAATGTGCATCACTATCAATACTGAATTTCATCTGGAACTTCATCAGTCCCTCTGTATTGTGAAATCTTTTGCAGCTCTCCTCGTTTAATTTCCATTTTCACTTCACTGAATAGATTAGTATTGGCACACTTTGTCACTTCACTACTCACCTCTTTTTCCAGATCATTTATGAAAACCTTGCACAGACAGGATTAGTACAGATTCTTCTGAACTCCACCAATGATCTTTCCCTACTGAAAAAATTACTTTTTTTTTTTTACTGCCTTTTAACCATTTACTAATCTAAGGGAAGACCTTGTCTCTTATCTCCTTGTAGCTTAATTGTTCACTAGCTTTGATGAACAATCATCCTAGAAACCTCTCTTCCAAATGCAACTGGGAAATAATTTGCAAATAATTTCTGTCATTTTGGTGAAAGCAAATTTGTGAATTTGAATTTCATTTTCTGACTTTTTGACCAAATACATTTTCCATAAAAATATATAAATTTATTAAATATTTTTATTATAATTTTAATTTCTGTTTTCTTCTTGCTTACTTTGCTGCCTTAGAATGATCTTCTGGTGCAGTTTTGTGCATTGTGGCAGTATGACATTTAAACAATTTAAATGACAGGATCATATAATCCTGTCTGATTTCATTATATGCTAATAAAAATAATTTTCAGTTAAACTTACCCAATTCCTAGATAGAAATCTTATGTCAGTTAGACATTTTCTATTTCTTTCTTATGACGGCCAAGCAATAGATCTACTTGGAAGTAAATGGCTAAATCACACTGACCAATAACCCTGGCTCTTCATGCATGGTGCATGCTGCTACATTAGGAGTGAGTAGTCCGTCCAAGTTTTAACATCCCCATTATCCTTTAAAAATGGCAAACATACTATAGAGGAAATCTGTCATAAACTATTGGTTCAGTGGTTACTTAGCTATTTGCTAATTTGGAAAACATATTACTGCTAGGTCTCTCTCCTGTCTCACAATGTCACGCGTATTTCTTGTGTTACATACTCATAATATTGCCTTATCAAAGTGCTACTAATCAGTTTCCAAACTCACTCTCATGAGAATATCACTTCTTCTTCAATACCCACCCAAAAGACCATCTTAACATTTCCATTTCTCAAAGCAGTGATGCACTTTTTCTTCATTTTTGTTTGAAATGAGGCTGAGTAAACCTTACTAACAAATAAATAGATTCTGAAATGCAAGAAAATAGACCACTAATAACCTGCTAAAAAACATCAGAAGCACAGGTCAAAGTTAGCTCCTATGACTTAAATGTTCACTAGTCCTACACCTTCAGGCCGTTTTATGCTAAATTTATTTTAACTTAGTACAATTCAAATATTTATATGATTATGTTGGCACATTATGAGCATGAACCCTACAACACTGAAGGATTTAAATCAAAAGATTTAGCTGAACTTTATATGACCATTATGCTTCCAGAGTTTTTAAAGTTTGTTTATTTTTCCATTTTGTACTAGCCAGATGATTTGTACATCTTGTGCTTTCATATTTACCCTTTCATGATACCAAACAGATCTGTGAATGTAATACTTTGTATTTTTGCTTTTCACATAAGCAGCTGAAGAAGGCTGGGAACTCTAATGCTACATTTTATAAACAAGGTATAAATATGATTTGTAAAACTGGACGGAGAAATTTCTCCATTTCAGTCACTGAAGCATCACAAAGGAAAGATGAATTGGTAGTACAACTTTATGTCTCTGCTTGGTCAAAACCTTTATGTCCTAATCAATAAACAAATTGAGCTTAGTCAGCTTGCTCTCTTGCACTCTTGTTACAAGGCAAATACCTAACTTCAGCAGTTGCTGTAAGACAGTTCTTTCACAGTAAATTCAGGACTTTTAGTGATAAAAATGGTTATATAGTGCTTGAATCACTACAGGGCAAACTAACTTGGTCACTCAGTGCAGAACAGATAGTCTTTCCAACTACAAAGGGAAGCTGGAAGTGCTGTTCTGGTTAATGATATCAGTGTCCAAGCTTCCCTTTGCTTTTCTAGAGAGCTGTCTGCTTTCAGACCACAGGCAGTAGCTGCACATTGTCCAAAATATAAAACACTGGAAGAAGTTCAAGTGCAGTTAGTTCACCTGTACTCTCCAAACCACCTAAAGTGACCTTACCTGCTCAGTTTGCTCAATACAAAAAAGAGCCACGCACCTCAGGGTCTTTTAGTTCAGAAAAAAACCCAAACCAGTAATTCATATGAACAAGATTCAAAAGGGCATAGACAGTGGAAACTGATGGTGTACTAAAAAAAAAAAAAAATGAGGGGTGGAAATATTTTAGCGACATGGAACAGAACAAAGAGCAGACTTGCTTCCTTTCTGTTCCTCTTGCTTTCCACAGGAACTGCTGTGAAGTTAGCCAGAACTTCAGAAACCTAAACCCCCAGTTATCTGTCCAGTTTAAGGAGAAGAAAAACAGAAAATTAATGAAAAGAGGTGAACTCAAATTCTCAAAGAAACAAGGCTAGACACTGCTGAAGCACAGAGAGGTAAAGATGGGTGGGGAGGGGCAGGGTCTCAGGAATGAGGAAGGTGCAACAATGAAAATTCAAAGTGTTGTCATGAATTGAAGGAAATTGTATGACTACGGTCCAATCTTCTGCTTTGTGCCAGCACTGCTTTCAGGTCCTGCACTGCTAAATGCCAGGAACTTTCCAAAATATAATCAGTAACCTGTGCAGACCCCTCCAAGCAACACACTGTCGCATCAGCAGCCATCCAAACTTGAATGCCCCTAGAGAAACTGAAGGTCCAAAATGCATTAAGTGCAGAGCACATGGTAACTTCTTGTTGTGAGCTGGAAGTCTTCAGCCCTGCAAGTTCCATTCTGTCTCTGAGTGTCCAACTGCTATTTTCAAACTTTTTAATACACATTTGTTGTTTAAAATTGTAGCTGTGTTGTCATATTTTCTTCTTGCTATTCTCATTCAGTACATTTGCCTAGGTTCCTAAAGTATTTTCATTTTTACTTTTGGTTTAAATTTCATTTTAAAGAAGAAAAAGCTAATAAACTTCTAGAAAATTTGTTAAAAGTGCCATAAAAAAAAAAAATCCCCAATAAGGAAAATGCAAGCATATTATTTTCATTTTAAAATCATTTAAAGGTACATGAAATGTCCCTTGATTTTTCTATTAAGTATTCATGAGTAAAGTAAGAGAAATTATACAAAACATCCTAAAAATAAACAATATTCTAAGTGGGAAGATAAGCTCCTATCTGAAACTATACAACATGACATGATCACTTTGGGTCTTTTTCAAGTCCTGTAAAGGGTAAAGAGAATTGAATAAATACAGCCATTAAGTGTCAGCTATGCTGATTCCCAGTCATATCACCATGCTGTTACTTAAATATTTCAATGACAACTGAACAATTTCATAGAATCATTTAGGTTGGAAAAGACTTTTAAGGTCACTGAGTCCAACCACAGAATGGTCGTTGACAAATCCTGACACACTTGTTGAGGACTGAATTATTGTGTAACATTTAAAAAGTGATATGACTGTGCTGCTAGCTCTCTTCTTCCTCAGGCCAACACCAAACTAGCAACATCCCCCCAGCATACCTTAATCTTTTATTCTTTATCTGTTTGGTCTTCTCCACCTCAAATCAGCCAAAGGGGAACACACCACTGAGAAAGAGAGCTCAGCAAGCTGCCCTCAACAGGAACTCTCTTCCCCAGGAACTCTCTTCAGACTGATCAGCTCCTTGTTTCTTCTCTCAAACTGGTTGGTTCCTGGTTAATATATTTCTAGCCTCACCCACCACCCCAACCATGATCACCTGGGGGAAGGCAGGGCCTCAATATTTCTAGCCTCACCCACCACCCCAACCATGATCACCTGGGGGAAGGCAGGGCCTCACACAGGTGGGCCAGGTTCTGCCTCTGGAGCCTTGGGGAACCACTTGGGGAACAAAACATGTTGCTGGGTTGTGATTCATCCATAGATCAGCTCCAACTCAGGGCCCACAGCCCAGGCCCCAGCACTTCATATGACTCAATCAGACAAGATGTATATTGGGTTAAAAAACTATATAGATATAATTAATACTTTTAAAAAAGAAAGGTAATGTGAGGATTCTTGTTTACTTGCAGATTACTATATTTGAATAGCTAAAAGGACTAATGAGACATGTACTTTCCTGGAAAAGCGTTTAAAAGTTCAAATGCAAAGCAAGATTAAAATTTTATATTTAAATATATTTCCATCATACAGACTTGAATTGATGATTTAGGGGGAAAATCCTTTGGGCTTTAAATCATTACACTTTACATAACAGTAGGGGAAGAAACACTTCAAATTTCCCTTTATGAAAAAAAAATTACTTAAAGGATTCCTTAAGAATATTTACTAGGTTAATTCTTCCCCCAAGTACACACACAGATACTATCTAGTCATCAAATATTTTCTTCCATTTATTTCAAGATGTAATTTTAAAATTAGTCATGATTTTCACTGCTAATTTTGTTGTAAGCCTGCAGAACTCCATTTTATTTATGATCTAGTCTTGACTGCATTAATATTGGGAATAAGAGTGGTAGTCAATAAATGGAAAGGAAACTAAGATTCAGCTTTGTAGCACACTGCAATCACACTTGGGTGACAAAAAGGAATGGCACCTTTTTGTGTAAGACAACTGCATCTATGTATGCGTGTTACAAATTTATGAAATAAACTCATAAACTAATCCCTCAAATTTTCAATAATCTGAACTATAAATGAAAGATATTTTACCTAATTTTTTTCAATCACCTTTCAAAATAGGAATAAAAAAATATCTTTGATGAGATATCCCTAGAGTTTATAACTTTGCATCAATATCTCACTGGTCACTTGCAAATCTTGGAAAGTCTCCAAATATTATTTCTCAAATTGCAGTAAGGTTTTCTCCACACTGCCAGATATTTTACAGCACACATCAGACAGTCATAATTCCAGGAACTATTGTTCAGTAAACCCTATCTTTGTCAAGGGATAGCAGCATTTCCCTTAGAGTCTCCCAAATGCATCGTTGCTCAGTATGCAGGTAACAGTTAAACAACTCAACACTCTTCCTCAATCCTGTGTAACAGTAGAGTCTCTCAGTTAGGATAGTGAAAGGTCAACCAAGTCTCCCAGGACAGCAGCGATAATCACAGCACTTTAATGTCCACCAAGCAAAAAACTGAATTCCTTAAAAAAAAAAAGAAGAAAAATAAATCAGACCACTCAACCACTTGGTCTTCTACTGTGATCAGCTGGACCTTGCAGCTCAATGGAAAAATATTTCTGTTAACAAACTCAGATGTCTGTAGCAGAAGCAAAGAGCAATATGGATTTTAGCAGCAGCTACTGTAATTCTACAATCCCACAATCTCATATCTACAAATGTATGAGCCAATGCCTGAGTACAACTCAGTGGATAAAGAACTAGCTTGATGGTCACACCCAAACAGTGGCTGTCAATGGGTCCATGTCCAAGTGGAGGCCAGTGACAAGCGGAGTCCCTCAGGGATCANTGGGGTTGTTCAGTCTGGAGAAGAGAAGGCTTCCAGTATTTTAAGGGGGCCTACAAGAAAGCTAGGGAGGGACTTTTTAGGATGTCGGGTAGTGGTAGGACTAGGGGGAATGGGTCAAAACTAGAGGTGGGTAGATTCAGATTAGACGTTAGGAAGAAGTTCTTCCCCATGAGGGTGGTGAGACGCTGGAACAGGTTGCCCAGAGAGGTGGTGGAAGCCCCATCCCTGGAAATTTTTAAGGCCAGGCTGGATGGGGCTCTGAGTAACCTGATCTAGTGGGAGGTGTCTCTGCCCATGGCAGGGGGGTTGGAACTAGATGATCTTTAAGGTCCCTTCCAATTCTGATGATTCTATGATTCTACTGCATTCTCTACCAGTATGTATATATCCATCCCAGGAGTTTAAACAGTCCGTCTACCTGACAGTAGAGTAATATGAATGGTAGCATTTTTGGACAGTGTTACCACATACTACTAGTTTAAGAGCTCTCATAGTGGTATATGGCTTCATGCTGAGCTCCATAAATCTCAAAGTAGTCTTTGTTATTCTCAAATTTGGAAGCCACTGCTAATCATTTCAGATCTACACCATTATTGTCACCTACCAGTCCATGCTTGCATCCAGACATGTATTTTGTCTTGAATAAAACTGACCTAAGACAGTCTTTTGGATACAGTTGTTCTATTTGCTCCTCTTCCACATGCTGTCCTTACTCTCCATCACTCTATTGCTGCTTCATCCACTACAAGCAGCTGCCAAAACTACTGGAAAAGTTGTTCAATACTGGTAGTAAAAATTGTACTTAAGCCATCTGCAGATAAACAGCAAATATATCACACAGATAGCTCCACAGTTGCAATAACCATTTGTCTATGCTGACCAGATACAAGTTGAAAGCAATGTTTCCTAGCAAAATTTTATAGTTGGAATCAGAGTAAGTCAATGAAAATTGTGTCATTTGGCCCCAGGTTGCAGAATTTCTATTGATTCTTGCAGATTTCCAGTTTTTCTAAACCTCTACCCAATAGCAGGGTAATAAGTCTGAGAAAACTTGATCTGTTATCTTGCTTTCAGTACACAAATTAATGTAATTATGGAAATTGTATAACCAATAATGAATAATCTATAGAATGAAAATTGTTCACCTAAAAGCCCTGTACAACATACAATGAATTCATTTAGGGACATAAATTATTCTAAGTCATAAGTTATTTGCCAAATAAATTATTCACTGTGAATTGTTCACCCTCTAGTAATCAAGAGCTAATCTGCTGTTCCTCCAAAGACCAAGTCAGTGGAAGAATGCAAATTAATCTGGAAATTGTAATAACCATTGATTCATCTCTCTGGCGTATATAACAACATAACTTAATGCTGTTCCCTATTTCTTTATAAAGGCTATATTAATTCATTTGATGAAGATCAAATCTAAAAAGTGGAAATACTCAAAATAAAAAGCAGAAAGAAGAAAAAGTTCTTCTCTTGCCTAAGCAGAATTAATTCTAAATAGTTTACGTGCTTACATTTTTGTTGTGGTATTATAATCCTCTTTGCTCTCTCAATTATTCATTCAGATCACTTACACAGCTTAAATTCTTTAAGTATTATATTGACCAAGCATTCTTTCTCAAGACTTTTAGTGAAGGAATTTGATATCTGTTTGTTTTAATTTCATTTTCACTTGGAAAGATAATTTTGGAAGCTGCTGCAAGACAAGCAAAAACCAATGTCTGAAGGTAGTTATGCTGTGCCTCTCCAAGGAGAAAGACCCCTGAGGCAACACAGTACTTGTTAAAATGATGCTGAACTCTTCTCATGAAATCATACCAGAAATACCGTAGCGTAAATGATTTAAGTATGCATGGTTAGGTAGTAATCTTGCACTGAAGGAGGGGACTTCTTTTGGTTCTTATTTTCCATTATTCTGTACTTAACTGAGCAGGTTTAGAGAGTTCAACCCTAGCTGTAATACCTGTATTTCTCATTTCTCATCTCTCTTCCCTGCTATGGTGTCCCCACCTTCTTTATGTTCCTTACTTTCTCTATACTGCAATACATTTGTCTGTGGGATATCCTCTAGCTTACTCCACTGGGAGATTCCTAACTTTCAATATATCTATTCGTCCCTTCCTATCTCCCAAACTACACGGATTTATCATAAGTTCCTACTTTGTTTTCCCCTCTAGTGGCAGATTTCCCTAAGAGGGTCAGCCTCTGCTTAGACCTCTCTTTATACCATGCCAGGACATCATCTGGCAAGTACTCCAAAGGCAGTGGGCACAGATATGTTGTTTGTAGAGCAGTTCATAGATTCCTGATTCATGTGCCTTCACTGGTGAAACAAAGACCCTGGCACATATGTACCCCAAGAGCTCCAAGTTACTATCCCCTTTCCAGCTCCTCCAGATCTTCTTGCAGACACTCCAGATGCGTATGTCTCCTCACCTCTTCCACTTCTGTGAGGTCCCACAAATTCAGTGCATCACCTCATCCTCCTCCTGGCTCTGACATGCTTGCCATCAACACTACCATGAGAAAGAAAATAATGGCAAGCATCCTTCAGTAGCTCACTTGTCTGAGCAAATCACCATCAGGTGTCTTCTGAAAGTGATCAGCTCTCTCAGACATACTCCTCTCTCTGCCTTTTTCTTGAATTCACTCAATCCACTCTGGAGCCCTTGACCCTAAAAAGGTTGTTTTCCATCATCAGTTGCATATTCTCCTTAAGTTTGGATAAGAGATATCTAGGCACATTAAAATGGGAAGGGTCAAGCAGTTTGTGAAGGTTATCTCCTCTCTTGACCACATATGCCTCCAGCTCTACTCCTATTTATGTTCTAGTGGATTCCTTAGGGTAGCTGCATACTACCTCTTTTCATGTACTATAACAGATCTGCGGGAAACTAATTTCCTACCTCACAAAAATATTCATGACTTCAACAGCTTTTCTTTCCCACGGACAGGAAAATAAAGGCCAAAATCTTAAATTTTGGCAAGTCAAAAATATTTCATTTTTTAAAATTCTCATTCCATTGCTGATATTACTATAAAACAAATACATGTTTCAAACAAATGTTTCAATTATGAAAGACTAAAATCTTCATTTGGAAAGTGGCAAAGTCATTTGTTTTCAATATTTTAAAACTTTTTCAAAACAATTTTAGACCAGGAAACTAATCAAAAAGCTATCTCTCACAAGCAGTTTAAGTTCAGTCTCATCAATGTTTTCCAACTAAAAATGGTTTCATCAAAAATTACTCTGATCTACTCTATCTTGTACATTATTGATGATGTTTTGATATGTAAGTCTTCTTATGTGATTTTTTCAGTTTGCTTGTTCTAAAATCTTTATATTGATTCAAGTGAAGTACTTTTCTGATTAAAATGCAAACACTTTTTTTTCATCACATGCATAATCCATAGGCCAGAGCACAGTCATAACTGAGTTTCATATGCAATATCATTGTCTTTCAGATAATTAATTCTTATTTTGATGCATACAGCACTTAAGCAACTCTTGCTATTTCTTGCTATATATTAGAACACAACATGAATCTTATATTAGGCTTCTAATTGCATAATTTCTCCAAGATAAAATGATGTTCAAAGAGTTCAACATTTTCAAACCTTACCTCTAACACTAAAGGCAGTGAGCTCTACACTTAAAATACTGAAAAATAGTAAAAGATTCATTCTTTACTACACTTCATACCCCATGTTTGGTGAAAGCTTAACAGGTAACACCGGTGCTTCAAAGAACTGAGCCATAAATTAAAGCTTAGAACGATAACATATGTTCTCCTGAAAATCAGATCCCACAAAGGGATCAACTTCAAATACAGACAATTCAAGAAGTCAACACCATCCAGTATCAGTTCTTTAGATTGTAAAATCTTGCTAATAAGAGTCCGAACAGAATTTATGAAGTGTATGTGTGTGAGTGTGTGAACACGTCTACAACAGCACAATAAACAACAGCAGAAAATCTTACTGAGTAAGCAAGTGGCAATTCCAACAAACCCTTTCATTGATGAAATTTACTTTTCATAAAAACAGATCTTTTGCTAAGGATATCTCATTGCTGTTTTATATAATGAATCACAGGTTTTCTCAAAGTAAAGGAACAGACTAGTTTGTCTTTACCTGACAAGAGAGATTAAAAATTCACCTACATAGGTACCTACAAAATTACTGAACCTGTCATTTAAATTAGAAAAAAAACATTAAGTGTGCAGTGCCCTTTGCATTTAACATAATGTGTATTGACAAAACCTTTTACATAGATTCATAGAATTGTTCTGGTTGGAAGAGACCTTTACGATCATCAAGTCCAACTGTTAACCCAGCACTGCCAGGTCACCACTAAATCGTGTCCCTAAGCATCACATCTACATATCTTTTAAATACCTCCAGGGATGGGGACTCCACCACTCCCCCAGGCAGCCTGTTCCAGTGCATGACAACCCTTTCTGTGAAGAAATTTTTCCTAATATCCAACCTAAAGCTCCCTTGGTGCAACTTGAGGCCATTTCCTCTTGTCCTACCAAAAACAGTATGAAAGCAATCTGAAGGAAACACTGCATCAGTGTCTACACTAGATTCAATGAACAATTATACAGTTATAACTTTGTTTTCTTCCCCTACTCTGTATGTAGATTCTTAAAATTAGAACAAGTTATTTACAGGCTAGACATTTGGAACATGAGCAAATAAACTGTACCCTCTACTGCAAATCCATGCAATGGTATAACCTGTTTCCTAGGACTGTTGAAAAACATTAATAAATCAGAAGCCCCAAAATACATCTAACCTATTACTTTGTTTTCTGAATTTAAGGACAGCAATCTACAAATGATCAGCTCTTCTTTTATCAAAATCAAAAGGCTTCTGAACAGAGAGATTTTATGTAATAAAAAACAAAGCCATCTCCTTTTCTAGCCTCCTGTTTTTTCATCCTGGCCTTTAGCAATAGCAGCTGAGGTTTCACAAGAATACAGGTGCCAAAGCCCTGTATTCTTATTTTTCTGTAAAAAGAGCTGTGGTTCTTCACATAGCCCATAAAACCTGTGACACAGCTGCAAGGATCTCTCCAAGTGCCTTGCTGATTTCTTTGAGCAGCAAAAACCAATGCCCACCGTGCTATATTGTTTTGTTTCTTTTATGACAGTGATAAGTGAGGCCTTGCAGCAGGAGGACCATTCATTCTGCACTATTAGAGACAGCCCTTATTTGGTGCCTAATGTTCCGTGACCCATAAGCATTAAAGGAACTGCTGAGAAGTATTTGATCAGGTAAAAGGTATATTTTTGAGCCACAGGCATGCAAAAGAACATATTGGAGAACAAAAATGTCTCATATAGTGAATAGAATACAGCACAGTCAGGTAAAAAACTAACAGAACAAAAGCATAGTCTGATTTGGAGACAAATTCTTGCATGGAAAATCCACCACCCTCTTTGTGGCAAAGCCATAGAGACAGTCAGTCCCAGGCATGAGAACAGCTGGCCCCTCCTGGTAATGCTACTTGACCTCAAGGTTGCAACACTGATGGAGGATACAAGTAAAAAAATCATGTCATGTTTTATATTAGTCCATTAGTGCCTGGTTTCCTCTGGATTGTCAATAATCCTCTGAGAAATAGACTTTCACACAACCAGCCACAGGGTTAATCCCTCGGGAATACATCAGTCTGGCAGACTAGCAGAATAGTACAAGCCACGAGCAATGGCAATACTGTGTCATAGCCGTATCTGATGGCCTAGGCAAAAAAAAGAGATATACAAGCATAGTTTCTCTCTTCATCCTCCCTCATCCACTTCCTTTCCCACCAGCAAAGGAGAGGTTATTTTGGTCAGGCAAGGCTAGAGGAGACATCAGGAGGCAAGAGGTCTGTAGTGCAGCCTCCTGCTCAAAGCAGGATCACCTCTGAGCTCAGATCAGGTTGCTCAGGGCTTTATCCAGTTGGGTCTTGAAAACCCCCAAGGACAGAGAGAGCAAATGCCCTGGGCATCCTCATGCTGAAAAAGGGTTTTCATTATGTCCAGTCTGTACCTCTCTCGGTTTATGTCCATTATGTCTCGGTCTCCCAAAGAACCTGGCTCCTTCTTCTCACTAACCTCCACATAGGTACCAGTAAGCTGTTGTTAGGTACCCCCAAAGTCACCTTTTCACTAGGCAGTGAACAAGCCCTCATCCCTCAGGCTCTCCTTGTGAGGCAAATGCTCAAGCCTTTACCATCATGGGACCTTCTGCTGAACATGCTCCAGTTTGAGTCTTTCTTTGGGAGTCCCAAAACTGGACACAGTGAGACAAGGTCTAATGAGTGCTGAATAAGGGAAGGTGATACTTTCCCTCAATCTACTGCTTCTGACCCTGTTTGTGCAGCCCAAGAGGCTGCTGGCTATCCTTGCTGCCAGGGCACATGGCTGCCCCATGATCAGCTGTCCCCAGGGCTCCAGGAAAGCTGCTCCCCAGCCAATCCCTCTTAGCCTGGGCTGCTGCAGGGGTGCTTCTTTCCCAAGGGCAGCACTGGACATTTCTGCTCATTGAATTAATATGGATCTAAACACCTTGCTAAAATGGATAACTGAGACCACTGCCAAGAGGAGGAACTGAACCTCTTGCTATAGCTGTCTGCCCAGCAAAATCCCTCACTTTCAGCAGGGTCAGAGCAGAGGGAGCAGCCACTATGCCTGTCAGATTGGCACTGGCCAAGCTGCAGCCACAGGAACAGCACCCGCAGAACCAGCTCCAATCGCCACTCCTGTGCCTGCTGGCCCAGGCAAACCAAAGATGGGTACTGACAGCAACTCAAAGGCTTGCTTAAGACTCTCAAATGAAGTGGCAATGGCAGCCTCAATAAGCAGAGTCCAATGAGTAGCTCAGGGAGAAAGCAATCATCTTGTTAGTCCTTAATCTGACAAGAGCAGCACAGAGCCCATCCTGAGAGCTGAACATGATTAACAGTTATTCCAAGGTACCTCTGTGTAATCAGGAAATGCTCTGACAACAACTCCAGGAGGAGATTAAGGTCTTTGCCTGCAAAATAGGTAAGTTCTCCTTCAGTAAGCTAGGCTAGGGAAACACCTCTTCTGCCAGCAGGCAACAGCTGGCCCTGCTTATGCACTGTGCAGGCTCCTCAGCCAGAAGCTGTGGACAGTTTTCCTAGTGACAAATCTTTTTAACCAGCCCTATGGTAAAATGGGACATGTTAGTTCAGACCTAGTGTTAAACCCTTCACATGCAAACACAGAGTAGCTTGTGTCTCCTCAGCAAGCAGCAGGTAGGCAGTTGATCCCTCCTGTTTCAATTGATCCATAGCAGAACAGCCTTGCCTTGCTTTTTCCCTTACTCCACTGCTCTCTCCCAGCATGTCCCACCAGCAGCACAGACTGTGCGGGGCAGTGTAGACACAACTCCATAAGGAGACAATTGCACATGGGCAGCAGCAGCACCTAGCCCAAGGAGCTGCCTCTCACCTGTGCAAACCAGTGCCCTAGGGAACTCACCCAACCCAGCTGCCTCTGAAATACAATTTACAGGAGCCCCAGCTGCCTGGCCAAGTTTATTTTGTTGCTGCAGCAACCATTTTCTCTAGCCTCATTTGGCCCTGTCACCTCCTGTATTGCCTCTAAAAAGAAGTTTCTCAGTGTTGGGGGGAGTGGGAAGAGGAAAGAGCCTATGGAAGAGGAAATCTATGGGGAAAAATCCATTTATATATGTATAATCTGTATAGCCAAAAAGATCCTCAATGCATAAACAACCACTTGAGCATTCAACACTGAACCTGGAAGAAACTAGAAAGGAAAAGAGAACCAAGGGCAACACAAGCCACAGATATTTCCCTTTGAGCTTTATTTTCTCCAAAAGATAATGCCACGTGCTTTATCACTGCACTACTCCAAGTGAATTAGTTTTTTTTTTTTTCCTAATAGATTGCTGTGCCAGCTGATGAAGCTAGTAACAGATTTCAGTAGCAAAAATGTGCAAATGTAGTACGTTTTACTCACTAAAGGCTGAAATTACACTGTATAACTCCTTACAACTGCAGTAATCATTTAATGTCTTTTATTTAATGATACCAACAAACCAGCCTATGTTAAAAGTTGGCTTTCATAAAAATGAGGCAATTTGCTGATTGGGCAAATAAGAAAGATGAAGGAAAAAAAGCCTAAATGAGGTAATAAACAATTAATTTCAAAGAGCCAATCATCAATTTAGTAGCTTACACAATGAAAAGAGTTGGTGATGTAAGTATAGCGTAGCTGCATCAACAATATGTGATTTCATTGGTAAAATGGATCAACTAGGGAAATGACTAAAAAAAATAGCATTTTTCAAGTTTAGGGAGAAGCTCTCCTTTCTGGTTTGTAATGTGAAACATTGTTTTTGTCACTGATGTCCACTGGAAACCTGTCAAGTCCCAAATATATAACCAATTCACCTTGCAGACCACTTACGAGTTTTTTGCCCCAGACCTATACTCAGTACATGCTCTCTATTCTTGTTCATAGTGTAAGAAACCCTTTCTATACATCACAGACACATACAAAATTTAAAGTTAGACCTCTCAAAACAGTGTTTTCCTATCCTTTTCTCTGTTTTGCCTTATTTCCCCCAAAAAATCGATGTGTCCTGAACTGAAATATTATATTGAATGCAAATATTAAGTGGAATGCAAATATACATGAGAAAGCACCAGATGAAACAGCAGAATACAGTTAAAAGAATGGCTTGTACTGACAACCACGGACAAAGAACAATGAAACACTCAGGGACATGATGTTCTCACCGAGACTGGGGCTTGTGCTCTGTTAAGACCACAGCACAGATGACTCAACACTCAAGACCCTGCGCTTGGAGAAAAGGAGGACAGTAGGGTTACAGCACATCAGATACACTGTTCCTCTTCTTGCAAGCCCAATGGGAAGATAAGTTACCACTCAAAAGTTTACCTAAAATTAGGAAACATAAACAATGTCCAGCAAATTTGCCTAAAATTTATGATGGCTGAAGTAAGCAAAATTCTGAGGCAAAAGGATCATGTCACAGTAGCTGCTGAATCCTGAAGGATATAAAAGGCCTGGTCAAACCCCTGTTTATCATCATCAATCAAGAAAACACAAGTGCTGTGATGAGGATTCAGCAGCCATCATTCCATGTCATTTCTGTCACACCAAGTCATCTCAGCCAAAGCACTTCGACAGACCTATCTCAGTGCTTTTGAGTATGTAGCGTTGTGAGTAGGGATGAGTGAAATCTGTGATGGAATGAATGTGAATTAAAAGTGTTGTTTAAAATAAATCCAGCCAGACTCAATTTCTCTCTCCCCAAGCGGATTCATCTTTAGCAAATCCAAAAAAAAGGTTTTAATATTTCTCCCACTAAGTTACAAACTAGCTGGTACAAGACGCAAACCCTTCTTCAGTAGGCCAGGTACTATTCTTGTATTTAATATCCTACTTGGCCCATTTGGAGAACTTTATCCATATTTCAGCATGAATTGCTTCTTTCCAGTGAACCTTCTAAATTGCACCAGTCTGTAGAGCAGCAGACACAAAAATACAAACGTGATTCATGCATGAAACTTTTTGCTGTTTCTTCACTGAAATGATAATCAACCGTTTGAGGTGACTGTGAGCTTGAGATTGCTAGCCCCGAAATCTTTAAGGAATAGGAGTTTTCTAAACAGAAGAAATTCTCATCCTGAACCTTTTCTATGGCTTTTTAAAGTTACTATTGTGGTTATTCAAGTCTTGCAGGTTTTTTCATTACTGATTAAACAGGTATTTGGCATGGTGACAGCAGCATCTGACTGTCAAGGCTATCCTGACAAAGTGCCTTAACAAAGAAGATCACTCACCAGGGATATGAGGGAAGTTTTAATGTCTACTTAATCCTTGTCTCTTTATTGAAACTTGAAAGACCATCGTTAATGCAAAACAAGATGGTATTTTTGTGATTTGAACAGCTGTCCACTACAAATTTAAGACTTTCATTTCACATAGGCCAAATAAAAGCTCTCAGGTGATAACTCCATTCAGACGGTGCCAGCCTAGCCTGGGACATAAATCAATGCCCTAGAGGTGAAAGTCTTCAAATCCTGTTACTAGTTCACTAAGCAATCCATTCTCTCATCCTAAGAATCCTTGAGAGTTGTAAATACCAAGGCTACAGTACAACCTAGATTGAAGAACGCATTTTCACACTTCCTTTAGTATCCTGTACTGGTCAGCTTATTAAGATTGTCTGCACGTATCAAACAGAAAGAAATATTTGGCCATCCAACTGCAAAAAGAGTTCACAAAAACTAATGGCAGCTATAAAAATCTCATCACTTTATCTAGACTGAGTCTATTCTTACCATGCGCTTTGGAATGTGACAGCTATATGTGCTGTACACAGGATGAAAAATGCACTGTAGCATAACTACAGCTCCATGAAACTTCCCAGGAAAACTTGTTTTTGCAGAGCATTCCCTAAGCAGAAAACCAACCAATTCATTAATTCATGATGAATAAATCAAAATGTTTTAAACAAACATCTGTTTCAATTTGTAACTTTTAGAAGACTATTTCACTTCAAAATGTATCTAGAAAAGAAATTTTTTAAGACAAAAATTAAAATATTTCCTTTTTATTTAAAGCACAATAGCTCTTCATTTTTAGTTCAAATGCACAATATTTTGGTTTGTGATTCTTCCAACACATCTTATATTTTCAGTATCCCTGGTCAACAAAGAACAGCCTTCTTACCAAGCATTCCCCATTCCTCTCCACAGTCCAAATTATCCACTACCCCATTACTTCTTTATTAAAGATCTGCTTTGGTAATCTCAAAGAACCACAGTCATCCAATCAGATAGAATAACTCCCCAGCAACCATGTCTGTTTTGCACATGTGATGGTGCAACTATGTTTGCAGAAGCCACACATTTCAATTTTGTTCCACAACTTTTAACACTGCTTGGAGATATATTCCCAAAGCAGTTAATCAAAATTAAATAAATATAAATAAATGTCATATATATATAAGTAACTGCCTTGAATATTTTGGAGATATTTATTAGGATAATGTCCTAAAAGACATTAAGATAGATAATTATTAGGATAAACTACTAAAAGGATAATACATTTTAAAAGGAAGGGAGGAAGGGAGCCCTGGAGAAATTAAATGGATTTCAATTGTATCAATGTGTGCTAGTGAATGTGAGCCAACTGTCAGCACATTACCTATAAGTTATGAACATGGAAATACATTTTTAGCAACCACCAGCATTTCCTTTATCAAGTTCAATTGTGATATAAACATTTTTAAAGACAGAATGTAGGTACAACAAAAGAAAATAAGAAAACTGCCTAACTTTTCAGATATGAAACTCAGATCTCTGATTTTCATGTGTTCTGAAAATCTCTTACTTTACTTAGACAATTTCCACAGTTTGTTTGTTTTTTATTTCAATACCACCTAAATGTTTTCACACAGCAAAAAAAAGTTGGAGCATCTCGGAAATTTTTTCAAAATATATCATTTTGACAGCCATGCATTTAAGCCCCACATTAAGCAGTGCAGAAGACATGGATTTGTGAAAATCTACAGGGAAATAACACGATTAGTTAACTATGCTTCTGAAATAATCCCATCACTGATGTTATCTTTTCTGTCTCATACATACTCATTTTATTAACTGTTTCCAGCATAATGCTATGTCAAATAATTTAGCTAAGTATATTAGGCAAATTCTATTAATAAAGTTTGTCAGAGTCCTGATCATTTGTTACTATGGCTTGGTATGTTGTTGTCACTTGATTTGTCCCAGCTGGGGAGCTGACTTTATATTGCCACTGTTTGAGTCAAATGAGAATATTCAAGCTCTGAAATAACAGGAGACTTTTGGAGGATATATTTTAAATTAATTTGTTGCACTAAGTTCCTCTTGATCAGGGTATCTGAATGTTGCATTAGCATGAATCATAACACATAGATGGATCAAGCAGCAGTCACCACTATATCACATTCTTATGCACGGCCTGATGAAGCTGACTAATAGAAGTTCCCTTTTATTTGCTAAATGTGGAATTGCTCAGTCAGCATTAACATTTCTTTTGCATGGAGGAAAAGAGAGAAAGCATCAAAAGGGCAACTAAACTCAGCCCTCATTATTTTGGGATCACATTTTGGGGCCAATCTCTTCTGGCACTGAGTAGCTGAACTCTGCTGAATGAATGAATTTAAAAGTACTTTTTGTTAGATATATGTGAAAAACTTTTAGGCCATAGCAAAATATCTTCATAGAAAAAGGTGTGGTTTATATGCATAAACATTAGGAATGGAAATGCTAAAATTACTTCATATTCACAAATTCTCAAACATCTTCAAAAATAAGCCTGTTACCTGAACTAAAGATTTTATATATCTATGTCTATATGTATATATTATCTCTATTTCATGCATACAGACTCACTTAAATCACTTAAATTTAGGTCAGTTCACATGTTGTTTCCAGCTTACAGATATGGAAAAAACCTAATGTAAGGGAATTTCCTTTAATTTATGTTTTACCCATTAAACTGCCTTCCTGTGTAGATTCATCTGGATGCCTCTCAAAACAATGACTATGACTTTCACTATACCAAAAGCAATGAGAACTTTGCCTGTATTTTTGCTTTCCAAAACGCTACTGAAATAATCTTATCTAAATACTTAAGTAGCCAAAACCTCAAATCATTACAAATGTGAATCCTGACCCAGATCCCACTGGGAAATGTTTCATTTTTCACAGAAAAGACTAGATAGTGACTAGATGTTCTCCCTGCCCAAAGAGGAAACCAGCTGTATTTATGTCATTCTTCAGTGGCTCTATATCAGTCCCTCTTCTTCAGCCTCCCTTAAATAACATGCTGAAGACTATGAGAGATTCCTCAACTACTGAAAAATAAACAAAGGCCCTGAGTTCTGCTTTAGAAGGGTATTTTTAAAATTCCTCTTCATCACATCATTGAGAGTCTGAAAAAAAATCCTTCAAATCTGTACTCTGAAGAGAGGATTGCACTTTCACTGCAGAACAGATTTGCAAGTACACTGCAGTAAAATTTTCCCAGTTAACAAAAGACCTGCATACCCTTGACATACACACCCTGCTTTTTTATTACAATGTTGCAAATTAATTCTTTGCCCAGGAGGTTTCCATGGCCCTGCCGTTAAAGTCATGCATGTTCTGAAAGGAAATGTTTAGATTATCTAAAGATGCTGTCAAGCAAATTAAGCCTATTGTTGAATGTTTGCATTTCACTGTCAGACACCTACAGGCTTCACGGGGACTGTCTGCTACAAATAGCAATGAAAATACGGGACAGTAAATTAACCAAGAGTACAATTTATAAGAAAACAGTGAATTAATTCAAACTTCTGAAATCTTGAGGAAGACAACACTGATCCTGAATGCACTAAGGAAATCAAAATTCGTACTCCCACGTACCTTTAATATCCTCACAGCTTGACTTAATAGTGGAACAAGAATTTTTCTTGTTAAAACATTTCTTAAGATACAAGTTTGTTCAATAAACGTAAAGCATGCCAAAAAAAAATGTTCCCATTGTTAAAAAAGTACCACTCCCCTCTAATGTACATAAATAGTAAAGTTAATGGAGAAAAAGGTCGTCAGGTCTCTTAATTTCCTAGGTAAGGAACTACAGTTTGACATTTATTTGACAGCTGTCTCATCCTGAGACAATCACACAGCCTGTTACACCTTATGGTTTTAAGCAAAGTTATGAGCTCCAGTTTTATCTCAGCCCTGATAAGACCATCTCCTTTCACACTACCAATTTTTAAATAGAACAGTCCAAAGAAATCAATGGGGACCTCTATTTAATAATTAATATGGTGAACCAAAATTCAAGCACTACACATTGGACAGCTGCCCTAAGACACGCAATAAATGGCTGCTATTATCAATCACAGTAATTAGACTCCCACAGTACAGCCATATATCGAGTTGTATAAAAGACCCAATTTGGTGTATTTATTGTTATTTCTTTTAGATAATTTTCATGACATATTCATTCTAAGCACACTAGGAGACATAGCTGCTATTTGTCTTCATCAGTACTATGACATAATACGTGATTTATTTCATTCCTTAGTGCAAAATAACTACGTGTTACTAAAAGTATGAAGATTGTAGATATCTGGTATTTCTTGAGTAGCTAAAAATTGAAAACTTTGTTAGTTCAACATGGAATAGATTTTGAAGAATGAAATTGAGAGTTTTATTCATATGCTCATTATGGACAAGTCGTTCATGAGAAGACAGGTGGCACAGAGGGTTAAGTGCAAAAGCTCTTCAGTACTGACTTTAAGTCAGGACTGAAAATGAGCTTTACTGTTCTCATGCAGATAATCCAAAGGAAGTCTTTCAGCTTCAGAAGAAAACATCAATTTGTCACAACTGATAGGCTGTTCTATAGATATTTCTTACTGGAATAAAAGAACGTTGTTCTAGAACAAAACTGTCTGTTATGTGGGAAACTCCTACATAATAAAAACACCTCACAATTTTCAATAGGCTCTGTCTAATGGGTTACAGAAGGAAGGAAAATCTATTATAAGGCATCTAAGATCAAGTGAATAGGTCTAACACTTTTTACACATATTTGTTTAATTTTGACAAATGCGAAAATATTTCCATCCTTTTTACATTTAGATTCTGTCGTTATAAAAAAGTAAGCTTATTAATATGGATATTGAAAATTTTTAATTCAAGGTGTAAGTCTTGATTATTCTACAAAAGCAAATTATTTGATGAGGAAAAGCAAGAATTTCAAAAAGCATTTTTTTACATTTGACTACATTTTGAAACCAGCACAACTGGTTCCTAATCAAATTAAAAGAATAATTTGATCAAGCAATAGAAAAAAATGTAGTTTAACAATCCCAATGCATACTGTGGGGAAAGAGGGAGTAGCACATATAGTTTTCTGAAACTTAGTACCATACTGTAGAACTGTGGTATTAAAACAGAAAACTATTAAAAAGTTTTGAACATTTATTGAGGTTATTTTACCTTCAGGTCTGTATTTGTGCCTTTGAAAATCTGATGACAGCTTCATCAAGTAGAGCACAATGCTTACCCTCTGTCAGTGCCAGCACAGGACATTACCCACAAACCTGAGGATCATTATACGTTTCTTCCTCTTCTAAAACAGTTCTAGAGATTTCATTTTGCAATTTTTGGCTCATTTACATTTCACTCCATAAGCTAAAACACAGAATTTAATACTTTACAGAAACTAAGGGCTGATCTGCTGCACAAGCATCTTTCTTCTCAATGACTGCATTGAGCTGGCTGACATTTTACACATACTTCCATGCATAAACACAAACATCAGGTTGAAATAAAATCCCAAGACAGTAAACATTTATCAAAACTATAAGAAACTGAAAATGGGGTCCTATGACAGAACTTATTAGTGAATCTGACAATATGCAGGGCTAGCAATCCCATTAATAATTTACACACATACACAGTGTATGACACGTTCATTGTTTATAATGACTAGAACTAGTTCATGGCAGCAGAAAATCAAGCTTTGTAACTTTAAAAGTCCTTTTCTGTATTCTTTCCTTAGCCTTCATAGAAACATTTAACTCTGCATGAGATGTGACATGTGAAATTTCACAGGGAATGGCTTGTTTGGGGGATAAGTGGTTGATGGGAGGTGTAGATCAGGCTTGTAACGGAAGCTAGCTTCAACCTTAACTGTGCAATAGCTATAACTGTTTCATAATAAGAAAAAAAGATTAAGTCTTGGTATATTGTTTTGTCACTCTGGCACCCTGGAGTCAGCAAGAACCAGTTGCACAATCCGGATAAGGCATGCTAAGAAAATTGAATGAATATAGGTTTCTAACCTTTCTAGGGCAAGGATTTGTCAGATGTTTCTTTCTTCTAGTTTTATTTTTGGAAAGGTATTTTAAACAATTGGGGTACAAAAGCAATATGCAGTGCTGCAAAGGTGGCGAGTACAAAGCAATCTCCCTAAACGCAGGAGAGCCACTTACATGTTTACAGAGAGGTCACAGTGCAGAGTTAAAAAGAAGAAATACCAAAGATTGAATTACACTACATATTCAGCAAATGGATTAAGACATATTTGTCTCTTAGTTGTAATTCAGCAATCATTAAAGACTATTTTTTTAGATATTTGACATTTGGAAAGAATTCTGACTTGAGTTTGCTTCTGTGTAAATGAAAATAAAAAAGTCAACAGAAATAAACAAGACTAGAGACATGCACTGTATATTCCTCTGCACAATTGTGGCTTCTGAGCAATTATTTTTCAGGACACCAAAGCATTAATCCCACTCTACTACCAAGCACATTTTTTAAAAGTTTGCTTTAGTGTGATGGAAAGATACCAAGCTGCAAACTATCACTAGTATACCTTCAAGAGAATGAGAGAAACAGAGGCTCTCTCAAATGTGCAGGAAAGCATTACTTACATGCAAGAATTATCACTTCACTGATAATAAACTAGCAGTCTACTAGCAGTCTCTTAAGTATTTTGGTCCTACAAATTTTACACTTGCACAGCACAAATTATCATACTTTAGATCTCCTCCATTTAAGTCATACCTGGTGTCCTGCCCAAAGCAACTTCCATGTGGTCAAACAAGTGATATACAGTCTTGCAACAACAGTAAAAATATTTTTAGGAACAGTTTCTTCCATTATTATTATTTTTAGGTGACATGAAATGAACAAATAAATCAGAAATGTGAGAGGCTTTATATTTATTAGCAAAAACTAAGCTGCTATCAGTTCACAGAGTTTATGAAACATTTGGATTTTGTAGCATTTCAAAGAAAGTTTGAGAATTATGGCC
This sequence comes from Brachypteracias leptosomus, assembly GCA_013401335.1. Lineage (NCBI taxonomy): Eukaryota > Metazoa > Chordata > Aves > Coraciiformes > Brachypteraciidae > Brachypteracias > Brachypteracias leptosomus. Next base: position 67,125 of record VYZX01027637.1, on the reverse strand, counting down.
ATTTTACTTTTGGTTGCAGAGAAAAATATGAATAAAAATGATGGGGTTTCTCATGTCTCCAACTGGTAAATTACACTCTTTTTTTCTAAATAGTTTTCTTGTGCTGTAAGATTAAGAGACAGGATGGCTTATTATCTCTTTTAACATATTGTGTGTCAAAACACACTTAAAAACTGCTGCTCTTTGATTAGGGTAAACTGTTTCTGACTATAAATAAATTAGTCTACATAAAAGCTATGATTATCTTCATTCTTATAAAATAATAATGTTCACAGAAATTTTTTCAAAACATTTTTCCCAGGAGTTGTGATTTTAAAAATTAATCTTATAGTACTTTACAAAGAATCACCCCAGAAAAGTTCATGAGGATCTTATTTGTGTAATTAAAACAAGGTCAATAAAAATTAACAATTTTAAAATGGAGTAGCAGAATTAGATTGTGCGTGAAGATAAATACATTTTGTTCTGCTGTCAGCAGTTACTATACTGACCTCAACAGGGATACAGGTGCCCTGGGTACTTGGAAGGACAACTGGACCCCTTTGGTAAGCACCATGTACTTTATCTCCAGAAAGGCCGACTGGCTGACCTTGAGATGTCATGTCTGGATGAACAATCCTTTTGTTGTAAGAGCAAGTAAATGATTAGAGGGTGGAGTTGCAACTTTTATTGCATCAGTCAAAAGGTATTTGCAGGAAAATGGGTATTCATAGCTAAATCTTTTTCTAGAAAATATCTTTTGAATATACATCCACAAATGAATCACAAAAAGCTGTATCATGTACTAATTTCCTTATGAGTTGTAATGTGGGCACATGAGTTTTTAAGACAATTAATTACCTAAAAATGCAGACAGCCTGTAGGGTAATAACTACTTGAATCTACCAAAAAAGTTGATGGCCATGTCAACAATAGGACTTAGGTACCATTTAATCAACTTAGTCATAATGAGCCATCTACAAAATCTCTATATCCAAAACAAATAATCAGCAAGTACAACTTCTGGATTCCAGTCTCAGTTTCCAGTGTATGTTATTCAGCAATAGTTTTATGTCTAAATTTTACAAGATCCTACAGTACCTCCCCTCTATTCAAGTGGGCTTCATTGTTGAGCTACTGACTTGGGTCCTATGATACATCCCTTTCCATAGAGCAGCACAGATTCACTGGAGAAGTATATTTAGATCATGTAAAATATCCAAAAGACTGGAGAGAAAAAAGGGGTAGTAAATGACAGCAGATGTAACCAAGACATAACCAACAAATCCAGCCAGTGGAGGAAAACATACTTTCAGAACAAGCCACAGGATGGATCATCTCTGGAGTTGCCTGCTTTTCACCATTGACTAAAGGTAGGCTCAGCTTACTATCTTAGACTACTTCAAAACTATGAGCTGGACTTTTACAAGCCCAGATCTGCAGAGCAGTGAGATGCTTGCTCAGTAAGGCAGCAGCCAATCCCACCATGGAGGAGGATGGGGCAGAATTATTGCATATTCCTTGGTGAAGGATTCACTTAGCTTCTGGAGGTTTCTAAGACAGTATGATTTTATGTTTCCTTTTTGTCTCTAGCCAATAAAATGCTTGTACAAGCCTGTTTACTTTGAGAAGTGTGGCAGTAGGTCTCACCAAACACTTTCATAGTGTTATTCAGTTTCCCAGGTTGCAGCATTGAATAGCTTTGTAGAGCACAAAGTGCAGTGTTTTAACAATCCTGTCAATCTGGTCTTTGCTGCAGCAAATCAGTACCTGGCAGAAGAGTCATACAAATAATTGTAATAACAGTGTTAAGTTTCTTAACTATGTTATAAATTTCATTTTGTAAACTTTTTTACAACTTCTGAGTTTCTCAAAGAACAGCAAACCACATCAGAACGATGGCATAAATTGGTAAAAAACTATTCTATGATATGCTTACCATATCAGCAGTGAGATTTGTTTTAAAGGGACCAAAATTTTCTGCCATTAACAGTGAAAAGTTGACCTCTCTCACACTAATCTTCCAGTAATCTCTAATAATATAGAAAGTTGGAATTGATGAAGGATTTGCCACTAATGAAAACTCTCTTTAATCAAACTCCCTGTAGATAATGGAACATAAATGATATTATATCAATAAGTACTACAATGATTTGAAGTTTCAGTAACATTACAAAGATCAATAAAATAACAAATAATATTTTTAAAACTTTGCAGCTTTGGTGGAAAAACATTTACATGGTAAAATTTTTAAAAAGCAAGAAAGCAGAATGCACTAGAGCCATCTACCTATTGCTCCTTTCCAAAATCCCTGAGGCCCCAGAGGAAGCCAGGACAAAGGAGGAGTTTGCCCTGGTTGACAAGGACTGGGTTAGGGACCAATTAAGTGATCTGGATGTCCATAAATCCATGGGTCCTGATGGGATGCACCCGCGAGTGCTAAGGGAGATGGCAGAAGTCATTGCTAGGCCACTCTGCATCATCTTTAGTAAATCACGGAGAACAGGAGAGGTGCCTGGGGATTGGAGGAAAGCAAATGCCACTCCAATCTTCAAAAAGGGCAAGAAGGAGGACCCAGGTAATTATAGGCCGGTCAGCCTCACCTCCATCCCTGGAAAGGTGATGGAACAACTTGTCCTTGGTGCTGTCTCTAGGCATATCAAGGACAAGAGGGTCATTACAGGCAGTCAACATGACTTCACCAAGGGGTAGTCATGCGTGACCAACCTCATAGCCTCTTATGAGGACATAACCAGGTGGACAGNCTCTACTCTGCCCTGGTGAGACCACATCTGGAATATTATGTCCAATTCTGGGACCCTCAGTTCAAGAAGGACAGGGAACTGCTTGAGAGAGTCCAGCGCAGAGCCACTAAGATGATGAAGGGAGTGGAACATCTCCCTTATGAGGAAAGGCTGAGGGAGCTGGGCCTCTTTAGCTTGAAAAAAAGGAGACTGAGGGGTGACCTTATTAATGTTTATAAATATGTAAAGGGAAAGTGTCAGGAGGACAGAGCCAGGCTCTTCTCAGTGGCATCCAATGATAGGACAAAGAGCAATGGGTGTAAGCTGGAACATAGTATGTTCCACTTAAATATGAGAAGAAACTTCTTCACAGTGAGGGTGACAGAGCACAGGAACAGGCTGCCCAGGGAGGTTGTGGAGTCTCCTTCTCTGGAGACGTTTAAAGCCCGCCTGGACACATTCCTGTGCAACTTCGTCTAGGTGATCCTGCTCCGGCGGGGGGATTGGACTACATGATCTTTTGAGGTCCCTTCCAATCCCTAACATTCTGTGATTCTGTAATCAGGCAGAAATGAAATTATTTCTAAATTTACATAAGCTGTTGAACAGAATATGATAAAAACTCAAAGTATTTCAGTGACAGACCACCAGGACCTTAAGAACACTGTAAATATAGAGAGAAAAATGAATTTCTGTTGTTAAAGATGTGTTGATTTGAGTTTAGTCTTAAAAGAACAAGCTACCTGCTTTTTAACATATTTTACTTTATTTTATATGTAATTACCTACGGATCACTGATCTTATTAAAAAACTTCATTCTTTGCTATGATTTTGACACTTCATCATTTTATCTCTGAAATATTTTAAAAATCTTCTTTTCAGGGAAATCTAGCGGATAAAGCTATCCTTGTATAACCTCTTTCAACTGCATCATCTGCTATTTGCACTCCACTAAAAATACCCTCTGTAAAATCCTTAATGACCTCCTTCAAGCCTATACTTAAAATACATTGAATTCCCATCCTCCTTGATTTATCAAATTACTTCAAAGCATATATAACCTTTTCTTCTTCTTAAAACAATTAATTATAAAAATTTGACTGAGGAAAAGGTTGGCACTTGCAACAGAGAAGATGACGACTAAAAGTTATGCCTTTTGTTTTTTATCTTTTTCTCTACAGCTTGGCAGAAGTTTGACAGTGCATAGCTCAAGTGGGATGCACTTATTACTTCTGCAGAAAGGGAAATCGAAGAATGATTTTTAAAAGTGTAATTTTTGAGCTACTCAAATTAAGTAAGAAAAATGGATTTGACAGAAGATATACAGCATTTCCCTGACAATTCTTTGAAAAACACAGAAGGGAAAAAAATGGCTTATGGAGAAGTCCTCTCCCAAAGGACTCAGTGTTCAAGGGAGACATTGGCAAAGACAAGACCACTGAAGTGCATTTCAACACTGAAAGCCCTCAAAAATATGAGCCCTGCTGTACCCTCTATTGGAGACCTCTCCTCTCCACGTATGTGACAGAAACTGCTCCTTAGGCTGAAGGGACAAGGACAAGACAACATTTAGGCTTCCCACACTCCCTCTTAACCGTTAGTTCACTCAAGCTGGGAATTTGGGTCATTTTCTTTGGATGCTTCAAGAAATGAATAAGAATTACGACTTTTAAATTGAGTTCCTCTGCACTAGTAGGCCTCAAGAGCACATCAAATCTGTGCTGAAAGCATAGACTTTTATTTTCTGTTTATAGATGGAGAGAGCAAGGAGAAAGCAAGACTTTAGAAATTAAAGTAGGAGATATTGTACCACTGAGAGGAAGAAATCAAAGAATGTACTTCTATATTTCATGCATATCCTTTTATTTTTTTAATCAGTCTTCCACTATTATTAAAGACTGTGAAAAAAATAAGAGGATATTTAAAATCTGAAGTGAAAGGCCAGAAATAAGGGAGAAAATGCTCATGTTATTCTCTTCTTCATTGAAGAAGAATTAAAGAAATTTAAAAAAAAATAAAATTCATAAATAACCCTAGAAGTCAGGAAGACCGCATGATTTACACTGATCATCATTGGTGACCAATATTCCTATAGAACAAGGGAGCTGCAGCACAAGTGCTGCGTTCATAGCAGGCAAAACTCTGTCCATCCATTACTTCCAATACTGGGCTCCTGTGCTCCTTAATAGAGCTGGGTGACCAAAAGTGAAGGCTGGCTCTTTGTAATCTCTGGCACCAAGAGTGGAAGCCTGATGGCATACCAGCATCAGTGCTTTCCACTCTCCTCATAAGCTGCTTAACACTGCCCACCAGCTCTACAGGGAACCTGAAATGCCAAAAGTCCAGCAACATAAATGCATTGGAAGAGGTTTTAACCTTATTCAACCCAAACCCCTTCTTCCAGTCAGGTACACATAGCAGAGGTGGAGACTGGTTTCTCTATTTATAAAGCTACTGCTTCAGCCATTATCAGTGTGTGAACAGTCACTTTCAGTCACTTTCTCATAGGTAGAAATTTCTTGGTATTTCCTTATGAGCCTACTCTAATCGATAAATTATGGTGCTATACTAATGAGATTAGGTCAGTCACCTTCTGCTAAAGAACTTATTTGCAAGTGTCTGTTCTCTAAACGTCAGGCTGATGTAGATTCACACTGTGGGACCTCCATACATTACTCTGCAAGGCACAATAATGTTGAACATAAAACCACTTCAGCTTTTAGCCATCATCCTACAGCCCAGCAACTGGTCTTTCAAAGTTTAATAAAAACCACTGAAAGTCTACTGAGTCCAGCTTGGACCAATACAGGAAGTAGGAGGAGATTGGGTCTAATAATGTCCATTAGCTCCAGACAGTTCTGGTGTCTCTAAGTATTCAAGGAAACTTCATTACTAACCAGAGGTATGTCTGCACAGCTTTGAGCAGTCCCACGCAGAGGCGCTCAGGTTAGCATAGACAAAACTAGCCCAGGTACTAGAATCATAGAATAGTTTGGGTTGGAAGCGACCTCAAAGATCATCTAGTTCCAACCCCCCTGCCATGGCAGGGACACCTCCCACTAGACCAAGTTGCTAAAGGCCCCATCCAACCTGGCTTGAACACCTCCAGTGATGGAGAATCCACAACCCCCCTGGGCTCTCCCTTAGCACAGCATTCCATGAGTTATTATACCCGATTTCTCAGCAAAGCTGACTAGCTGGACAGTAAAATACACTTACTGTATGGCCACTGGCACCTCTTGGGCACAACTGCATGGCAATTTACTGCTTTATAGACATGTCTTTACAATACACAACTTGCTAACCTTGGAGAATTAGTATTCTTTCCTATAATGGCACTAGCAGTTCTTTTTCATTTTCAGACTCCTGCCAGAGACTCAGAGGACTCTGTATGTGAGGGTTGAAAACACACTATTATCTTGTGTCCATAAAATGAATCAACAGATCCTTGATATAAACGCTTGGATCTTCCCCTATTAAATCCTTTAAGATGACCTTGCAAGGTCCTCTCCAGTTGTTTTCAATCGTAAACTCTTAGCTGGAAGGTACAATCACATGCTGTGATTCCTTCAAAAAGAAGCTCTTCTCTGATCCTGTCAGCATCAAAATTTCCTTCAAAAAGGCACACCTTTACTTTCTTTATTGTCTGGTAGGAAATATAAATGCCATGAAAAAAAATCCTCAATGGACTGGAAAAAGGAAGAAAGGTTCCTTTTTTAAAAGTGTTAAAAAATTGTATTTAAAAATACTTCTTTTGTTTTCCATCAAACATCAATTAGAGCAATGACACTACCAATAGACCAGACCCACAAAAACAGTATTACTTCAAAACTGAAGAAAACAATCAACTCTCTTTAACAAATTAAAGAAATAAAAGAATGATAAGCTAGCACAGTAAACCTCAATATGCCTCTGTAAGAAAGAAACCAGAAACATTTTTGCTTCCTGAGTATTGGATCCAATAAACACACACAAAAATCATTAACAACTTACTATCTATTTCCTCTTATTTATGAAAACTCTCAACTCCTACAGCAGAGCTTCACAGAAACATTGTCATGAAGAAAGCTTATTTTAAATAAAGCATTCCCACACCATGATGCAGATTTGTTTGAGGCTTTTACAATTATTATATATCTTTTTTATAAAAACTGTATACAAAATTATTTCTACTCAGTAAATAACCTTCAAAGTCCTGAGTTATTTTTAATAAACTAGAATTTAAATATATAGAAACATACAGCTTTGAGGAAAAAAAAACATTCAGACCCCAAAACTTTGAATTTAAATGTTCAAGCATAGTGACTTCGCTTATGAGACAATCTCTTGCAGCAGGAGATAAATCAGAGCACAGCAATAAATTATAGTCTTAATACATCTGATTATATAAATTTAGTCTTTTCTTTCTCTCTTTTTAAAACAGTGCTTGAAGGAATGAATTTATTGCTGAGGCTTCTCTTCCTGTTCTGAATGATGGATCTCACATTATTCTTGGAATTTCATATATACAGAATTTAGTACTTAAAAAATAACTTTCTTTGTTTTATAACTTAGCTATAAACATCTGCCACATACTTATTACGGAAATATTAGAACATCAGTGAACTGAAAGAATACAAAATATGTAAATGTTATAAAAAGTGTGTTTTCATTGAATTTTACTTTTTTTTGCTTATCAGATCTTATTAAACAAAACTTTTCTAAAAAAACTGTGATGTGAAAATCACAGAAAGTGTAGCCCAGTTACTTGATTATGATGACTGTACTGTTCAGCTAAGACTAGAAGGTTTAAAGTGAACAGATCCCCAAATAACAAAATGAGTCAAGAGCTAAAGTCTACAATGCACTGGTATGAGATTAAATCACTGCAGACACAATTTTGACATTAATGGGAAGCAGGTAAATTCAAAAGGAGTAACAAGAGGACACAGCTTGGGGAAAGAAGCAGGTAGCTGAAACCTAGCTAGGAGTATTCTTCCTTTTCATTTTCCTGGGAGAGAGTAGGAAGATTTTGTTCTATGCCCTGCCTTTCCCAAAAGGATGCGCAAGAAAAATGCTGTTGAAGGACTTGGACAGAAACAAGTCCTGCCAAGAGGCACTCAATGCAAGCAGGACCTGCAGACTGGTGAGCTTGGTAAACTACCTTTCCCACTGCCCCTTCTCACCAGGCCATCTTTTTAATCCCTCTCTTGGGATTAACAAACCCTGGGGTTAAAATCTTCACCCACTTGATTTTGTTGTATTCATGTCCTCTAGCTTTGCCTTGGTTTTTTGATAGATCTTTGTCTCTCTCTTCCACTAACTCCCACAAAAACATCATTCAATCAAAAAAATATATATTTTAATTAAATTTGAGAGGTACTTCTTGTATAAGAGAATAGCGAGGAAGCAGTCAATCCCTGCAAAACATTTGCCATTTGTCCTCACAGTTTATATGCTAGGAGAGGCAGAAATAATTTGTATAATAAACAGCTGAATCTCAATATTTCTCTCTCAAGCTGTTGATTCATTCAGTTTTCTCCCTCTCCACAATACAGTAGTTTTCCCAATGAACTTTCTGTTCCTTAAATTCCATCTGTGCTTTCAAACTATTACCCATCTGTGCAGCATGAACTGCAAATAACCCTTTGACCAAGTGCTGAGCGAGCATACTCAGGTTTTGTTATACTCTATAGCCTCTTTCATGAGCTGGTGAATAATCATTAAAGATCGACATTAGTTCGAATCATGTAACATGACTCAATTTATTTCTCTGTCATAAGAAAAGAGGATATTAAATCTTTTTTTCTAGTTAACGAATACTGCTCATTTTTAACGTTAAAATAAGATTGCTTCCAAAATACACAAAAGCATTTAAACTGGTAACTGAGCCCTCTGTGCAACTAGACTGCCATTTTCAGAAGTAGATACTTAGCACCTTTCTCTGTCCAGTATCAGTGCCCAGGAGCACCGGCCAAAGGGATGTACAGAGGCTGCTTCTCTTTGCACGGCGCACAGGGGTCAGCTCTGTCTGCCAGAGTGCTCTGCAGCACCACTGGCCCCACCAACTCAGCAGTCGTACGTCACGAAGCCATGGTGAATGTTTGCCAACAAGATGTATGACCTGGTGTTTCACAAACTCTAGTTTCTCATCATGGTGCAAAATCAACATCTGTATTTCTCAGCAATACAACGCAAGGCCATTTAAGAAAGCTTTTAAACAGTAAGCAATGCAGTGATCTCTCCGCTCTACACTTCTTTCCTTTTTTAGTAGGAAAAAAAACCCAGCAGAGATTACATATTTGGTGTACATGTAGCAAAAGCTTTTGCATTTAATATGTTCTAAAGTAACAATGAATGATAGCACCACCTTTAAAGATACAGTCTAGTAGTCAGGTCATATGTCAGACCAGGTTTCACATAATGATAGACAAGAAAACTACAGCTACTTAGATGATAGAACATGACAAACATGCTTTGCAAGATTATACACATTTTCCATTTCTATTGGTTCCTTAACAGGCCTATTCTTAAATAGCTGCAGTGATGATTCTTTAGCAAAATGTGATATGATATTTGCAAATGCAAAGCTATTAACAAAGCAAATGGGTTATAATACTAATTAAGAAACCACTAAGCAATCATGCATGACCTATTCTTGATTTGTTCCATGAGACTCTGCAAACTGAAAGCAAATGAGAAAAATCAGCAAAGAGGATGACCATGCTGAGTTAAATGAATGCATCGTTCTTTATTAAATTAGTATTTATATTCTAAAGTGTTGTTAATAACATCTGGTTCAGTTAATACTGGATCTGAATTAAAGTTAATTATGTCAGCAAAGCAGAGCTCTGCAAATCCATAGCATGAATTCTGTGAAATTCTACATTAAAAAAATGTAATTTTATATTGCTTTAATCTCTACTATTACAGCATTCAGAATTGTATTTTAAAACTTTTTGTCATTGTTTGAATGCAAAATCCATCTTGACACAAATATAGACCCATTCCTTTTCAATTTTTAATGATTAAAATAAGAGGCATGTTTATGTTCTAAAATCACATGCCCTGTAATAATTTCTTTCTTATCTTTATCCCTTTTCTGGATTTGCAAAGCAAAGAAGATCTAGTAGTATTTCTAATATTTCAAAATGAGGAAAAAAATTGCTAAGGCTTAAGAGTGAATCCCATGGGAGCAGACTGGAGACTTTTGCTCAGTTATAAGACAGAATTTTTTATTTACTACTAAGAAAAACTATTTTACTGTACTCTGAATGCACAAGTTTCACATACACTGTATGTTCCAGATATTGAAATAACAGCTTGGGTTCTGAAGCTAAACTGACTGTGTTACACCTATTTTCTCCATTACTACTCTTATCTCTAGATGCCTCACAAAACACAGACTTAGTCTAAGCTTTCAAGCAAAACTGTAGTTATGCAAAGAAAACACTGACCAATCTGCTGATGTATGCCTTTTTCCTTCTTTATCCTTCTTAGTATGATTGTGGAAAGTCCAAGTGAAAATGCAAATTCAACACAGTACCATCAATGTAGCTAGATTGTCTAGCCTTGTGCAGCAGGAGGGTCTACTGGTCAAACATAACATATCTCCCTTTCACTACCACTATATTGCAAGCCTGCTTGATTTAAGGGGGAACATGATGCATCTTCAGTTTGTTTTGTACCCAGGCATACCACAAGACTATTTGAATTAGGTGAGAAGGTCAATCATTTTGACCTTTCAAACATCTGTCTGTTTGGCATAGTTGTATAAAAGTAGTAAAACTAAGATAACAGCACACAGTCTACAATTACTTGAAGGTATCACATAACCAGGACAAGTCTGCAAACATGCATACCCTTCTGAAAAGGCCAGGATGGACAAGTGTTGGGGGATAACACCTGCCTGGACAAGCTGGAACAGATTTGTTCCCACCTGCAGAAAGATGAGGTAATCCTTTGGACCAGACTTGTCTTGATCCATGGAAAATGTTTATCCAGATGTCAGTGATGCAAGCGGAACTTGGGGAAAAAAGGAGACGCTCATTTATTCTCCAGTTTCTCTCACTGAAGAGTTCTTGAGTCCGCACAACAACTTGATCCTGGAGAGCTGAGAACCACCAAACATTTCGGCCATCAATTGCAATATTGTGTACCCAAGGCTTGGCAAATTTGACTAATGCTTGATTTCCAGTTGTTGAGCATAAGTAAAGGCTTGCTTGAAATTTTGAAATTTGCCTGGTGCCTCAGTCTCCCAGTGTAGTCTCATCACAACAGCCCCCAGTTCCCTAACAGTAATAGAAGCATAGAATGGTTTGGGTTGGAAAGGACCTTCCAAGGTCATTTAGTCCAACCCCCCTGCAGTCAGCAGGGACTTCTCTAACTAGATCAGGTTGCTCAGAGCCCCATCAAGCCTGGCCTTGAATGTCTCCAGGGATGGGGTCTCTAACACCTATCTGGGCAATCTGTTCTGGTGTTCCACCACCCTCATAGTAAAAATCTTCTTCCTAATGGCTAATCTAAATCTACCCTTGCCTAGTTTAAAGCCATTGCTCCTCGTCCTATCACTACTTACCCTTGTAAACAGTCTCTCCCCAGCATCTCCTTGGAGCCTTTTCTTCTCCAGGTTGAACAACTCCAACTCTCCCTCCCTGTCTTCGCAGGAGAGGTGCTCCAGCCCTCTGATCATTTTTGTGGCCCTCCTCTGAACCTACTGCAGTGGGTAGCTGCAACACCTGAAAACAGAAGCTGGTATCTGGAAGGACCATATAGTGTATTTGGTGAGTAAAATTTCTCATTTACCCCTTATGTACACATCAGAAAATTAGAACATCCAGAGTACTCCCTTTACAGACTTTTAAAGACACTAAATATACTTGTTTTGAACTAATTTTTCATACATGAGGTGTATGTATATGAAGAAGTATATTAAAAAGTTCCTAATATAGGTTTTCCATTAAAAATCCAAGATTTTTAGAATTAAGACTGAAATTCAATCTTTAATTTCTATGACTTAAATATATTAGTCCCCTATTATACTAAAGCTTTTGAGATGAATGTTCATTCAAAGAACAGGCAGTTTTATACAGACATGACATGTAACTTTATTAAGGACTTACAATTTAGACTAAACTCATATAGAAGACACTTTACCATCCAATATTCTTGCAAGTTATGTTTAGCCAGTAGCTATTTGAAGTCATATGATTCATGTATAGTTCACATATTTCAATTCACACATATACATTTGGATTAGATCTACTTGTTTTCCCCCTATAATTTTTCTTACATCAATAATAGTTACAGAAAGCATGAAGCTGACAGGTGAGACGCTGGTGAGATCCCAATTAACTGGGAGCAGTTAAGAATAAAGGCACTAAAAGTGCCTTCATTACCAGGCACCAGAAATAGCTGGCTACGCTGTAAAATGTCTATTATCAACTAGTGCCAAGAAAGTTCTACATAACAAATCTCTTTCAAGAACTCAAAGAAGCATGCAGAGACATTACTTGAGGAGAGGTCTTTTGGGATATGTGAAAAATTCTTTAAACAAAGATGAAAAATTTTGTTAAAAAAATAAATGTTTGAAAAATAATTATACATCTTCCATTGAAAGCAAAAAGGCTCTTTGGGAACCCTCATGATGTCAAAGCCTGGCTGTGAGGAATGTTTATTAACAACAAAACAGCTTCGGTGTCACTGGAACTCTAGGAGATGGCTCTACTGAGAATTGTAATAGCTCTTTTGGAATCTATAAATAAATAGAGAAAAAAAGTCTACTGACATTTTAATAGCACTTACATTAACTTAAACCCTGCCATGTCAATGCAAATGTATGTAACCTTTCAACTAAAAAGAAACAAATACTTCACAGGTGATATCTTCAGCATACACGTTCTTTGAACTTGAGGCGGTGACCTTGCACAACCAGGAATTTTACTACAGGCCAATGGAATCAAACTTGCTCTTCATAATATTCTTTTGAAGCTAGGAAGAAAGACATTCTGACAGTGACAATTTTCCCTCATACTGAAGTTGAAGGAAATGTATGGCCTTTATGGATTTCTATGCAGTGCCTACCTACAACATATCTCTATGTTGTGTAATAAATCTAGATGCATGGGGTCAAAGCCAAGTACAACACACTGAGCCTTCACCTTACCACTACTTAACTCAGTGTAAAGGCTGTTCTTGAGTTTGATGTTTCAATATCAACATTCTAAGAATATGGTGACATTTTCTGTTATATTTAAGCTTGAACACATTCTCAAGAACAGCTATTCCTACTGTCAAGCCAAAAAAACCCATCTGCTCAGACCAATAGAGAGACAGGAAGAACTTAAATACAGCTAGAACAGGTCCAGTTTCTTATTTATGAGATCTGGGAAGATGAGACAGGGTCATGAACAAATGCACCAACGATAAGACCACAAGCAGCAATCCCAGGCTTAGCTCTCACAAAACACAGGGTCAGTGCTCAGAGACCTGCAGTGTGCCCACAACTTGGGAGGCCAAGGAAGGCTACAAACTCTGAAGTTCAGTCTTTGTTTCTGAGCATAGATCTATCCCAAGAGGTTACTTCAGAGAAAGCCAAAGCTAAATAATAAAAATGAACTTCAAGAATAATTAACTTGTGGTTGAATAGTGCACTGGTACAGCAGTAGAGCTGCCTGGGAAATGCATACAACCAGCAAGTTTCCTTCGTGACCAGAAACAACCCACCTTATTTGACAGCTTCTGTGGCTGTCTTTTGCCTCTGCTCTGAGTTTTACACACTTTGAATCACTGTAGGTGCACACTGGACACACTTTTTATCCTGGAAATCTTCCCTGCTAGCAATGCCAGCTCTCAATCAAGTCAGAAGCTTTCCTAACATTTAAAAATATATCTATACTGCAATATTTTTCAAATACTTTTAACTATCGATATCAAATCAATAGCTTTTATGTCTAGTTTCAGGTTTTCAACTATTGCATTTAAGCTCTCTGTTGTCAATGGTAAATATGCTAAATATTTTAATAGTCATAGTCAAAGTACACATCTTTGACTGCAAAGTAAACCTGTGATGATGTTTAAATAAAATGGAATAAATACAAATGAGACTAACAGGGAACTGTTAGCTAGTATTGACAAGGTCCATCTAGGATTTGCTACTAATCCTGATAAAAATAATATTAATATTCTAAAAAACATAATGATACATTATTTTGGAATATAGTAGAAAAAAAGAGAAACTTAGAAGGCAATCCCTTTCTCTGAAGCACTGCTACTACAATTGTTTTGTTAATTCACCATTCTAGCAGCATAAAATCTAGTGAGTAATATGTGACTGATATGCTAAGTATTATGCAAATGATCTATCTGCAAATCACAATGATTGATAGCAAGTCAAAGCAGCATACCATTAGTATTCTACTTGTGGTACTAGAATTACTGTAAAGTACTGTCTGCACCCCACCAAGACAATTAATGACATTCTCCACACATAGGCAAACCCACATTACATTTTTTTCTTGACCTTCTTTACTTCAGACACAGCGAAAAGAAATCTAGTCAGTACTTCAGCATTTTAGCTTTCATCAGGACATACAGAACATTTCCAGCTGATAAGCACTAACCCTTCTAGCATACAAGAGTTTCCAAATGCCACCCTCGCACATTACCCAGAGGATTTACATTTTAATCTCACTCTTAACACGTCTGTGTCCCAGTGAGCCAAAATTTTACAGCAGGCTGATTAAGCTGAAGCATAACTTTTTGTTTCATTTTCCCTTTCAAAACATATCACCTGTACTAAAATTAATGTATTGTTACACATAGCAATGCACAGTCATCTGTGAAGAGTAATACAATAGTTGGATATTTAGGAAGGGAGTGAATGAGGCAAAGTCCACATTCTCCAAGCAGAGCCACCACACGCTGCCATGGAAGCACATTTATACAGAACAAAACTGACATTTAGGATGGAAAACTCATCTTAAGCCAGCAAATTTGCATGATATGACAAAAACAGCAGTGAGAAAAATAAAAACTATGGGTAATAACAGGCAAGCTTGGGGGAACCCCAACTATTTTCCCCAGATTACACAAAGTGATTGTGGACTGACACCAAGGTAGTACTGCTGTCCACTGAGCAGAGATCTCCAGGTCCCAATGCTTTAAATGAGACCCCTTTCAATAAGCCACTTTTCCTTTCTTATCCCATTGCAGTTGTTGTAAGGATCGACCATTTTCAGATAGGAGGATAACATGAGAAATCATCTCTTGCTTCTTTCAGTCACAACCTAGGTCACTATATGAATCAGCAGGCACAATCCCTTCCTTCAGATGATTCCCTTTCATGTTATTTTTAAGAGTCTGCGTAGGTTAAACATCATAGCATTTGGTGTTAGAATAATGTATTTGGAATGGATCCTATTTTGGGAGGATTTAACATTTTTGGAAGTATTCAAGGGTTCACCTTTTCTGGGAAGAAGATCCTTGGTACAGAACAAAAGCCATATCTGAAATCTTAAAATATTGTGGGAGGCAACCATTTACATGATGACTACTTTCTTTTGTATAAGAGAAATCCATATTCTGGTTAAAAATTCTGTATGTTGTTTCCTGGTGGTGCAATAATCCAGGAAAACTATTCTTTTTCCTTGGTTTCTATTGAGCATTTTCTTTAAATCTTGGCATCACTATTGTGAGTTATCTCCTCAAACATATGCCAAGAGAATTGATGTGATTATCTGTTGCTACTCAAAGATTGCACCAGCTATAAACAAGCTAATCAATTCCCAAAGTTCAGGTTATCTCTATTTTATGATGATTCCTGCAGTGTTGTAGTTAATCAGTTCTCCAAGTGTGGGTTATCTCTATTCTACCACAATTCCAGTAGCCCGATACACAACTTGACAAAGTTGTATAGCTACTGCTAGGTCTTCTGCACATGCACACACTAAACACTATATTTTGATGCCATTGTCTAACATCAATATTGTCTCCAGGAAGCCAATAACATTCAGTAGAAGGATGAGTTAATATTTGCACAACCCTCAAACATATCTTTAATGTCTATACAACAATTAAGCATCTATGTAAGTGCTAAGTGTTGTTACCCATGCATGGTTTCTCCAGCTGAACTGAAGCAACCAGGAAACAGATCTCACTGGTCTGTTGACAGAAGGAGGCACCCATCACCATGTCCTCACTACTACTGTCTTCTCTCTGTCCATATGTGCATACTAACTCCATCATAGTTTGATTTTCTGATTAAAGTTTCATAAACGATGCATATGTACAATGTGAGAGCAGTGGATGTGATTTACATTAACTTTAGGAAGGCTTTCAACACTGCCTCCCACAGTACTGCTTTATAAAAGTTAGGACATCACACTCTGGAAGGGTGAACAACAAGATGGGTAAAAAAATGCTGAGATGATAGAGCTCTAAGAGTACTGGTTAATGGGTCATACCTTGCCTGGAAGCCAATAAAAAGTGAAGTTGCAGGGATCTATCCTTGGACCTGTCCTGCTTAACATCTTTATTAGTGACTTGGAGGAGGTAATTGAGTGCACTCTCTTCAAGTTTGCAGATGACACCAAGCTGCAGGGACCAGCTGATGTGCTGGAGGCTAGGACTGCCATTCAGAGAGACCCAGGCAGGCTGGAGAAATGGGCTGACAGGAGTTTCAAGGACCTTCATGAAATTCAATGAGGAGAAATGCAAAGCACTGCCCCTGGGAAGGAAGAACCCTTGCAGCAGCCCAGGCTAGGGTGGGACTGGGTGACCTCCTAAGGTCCCTTCCAACCTGAATTATCTGCAACCCTATGATCCTAAGAGCCATAAGCTTCCTTTAAATAGGCATTATATAATACAGTCATATTTGAAGGTGAAATAATAATGGAACAGCTGCAATGTTTTAATTAAGTGTACTGCTGCACCTAACAATCTGTCTCTCTCTGTCACACACACTTGCACACACACTTTTCCCAGCCTCTCCATCTTTGCAGTGAAACTATTTTATCAAGGACATTACCTCCTTATAATAACTAATTTTCACAGAAATCCAGATCTTTCAAAGAATTCCCATTTCCTCTATCCAAATATTGCATAGTATCTCTTCAGCAAGAGATTTTGCCAGTTCCAGCCACTTGGGTTCGCAGCTTGTGAAATCTCAGCTTTTCCTTCATATAATTAAGTGTTCGCTCTTCAAGTATTTTCAGAGGTACTGGAAGCCTGATGTTTGTTTGCATGCTTGAAAAGAAACAGTTCTGTATTTGTATCTCAGAAGTCTTATCAAAAGCAAGAATATTTGCATCCTTGTGAACAAGAAATAGAGATACAGAATTAATTAGAGTCACATGTTATAAATCCTTCCCTGTAAGTTAATTACACTACAGCACAGTGGTCTGTAACAGCTATGTCATTGCAGTTTCCAGTGTCTTGAGCAACAAACATTTCAAACAGAAAGAAAAGAGAGTCCAGTGGTTGGGCCAAATGATGCAAATTTAAAAGAATCTGCATCAGTTTTCTAAACTACTATAAGTTTCCTACAGCACCTTAGGGAACACAATCAGTCTTCTTACATGGACACTGTATCCATAAAACTGGAAGGCATAGTAAGATAAACAATCATCTTAAACTAAAATTTTGAAACACTAAGATACCACGTTAACAAAGGCTGATGATGTAAGTACCATTAACATATAATCTTCCAAATAAGTGAAGATACGAGTGTGATGCCTTGTGAAGTAGACATGGAAATAATTGAGAAATCAGGAAAAGAAAATCAAACTCATTTATAGTAGTGAATTGAGTCTACTGCAAAGCAAATCTCCAAGAGATAAAAATGGTTTATGTGTTTGCTTTTAACATTGGAAATATCAGAAGCTGAGTTTCCTGTTGTATTTGTCTTTGTTCTGAGATATTTGCTGAAGGGCTAGCATTGTATAAAGAACTCAAGTGAACAAGGACATTATATCAAGCAAGATATCTGGTTTAGAGCTTGTCTATGTATGACACTGTACAAAAATCTCTCACCATTTTCATCAGCCATATGCTGATAATGTTGAGCAAGATTTAGGGGTGGAAAAACAGGGAGGTGATAACAAAATAATGAATATGTAATGGAAATGGCATCATCACACATTAAATTCTGGAGATTTGCTGTGAATTTTGCGGCACCTTGTGCTGCTACTACTTCAAAGAGACTATCATTCAAGCGTCACTCTTAACATTTGCAGTAACATTCCTACACTCTCCCGACAGGTACCTACTTGTGAGCACAACAAAACCAGTGCTATTTCTCTGAGAGCACTTTCTTAACACTCATGACTCTTTCCAAGGCAGTTATTTCCCGTTTGGAGTTGGAGGTGCTGGGGCATGATTGTGTTGGCTGTGAGGTATTGTGTTTGACCATATTTCAAGAAGGCTTCTCACAAGTGCCATACAGAATATCAGATGTCCATTCCCACATATTACCCTTATTTTTCCAGAGGTGTTTTCAAAAGATTAGAAAGTCATTCAGCTTAGTTCTCTATCTAGGCAATTCAGCTGTAAATATAAGATCAAGCCAGACTACAACCTTCTCCCAGCTATTTTAATAACAAGTATTTGTTTTTCACAAAAGCACTTTCAAGTATCTGGCCTATTTATTTTAGCAAAGAGCTCATTATTTGAGCCCTTCTCTTCGTCTTTGAAAGGAAGCACAAACATCCATCAACTAAATGTCAGAAGCAATCTGACTGGGATGGGGATTTACCTAATTCCCTCTTTACCATGATCCCCAGCCAAGTGATGTAAGGACTTTTGAGGAGATTATTTACAGAAAACAATTGGTCATTATGATAAAGCACATTGTTGCTGGCATTCTGAGTAGCTGAGAAGGCAGGAAGCAACCTAACTGTCCCTCCAAAGACCTCATCCAAGACCTCGGTGAGCAGCAGACAGATTTCCACACCTCTGTTCCTCTCATGAACTGCAGAAGACTTAGCCTCAATTATTCCAAGGCAGAGTGCTTTCACTTGTTCCTGCAGCACACAGTACAACAAAACTATGTCTGTAAGATGGAATCAAACTGAACATCATTCTTTTTTTGTGCCTCAGGTGTGCATAACAAATAAGAAGTCCATTGCTTCTACTGGAATTCTCACTCTACAGATAATTCATTCTTTAGTGGGGCATAGAAAAAGTTTGTAATACTATTCTTCTTTCATAAATATTACACGGGCATGTAAACATCAATTTTGTCAATCGTGTTTCCTGAATCCTACTTCTTTCTTTTAAAAATCTCCCCTTCTATTAATCTATTTTAATTTCTTACAAAGAGTGAATAAAGAATCAGACAAAATAAAACAAACAAAAAAACCCCACAGTACAGGTTACCAGCATCAAGGTAGCCTCTGTTATGGTCCTTTGCACTACAAGATGTTTATCAAAAATCATCCATCACTCTTTCAGCTGGGGAGCAATGCTAAAACCAAAAGATGATTTTTTTTCTCCTGAGGGCTTATAACTGGAGGTTTTAACAGCCACCTTTGCATCCCTGAAAAATCATTTTATTTTATACAGCAATCCACATCAGAGATTTCATGCACTGTCAACACATTCTCATCATTGCTTGCCTACACTCTTTGAACTATCTCCTTTCAGCTACTGAAATATTAAAATGGCATTTTCCTCTGTTGTGTCAAAAAGCTATGCAGCTTAACAGGACAATCTTCCTTAGCTCCTGAAAGCTCCATTTTCTCCGGTGAAACTGAAAGTGAGAATTAAATGCATGATATTAGGAAAAATGGCAGTTAAAATATAAGAACGATGGGCTTGCAGTGGCATGGAAAAGTGAATATGGAATTATTATCCATTGTTTTTTCATAATAAATACTAAATGCTAATTACAAAATATCAGATGAAATAAGATAAAGTTAAAACCAAATACAAATAGTAATGTTTGGACTGAGCATACCATTATGGAAAACACTGTCACAGGATATGTAGGTATCTAGAGTTTATATGGGTTCAGTTAGATGAACTCCTGCAAGAAAACTATCACAGTCTATTAAAGATGCAACCTCTGATTTAAAAAGTCCCTAAATGCAGACTGCTGCAAGGGCATAACCAGCAGGCAGGACCCCTGAAAGCCTATCCTGTTCTCTGCTGTTCTGCAGGTCTCCATCCACCAGGAAGCCTAGACTGGATTGACCTAGTACAGCTGTTCTCATGTTCTCAATGCACAGCAAGACTCGTGGATGAATTCCAAATTACCGTCCAAATCCAGTAGTTCAGTAAAAGGCACAGAGAACAGAACTGTAGCAGTTAGACATGACATTTTATGTGTTTGAATTGTTTGAACTTAGCTTTTATTAACAGGTCTTATCAATTTGTTTACTGGTCTGACTTTCACCATTCTTCTGTTGAACATAATGCTGTAATTAATAAAAGTATCCTCCCACATCCCTTCCTCTTATAAGGAAGGGAAATGTTAATCCTGTTTTACAGCTAAGGAGTCAAAGAACAGGGAAATTAGGCATTCCCCTTGAGATGAATCAATTTATGGGAAGGATGCTCTATTATGGAGTTTGCCTGATGATCCAATTGTCCCACTCCTGTCCTGTTTTCCTACATTAAGGACTGTACAATAAATTCAGTGATTCAGTGGATTTGGGCTTGATTCCTGAGTCCCAGTCAAGTGCTTTAGCCAAAAAATATCTAATGCTCTCAAGTCCAGAAGAGACTACTTCATCACAAAAATCAACTTACTATAATTCATTCAGCATTTCTTTCCCTCATCCTTATGACACTCTACAGCTACCTTATGGTATAATTTTAGCTTATTTTGCCAAAGCAAGGACCTTGTTGTGTAAAATGTCTATCATCACACTTTGACTGCTGTGAAGTAAATAATAACAAATTAAAAATCGTAACAAGAACTTCCTTCAATCTCTTGAGCATTCACAGATGTGCTGTGGCAGATGATTACCCTGGCTACAGAAATTGATTATTTCTCTTTCTGTCTCACACAGACTCAAGACGCATTGCCTTAATATAAGAGATATTTGACCAAAGACTTAAGTGTGCTGAAAGAAGTGTTAAGGAACTGTAAATTACTAAAGATCAGTCAGAACTGAATTTGGAACGTGATTATTATTCTACACAAGGAAGCTAAGTATAAGCTGACCACTGCTCATGGGAAATTTCATCTTTAAAAAAAATGTAACTGTTCTTATATCCTGTGTTCAGATGTTAACTCTACTAACAAGTCAGAAGTTCCTCCAAGTAAGCCCCATACTCACACAGTGAGATGATGCAAATGAAGGATTTCACGGGATACAAGCAAAGTTAGGTTCAGTTTTGCAAGTGGTACATGAGTTCCTTAGAAAATACAGGCAGAAATAAACAAAGCAATCCTGAAACTTTCTCATACTTCACATGTTCCTTATTTATTTTCAGCACACGCTTTTAAATCATATTTTATCCATTGGATTATAATTATGTGCTTCAGGGAGTCAAACGGCAGTATTTAGACAATAATAGTTTTAATGGAGTCCTCCCACCAAATATTTTTAACAGCTTTTAGTTTTGATAGCAGAGCTTTTGTAATCATTATATCTATAGACTTTTATGAGGCAGCAAATATTTAATGATGTAAGATTTAAGAATTATACACCAGTGATATTGTGATTCCCAAAATATTTCAAAACAAAATAAAGTCTATGGGTGCTACTGATCACAGGAAAAGCAATGAAAAGCTTCAGAGTGATTTCTATTGGAACACATTCAGATACCTCGATGGGTTTGATCTAAAGTCATATTAAGTTAGTGCTAAGACTTATCTATCTTTTGTTTCAGACTTGTCCTCCATTCAAAGAGTAGTATCTGTTATAATAATCTGTTTAAAATCTGTTTCTTTTGATTGCCTTCATTCATTTTTAAGGTATTTGTAGAAACATCATCATGAATTATTGTACACTTGCTAATAATGGGCCAACTAACTTAGAAGCTTGATGTCTCTTTGACCTCCCAATGTTTTCCATGTTACAGGTTTGATAGCAGTCATATGACTAATCAATGGATTACTGAAGAGCCAGAAGTCTCAATATACAAGTCACTTTTTATTAGTATTTATTTTATAAAAAAAGAATGCAAGTGAATCCAAGATAACTGATAAAAGAATTATCTCCATGTTTTCCAGAGCTGCTTTATTCAAGTTAAACAAACTGAGACACAAATATTCAACAATGTCTTCATAAGAAAGAAAACTGAACAGTACGTTCTGATGTTATATGTGATCTACACTCCAAAATATTAGGGGTCTTTTCCCTCCAAGAACACTGCCAGAGATACCCACACCTACAACTTCTAAAATAAACTTTAAAAATGCATAAATAAAGATAGGTATGACTGTACTGGAATCATCTTCGAAAAGGAATGTGACAAATTTCTGATGTGCTGGTCCTAGGAAAGAGCCAGGTTACCCAGGGCTTACCCTGTAGCACTGGGACTTTAACAGTAGGAACATTTTGCATTAATTTACATTTAATAGCTCAGAATCACAACCCTATTCACATATGTCAATGCCTCTTTTTTACTACGAAAAAAATTAAAATTCCATTAAGAAGTCTAAGCTTCTTAACCCCATTGCCTCAACTATAGTGTTTGATTATATTCATAAACCTCAGGCTGTCATGGTTCAACTATAGATCCTAGTCTATAACAAATGGCAAAAAAAGATGGATGCAAAAAGATATTACTTTAAGGATACCAAGATCTAAATGATTGTTTGGCATATCAGAAAACACTACAAAGTACCCTTAATATACCTGCAAAAGTAGCTAGACTACTCTGCATACCCTGAAATTCGACAGCTTCAAGTGAACCTGAAACATGAGATCCCTTTGCTGAAGAATGCCGTTCCAACGCTACCACAGTGGAACAAGAGGGAAGACAGTTTGTCTGCTTTTTCCAGTTCCTAAGAGGTGACTTTCTTTTTCACTAGGATTGAAAAGTATTATTTTAGAACTATTAGCTGAATATAGTCAAAGTCTCATACAAAGCACTCTGAAAGAAGCCCATTGCTGCACGTTATACCTTTCTAAATGTCTGAGTATATTCTAAATTAATCTCAACATTGAGTGAAACACAACAGACTTCTATTAGATCTACAAAGGCACCAATGACTACAAAAAAATGGTTCTGTACTCAGAGGGTAGGATGTAGTGCAGAGTAGAGTTGTCTGTCTCCCTTAGTGAGATAGAGAACTGTAGAAAAGTAAAATTCAGGCCTCACTTGCTTTCTCAGCTTATGGAACCAGCCCTCCCAAACTGGGATCTCCATGAAAATTGGCAGTTGCACATTATCTAGTACACTAATTCTTTTTTCCATTGGGAAACATCACCTTTATCAGTACAAAAATGATTTCTCAGCATCACTGATGCTGTGTAAGCTAAAGAGGAATCCTATTTCAATTATGCATCTGCAAGCATATCTCTTTTGTCATTATAATTCCCTACCTATATTTTCCAATATTCAGACTGGTAAGATTCAGCATATCAGAGAAGTCCTATCTCCTTAATTCAATGCTGTCAACTGCAATATAGAAGTTCTACCAAGACTAAACAGTAAGAAGTTGGAAAAGCTCAAGAAGAGTTAATAGCCACAATTCACTGCTGCTGCTTCAGCTGCCTTGTTAACTTACGTATGGAGTGACAATGTCATGTACTGATACACTGCTACTGTCAGCAGGACTCAAGCTTACAGCTTTTGTCAATGGAAAAACACATTGCTGTCTAATGAACTGAAGCTGAGATTAAGAAGCTAAGCAAGTCATCCAGTAGTGAGAAATACTATCTCAAATAAGTTTATTTCAGCAGACCTCCAAATTGTCTGCTTAAGGAGACAAGTTTCAACTAGTTCTACAATTATTATCTTATATATATCCATACAGCAATTTATTGTAACTTCGAATGGATCATACTCTTTTAGTATCTAAACTTTTCATGTGGGCAAAAAAACCCAAAAACTTTCTCACACAGCATTACCATAGTACTTGAGCTAAGAAGTTACCTTTTCTTAAACTACATTTACAGAACAAAGGAAGAACATTAAGAAATATTTCGTAATAAATAGAACAATGTCAGACATTTGGTATAAGATAAACTTTTTCCAGAATCTTGATAGAACCTTAACAGATTTCAGCAACATCAATGTTTTGAAATATGATAGTTTACTGAGGACTTGAGGATGTTGCTTTGCAAGTTTATAATGTAAAGCAAAATAACTTCATAATGCAGAAACTCTTTCCATTTTTAATCCCACCCTTCTAAACAGTTGTTAAAACTTTAAAAAGACAGTTTTTTCAAGATGTTGGGAAAGGAAAACTTGTTTATTTCAAGTCTGATCATTTCAGGAATGCTGTTCAAGTAAAAAACAATAAAACAAACACATCAAAAGGCACTAACTTCCTAAAAGATGTAATGACCAGGGTGGATCTGAAATCAATAATTCATATTATAAATCTATGATAATAAATCTTGACATTCATCAAAATATTATGTCCTCAGCTCACATCCCACAGTGCTGATATAGGCCAAGCTCCACATTATCTTAGATGAAAACCAGGAGCTTCCCCTAGTGAAGAGATCACTTCTTGCAAATATTATAATTAAACTCCAGGAAAAGCACACAGCACTCAACTAAATTGATATGATCTCCACTGTAAAGAAATTACAGCCTCAAAATATAAATGCAGCCAAGCACCAAAGCACCAATCACCCAGTCAAAGGCCCCCCTAAAGAGCCTTTCTACTTTCTGCAGTAAGTTTTAAGTAAGTCTGATAGAAGAAAATCCTTCTATTATGTTTGGAGGATTATCTAGTTTGAAGTAAGTTATTCTGTCTTCCTCACTGCAGTGGTTCAGGATTTGTCTCTCTGCTGCCAGCTTCTCACAGGACAAGCAGCAGCAGAGGCTGGCACTGTCCCACAGCCAGGCCCAGCTAACCCAGCCACACACACCCATGGTGCTCAGCAAGGGGACACATCCAGGCTCTGAGCTCCCTGTAGCTCACAAGGTGCTTATATACATCTAAGCAGATGAAAATGTCTATGAATTCTCATTTACTTACATTAACTACCCCTGGACATAGAACATATCCCATCTATCAGCCTAAATGAGACTCTTACAGTGCCTTACAAAACAGGACATGTTTATTTTAACAAGACAATTCAATCTCTTAATTACAAAGCTGGAAACAAGGTTACAAAACCCGAAATATTCCAGAGTCCTTCTTGGCTACTGTAGCATCTCATTTAGAAAATCCTTTAGCTTGTGTCAGAGCTTTAAGCTGGAAGGGAAATCTGTACAGCAACACCTCATCTTCTGACTGTGGCTCTGAGCCTGTGCCCTTTCTCTTAAGACTCATTCTTAAAGACAAACCTGGCTCCTACACTTCTCTTCCTTCTCCATTTCAGTGCAATTAATGTATTTCTCTTCAACAGGCAACAGACTTGATAAACAACCACCATTTTCTTTTGGTTCCTCACATCATGCTATCTGGGCAGGTGAAAAACAGGCTAAGTAATAGTCAGCATAAATCAAGTCTCAGCTTCTAAGTTCTGGAGCCTGTCTACCTGTATAGTGTCTTTGTTCAAGAATATGATATAATATGTTTCAAATAGCAACAGAATGCATTGGAAGATGCTCTTTAGGCACAGCAGACTGAAGTGAAGTGCCATATAGCCCAGGTTAAAATATAGATTGTCAGAAGTATTTCTGATCTAGTGGATCCACTGAAATTATTTTTTTTGACCTTTTCCATAATCTATGTGTTGCTGTAGACCTTTATTTTTTTTAATTACAAAAAAAAAAAAAAATAGGAATGCAAGAATCTGTTGGAATGGAAAGCTTTCATTTAGTTGTTGTATAAAGCATAAGCTACTTTTCCTTTGAAACTGACCTTTTAAAATGACTTTAGAAGTTCAGGCTTCCTCTTAGAAGGAAAAAGACTTCACTAACATAAAGTTGCTAATTAGACAGTGCTGACTGGCATACGTAAACAGGTTAGCACTATTACCCATGTTGCTAAAACCACTCTGATTATTCTGCTTAGGACAGCTAAACCGTAGGATTTTTTCACCTACGTAATACTGAAAAAGATATTTGCTCAGAAGAAGAAAAAGAAAGAGAATTATTTCTCCTTTTTCTGTCAAAAATTTAAAATAGCTGATGAAAAACTGTAAAAATAATGCCTTTTTATTTCTTCTTTTAATACTTAAAACTATCTTTGAATCTGAACTGTCATTTGGTGAATTTCAATATCTGTGATTAATTATCTTTCAGAAAGACTCATCCAAGCCCATAATTATACACTTTTAAATTGAAAACAGGAATAGGAAAACCTGCAATTCAGATGTTCAAGTAAATACAAAGCATTTCCATGCTGATTGAAAAACAACACAAATTCATCTTAGAGAATATCAATAGATAATTTACTCCCTTTATGATGCACAAATCTTAATAGACTTCAACAGGACAGCTCAGTAAATTGGATGACCTATAGGAAAGATCAGAACAGCAAAATGATTACTTCTATGATAGGCTCATATTAGTAATGTTCTAAGATCCCCAAATACATGTAATAATTAGCATGAATTTTTTCTACTAACAAATTTGGTTGGTTTGGGATTATTTAAAAAAAATTTTTTAATTTAATAATCAATGTAATACATTCAAATACTCTCATTTTGAAGAGAATCCTCATGGCAGCATAATGTGTCAGTTGCAATTTCCTAACAGCATGGGCTGAAAGTCCCTAAAAGAGTGAATTACAGTAATCAGCCCTTGAGATGACAAAAGCATTAATCAGCATCTCTGTATCTTTACTGCTGATGAAGGTCTCAGCTTGGCAATGACACAGAGATTGTAAAAAGGAGCCTTTGTAACAGATGCAAATACTTACCAAATGGTAAATCTAAGGGCAATATGACACTTGTGACCAGATGTATCAAATGATGCTAAAAGCATTACAGAATGTAATAGTAAAAAGGAGAGACTAGAAAATGAAGAATTCTTTTAAATATTCTGCAATGTAATTTGTGCTCATGAAGTATACCATTAGGACTGGTATTTTTCCAAACAGATTAAACTTCAATAAATGAGAACATAATTAAGAATAAATGGAATAACTTCTAAATGACTTAAACACTTGATCACCAAAAATGGATTATTGTTGTTGGCAGACTTCTCCGTTCTTCTAATTAAAGTCAACCACTTAAAACACTTTCTTCCTATTAATCTGACACATTTGATGAAGGAACTATAAAATCTAACACACTCTAATGAAACTATTTCCACCTTCTACTTCTCAGTAAATGGTGACATTCTGTTCCCCAAGCAAAACAAACAGCCCCATGGATTTCCCAGGGGCTGAAGCCATGAGCAGTGTTTGACAACTGAAAACACAGATAAAACACTAGCTGCCTTTCAGTAACTTCGCTGAGAGTGGAGATTACTTTCACTGAAGACATTAAGAACATTACACATTTCCTAGAAGAGGGTCTTTCCTGATCAAAATCAGCAATACTTATGGAAATGTAGCCTGACTGTTAGTCGCTATTGATCATAGTATATAATTTGAGATATTAAATTCATAATTGGAATGGAAGTTGCAAGAAAGGAGCAGGGCTTCCACAACAGCAGTCATGTTCCTGTTGGAGGTGTGATCTGGGAAGTGTCTATACCAAATCTAATACACAGTAATGGGAGAAAAGCTGTCAAAGAAAAAAAGCCCTAACTATTTTTATCCAAAAACTGCAATTTGAAGGGGCTAAGACTCATATTGCCTCATAGTTGGAATATCAGGAATAAGTGGATGGGTTCAGAGGCTTCTGCAGCCTGAGAAAATACAAATGTATTCCCATCTTTCAGGGATAAGGCTCTTGCCCTCAGAGTACAGATACTTTGTGAAACTGGAATTCCCTCCAATGCAAAGGACATTCTCCATCCCTTTTACTCCAGCTATATAGTAAGGAGTGTAAGACTGATGTGGAGTGGAAAGAGCAGAGGGGGAGGGTGAACAAGCAAACATAATTCCTTGCCTGACCAATTAAGACATGTACTTGGATTAGAAGATGTTAATTTCTCTTCTGTGAATGCTCATGTATGTGGAAACGGCTATCAGCTACAAGTCAGATGCAGCATTAGAGAAAGCGCGTGGAACCCAGGACCAAATCCAAACAGAGTTTCTGCAGTATTAACTCACCTGCAAATCTCACCCACTCTTGTCACTTCTCTCTCCAACCCCTGGATTTTGCATTCTCAGCTATGCAGCAACACTGCATCAAGAAGAAAGAAGGTGCGTGGTACATGCAGACTGTGATCTGGAGGTTACGGGTAGCCTCTCGGGAAGACAAAGATGTGATTGAATCTCCTTGGCCAGAGGAGACCACTGATGTGAAATAAGGTCACACACTCTCAGGTAAGCGTCTTAACAACAAAAGGTGACATAAAATAGCACCAACAACACATCTGACTGTGTTTTTAAATAAGCAACTGACAGAATTTTTAGTCCTGGAAAGGATGGAAAAGGTGTTTAGGTACAGGTAAGGATTATGTGTATCTCTACCTCCATCTCAGAGGGAAAAGGCTGGAAGGGACTCAGGAAATCTCTAGTTCAGCTTCTTGCACAAAGTAAGGTCAGGCCTGAAGTCACACCACATTGACCAAGGCTTAATTCAGTCAGGTCTTGAAGTATGGAGACTGCACAGACTCTCCAGAGAACCTGTTCCACTGCCTGAGTATTCTCACAGGAATAGTCTTTCCTTATATTCAGCCCGAACACCTCATGTTGCAGCTTATGTCAATTATTTCCCTTCCTCCCACCATGTACCACTGTGAAGCACCTGAGTCTGTCTTCTGGTTAACATCGTCCTAGGTAGGGGGGGACGGCTGTGAGGTCCCCTTGAAGCCATTGCTTTTCCAAGCTAAACATAACCAGCTGCCCCATCTTCTCACAGGACAAATGCTCCAGCACCTAACCAGCTTCATGTATGTCCACTGAACTCACTCTTGTTTATCCATGTCTTCTTGCACTGGGTGTCCCAAAACTCGATGCACTATCCAGATGCAGTCTAAAAAGTGTGGAATAGAGGCAGATAATCCCTTCCCTTAATCTGCTGGCTGTGCCGTGTTTGTATAGACCAGGAGGCTCCTGGCTGTCCCTGCTGCGAGAGCATGTGGCTGGTCCATGCTCAGCTGCCCACCAGGGCCCCAGGTTGTAGTGAGTTCTGTGACCTGTCATGATGACAGGAAAACAGAAGCATGCTGATAGATACAACAATGGCACCTGGGGCCCTCTTTCCTGCAAAAGCATTGACAATGTGATGAATGGGCTAGTTGTAGAATCATACTTCAAGAGGGAAATATAGAGAAAATCATAGGTCCTTCCTAAAAATTTGGGACAAAACATTATCCTAAAGAATTTTTTAATATACTAAGCAACATGGTATCTTTGGGGACCATGAGTTCACTGAGATGTGTGACCTATCCACCTTGAACTGGACAATGGTAAGGCCCTTCTGAATTTGTTCTTGTCTTTTTGTTTAAAGCTTCTGTGCACTGCCTCATACACATTAGGCCAGACTTTTAAAGACACCAAAATAATTCTTTACAGGCATATATTATATATATAATGTCTATATATTATGTCTTTATGGACATAAGTATATAACATACAACATAGCATCAACTGAGATGAAAGTAAAAACATACCAGACAAAAATGCACTGCTGGGAAATCCCACAAACAGCTCTAGACAAAATTCTCTGTTAAAATTGATTAACTACTCAAGCCTCTGCTTTTCCTACTGTAAATTATACACTAATTAATGTTTGCTTCCTCCTATGGAGTGGCATTAATATGACAAGAAACAAGATCACAAACACTATCAAAAGCACATACAAAACATTTGATTAGCTCCCATTGCTGAAAAAGGAACCCAACATACAATTAATTAGTTTTACTAATTTTAGTTATTCCTAGTTCTTATAAGAGGCCTTACATGAGCGTAACTCCCATTTTATACCAGAATATCATCTGAGGACCTGAACAAACTCTGCCTTATATTTTTAATCACAGCTGTCTTATCTAAATCCAGTACAGGAAGAAGTTGCCACTTTACTACAACATTTGCTGTGCCACCAAATTGGAACATTCTTTTGCTGACTTGACAAACAGAAATAAACCCTAGATTTTGAAAACATATTTAGGATTTATTAATTCTTACTAAAAGAACAGAATTTAACAAAGACATTTTAAGTATCTTCCCCAGTGTATGCTTTACAAGAAATCTTCCTCAATGTATTTAAACTTTCAGAACCTTAATTAACAAAATAGGACAGACTTCTTTTAATATACTATTTTCTTTCTATGCACAATAAATATTGGATAATGAACCAAGTATTATGTTAAATGACATGCAGGACATGGAATTATATGCAAGCAGTAGTGTCCCAGCTCATTGGGCAAAGAAATTGCATTGACGGGACTCTTAAAATATTCTTCTAGATCATTTTCTGAAAACACATTTCTACAAGCAGAATTTAGCACGCGTAGCTTCACAAATTTCAGGAAAAAATGTAAACAAGTAATAAACAAACTAAAGTGCTGACATTACCGACAAGTTTTTCTCATTTCATTAACAAGGATCTAGACTTGGAACAACAGTATAAAAGAGCTGATATTAGTAATTTCTCAAATGAAATTGTTCTACTAGGTAACTCTGACAGCTTTCAAGCACAGATAGTTCACACTAATGAAGATGGATGCTATATTAGCAGAGGGATGGTGGGAAGTTAAAACTGCACATCAAAGGAGCTGGATCCTACTCCTGTATGACTTTGGATTCATTTTGAGAGACAACTTAATTTATTTTTTTTACCTGAAGCATTGGAGTTTGCCCCCAGGTAAAAGCAAGACAGAGAGGATCCAGGAACAGGGATGCTACTGCCTCACTGCAAGTTCAAACAGCTCTCAGATTTCATATCAGAAAGATGAACTTTTCCTCCAGAAGATTCAGCTGGGGTCACTGGACTTTTGACAATGTGATTGCCTCCTGGGATCATCCAGGAGTTGTAGCTGGCTAAGTCCTTGTCATCTCAGAGACACAGGACATGGGCAACTCCCTCAATCTCTCTTGTTTTCTTACTGTGACTGTAGTTGTCTCTTTTTGGCCTTTCACTACTTTGGTCTTAACTTAGCATTTGCCACAGAGAAGTGGTAATCATTTTGTGGTTGATGATATGTGACTATCTGTGTGGCAGATGTTCTGCAAACGTCAGATCCTATGAGACAGCTGTTCTGTGAACCTCTGAACAAGACAGCTGTTGTGATAATTGTAATAATCCTCAGTAATTGCAGGGGATTAGATTCAATGACAAAGTTGGTCGACACCTGCCCTATCTCACCTCTGTGTAACAAATACCTTCTTTGAAATAGATAACTTTTTTTTTGTCTACTCTTAAGAATGATTTCTAGCCAATCCATTAATTGAAATGTATTCTAAAGACCTCAGGTCCCAGAAGGAAACAGAGCAGTGGGTTAGTCTAAACTGCAGGAAGTGCATACAAAGTCTTCGAAAAACAAGTCATTGCACAACAAGCTCCCTCTTGCTCCCCAGTTTGCAGAACACAGCCCCCACCAGTTGTTTATGGAGGACCAGATGACTTCTTTAAACCAAAGAGTAACATCCAGAGGCTTTAAGTCTCCTCCTATTTTCCTCAAGCCCCAGAATATCTGTTCAGGACAGTGGACCTATAACTTGCCTTACCACACACAGCAACAAGCAGATACCAGAAAGACCTTAGAAGAGGCAAACATAGGAATTTCAAAGCCTCAGAATTGTTTCCTCAAAGCAGTCAGCACTGCCTATACCTTTAACATAGGAAGCATATTAGTGTTTTCTGTCAGGAGGTACTTTTGTTGAGTTGACAGTTTGAGATTCCTTTTGTGGGTTTTTATTTCCTTTACAGGACATTCTTATCCGTTAGAGAGAAGCTGGATGAGCAACACTTAGGAAACAATCATCACATTCAAAGCTAACAAGATTTTGTGGGGTTTGGTCCCATTCTGCATGCTGACACCAAGATGAAAAAGAATGTGCTTTCCACAAAATCAAAAAACATAGCAGTAAGTTCCTGTCATAGCAGCACAGGCCAAGCTTTTCTCAACTGCTTTTCTTGTGTTTATGGCCAAAAATCCAGACAGAATGTAAGAGGGAGGGATAAGACAACTGGTCAACTTCTGTTGAGTGAGAAAAATGTTATTATTATTACCAAAATTACCAAATTATTACATCTAGCTGTATTGGGTTTGGCTGAGATGGAGTTAATGTTCCCCACAGCAGCCCTCATAGTGCTGTGCTTTGTATTGGGAGCTTTGATAACACACCTGTGTTGTGGCTGCTGCTGAGCAGTGCTAGCACAGCACCAAGGCTCTTTCCAGCATTCCTCCCCCCGCTCAGTGGGACAGGGTGGACAAGGTCATAGAAGGGGACATAGTCAGGACAGCTGACCCAAACTGACCAAAGGGATATTCCATATCATATGACATCAGCTCAACTGTAAAGGGAGAGGGCAGGAGGAGGATGGGAGAGCGAGCATCCATTGGGAAGACACTTGTCCTCCAAGCAACTGCTACGCATTCTGGCCTGATATCATCTGCTGATGGGAAGTAGAGAATAACATTTCTGGTTTGCTTTGCTTCGTGCACACTGCCTTGCTCTCTGCTTTCATTAAACTGCTTTTATCATAACCCAAGGGCTTTTTCCATCTTATTCTCTCCCCGTTTGCCCTGCTGACAGAGGTGGGGGAGTGATAGAAGGGTTTGGTGGGCACCTGGCACCCAGCCAAGGTGAACCTATCACACTAGTCTAAGAATACCTGTCCACCCTCAGTGTCACTTATGACTTCTACTATGAATGAGTTACTGTTAGTAGCAGCATGTTCAATGCTAACCCTAATATCTTTGCCATGATATTTTGACCAAACTTCTTTGCCAGGGTCTCAGAACCAGGAAACAAGCCTCAAGCAAACTACGATTGTCTTTCCAAGCTTTTGAAGACAAGGATGAAGACCCTGTCAACTTTACCAATACCAGGGGGGAAGAAACAATGATACTTAATTGTCAGAAAAGTAACAGTATCTACAAATTCTGCAATGACCTAATTCTAGCTGTTACTACAGAATTACTTCAACTCAGAGGACTCAGCTAGTGTTACCAATCAGAAAATGCATCAAAGAGAAAGCTGAAATCTCAGAATATTGATGTTGACATTTCTGTACTTAAGAGGCAAAGTGATTGATGTATGGCTCAAGACTGTCAAAATCTAAGTTCCGCAAAGACAAGAAGAGAAAGGGGGGGATTAGTTTTGTTAAAAAATGAATTAGCTTGGGAGAACCAGCCAGAGTAAGAAACAAATGAGAATGCACTTTTGCCCTGGCCACTACTAAGGTAGCTATCTTCACCTGTTGTTAAAACTAGTGTTAGATTGAATCATCAGAGTGCTTTCTTCTCTTCTTCCAGTGTGTGGCCAGAATAGGGACAGGACACCCCATGATGCATGGCTGCATGCAGTGGAACTCTAGTCACCAGCAATACTTCAGAGCGAGAAAACAATTCTATACGGAGAGAGTTGCTCTCATCATTGCACAAAAACTTTTTCCTCATGAATTACTTCACTGTATTCTGAAGTCTACAAAATATACACTGATCTCAGTTAACCCATCAGTTCACTGGGACTGATCCTGACGAAACCTTTTGAAACTGCTCAGTTCTCTAAGAAGAGCATAACCTCACTGGACTATTATAGTTATTATCTGACTACAAGCCAACGTCATTACTTCTGCTTAGACATTTACAGGCAACATATTCTCTTCCTCTGCTCTTAGTACTTTTATTTAACATTACTCATGAAGAGGCATACTGTCACTTTAAGCCTCACATATTCAGCATTTGAATGACAATGTGATATTCTACCTCACATGGTTTTCAACATGAAAGAAATTCATGTGCTTAGAGCAGTATAATGATCTCCCATTTAGCAGCCTGCAGATGCACATACAGCTTCTTTGCAGATACTACTGACCAGTTACATTTTGCAAGTAATATTAAAAAGCCAGAGGTCATGATACTGAGCTTCTATTCCCAGTAGTTCTGTTTCTTAGTAGAACATCTTGCTTAAAGAAATTTAGCACCATTACTGCTGTCCTTGTCATGACCCAACAGAGTATTGTCTCAGGCAGCAAAGCAGCAGCTTTGAAGGTCAGAACATGCAGAAATCAGTAAGACCAGGCCTTATTCTTTAAGGTATTACACAAACCTGCAACAAATGACAGATGCTATCCCATGTGAGAAATAAGCCATACAATCATGAGATGCACAGATAAACTTAGAAAACCATCTTCTTTCTCTCTAGTTTAATTAATCTGCAACTTTAGAAATGTAGACCAGCCATGAAAAAAATACACAAACAGTAGAGTGATTCAGGTTTATTTCATTTATAGAGGTTATAAGTCCATGAATTCTTTGGACACGGAACATTCTTATATGAATGTAGTCAGCAAAATTGTCTAACCAGTATTCAGAAAGTTAAAAAGAAGCAAGCCAATGAATAATAGAAAGACACAGTACTTTGGTAAACATGATACTGTCATCAACACATTGATAAACAGCAGCTGACCACAAATTCAGTTTGTCTTACTTTGATATGCAATTGCATTTTTGTTCCCTAGAGCAAAAAAGCTTAGAAGTTCCTTATCTTACAACCACAAGGTGTGTCACAGACAATTTTTTTCCCTTTATTTTTTTAAGCAGATTACCACCTTGTGCATATGTGATAACCTTGTCCCGTAAGACTCCATTCCTTCACTGAGTGGCATGCGGAAATCCATGCTTCCCATGAAGCCTATCAAAATCAGTAGGCATACTGCCTTCATAGAATGGTTTGCAAAAGGAATGCTTGATGTTTACCGTAATTCCCTTCTGGCTATCTTTATGTTTTTCTAAGGTATCATCCTTCTCCTGTGTACTGACAAGCAACGAGAAAAGGTACGCTTTGAAAAAACAAGCTGAGTGGAATTAGGATGAGTAAATAGCGTGCTCACTGGGAAGTAATTAAAAGCCATAAAGCAGGAAAAAGGCTGGAGGTGTCTAAAAGGCACTATAATTAAAACCTAATGCACATTAACTGTGAGTGAAGCATTGAAGTCATTGACATGAATGACAAAACTCCCACTGAATTCAATAGGGACAGGATTTTACTCTGTAAGTGCTCAACAAGAAGGTCAGTTCAGCTTCAGAGAGATTGATTGAAGGTTTGAGGATAAAAAGAAACCTTGATGAAAATGGGAACTGGTAATTTTTATAAAGAGTGATATGCACAGTTGTGAAATACCCACAAAAGAAATGAACAGAGAGAATGAAAACCAAATAAACTAATCCCTGAGAAGGGAGAAGAAGAAGAAATTATTTTTAAAATATGACTAGGGAAAACAACAAAGACCATTACAAAGGAGACAGAACCAAGAAAAATCATGAACATGGAACAACTTTATCCCAACTAATAACTAGAAAGAAAGTGATGAAGCAGTTAAGAAGCAGTAATAACTTTGTAGAGCATAACTATTGATAAAAAGCATATTGGGAATACTTGGAAAATCTGAATTGATTCAGATAGGACATAGTCTATTTAACTATGAAACAGAAATTAATTAAGAGAGAGAAAGAAAAAGAACTTGCCAATTCAGTATGTCTAACCTCTAGAGCCCAGTGAAGTAATGGAACTATTCTTCAGAAACAGTCAACACAGTTCCAGTGGTTTTAACACTATGTTGTCAAAAATTGACAACATAATTTAATTCTGCCTAGATGTATTCAATGGATTTACATAAACCCCCAGAAATTTAAAAAGTCATATTGAACATCACCACTATCCTGTAACAAATATACCACCAGAAGTCCTATTTGTACAGGGAATCTAGCAGGCTAACAAATTTTGAATGGGTGTTTAATTTGACAAAATGAATGACATTTCATACTAGATACGCTGCTTGGGAATAGCAAAAAACATGCAGAAGAGTAGGTGCAGAAGATTACATAAGTACTTGGCATTCAACTGTTGCAAGAAGGGAATTCTGTTAATTTGACTAGTGTGTCTAAAAATCTGACATCAACAATCAGCAAGCAATGGACAGAATGAAATATCAGCAGTATATCAGCCCATTGAGTAATGGTATTCTCCATGTCCGGAGAACACTTAAAAAGTCACTGCTTACCAGATCAGCAAAGCTTCGCAGCAGAATGTTCTTAACATTGAATACTAATTCATGAAACATTATCAGGTGGAATTGTGAGCATGTAATTTGAAGAAAAGATATTATAAGCCCTGAAAAAAATTGTGGACATCAAGTATGTTTAACAATAGCAGCAAGCGGGCACTCCTAAAAAAATCTCCTAAATATAGCACACAATCTCTCATTATCTGATCCTGTAAGCTGGCAACTAAAAATGTACACTTAATTACTTACTTAATTTCTCTGTGTGAGGTAAAAAAGGACACAGTGACAACTGAGAGAGCTTGAGAGACCTGGGACTCCAGGGAGTGACTCCAAAGAGTCCTAGTCAGAGCTTTCAGCCCTGATGAGACTTTAACTTAACCAGAGAAAGGACAGAGGATGGAGCTTCTGAGGCACATAGTGAGTGCTGTCTCCTCAGCTTTTACTCAGGCTGCCCAAGAGGTAGCTGGGTTTATGCAGACTATCCCAGACATTGTTATATTCTAAATACAACTACACATTCTCTTAAAGGGTTGGTTACCCTAATGCTGTAAGCAAAGACCCTTCCAGCTGCTCTCATCTGTAGAGTAACCTCATGAGACACTCCTGGTATTCCTGCACTGCAGTGCAAAGACTTAGGAAGAAAATATTCTCCCAAAACATCAGTCGTAGTCCCTTTCCAGACTGTACAGTTTGTTCCTACATCTACACAAAGATTTCCTGGAGACCTGACGCATATTCTCATGTATATTTTGCAGGGAGCTCTATTTTTCTCTCTTCTTCACATCCACAGACAGTATACAACATGTAAATAGGGCAGTCTTAAACCTCCAAAAAGCACAGATTACTTATTTATTCTTGACTGCAGTTCCATGAGGATGTAAGAATAAGAAAACTCGGCCAGCAATTGTCCTATTTACTTTGTCCTACATCTTGTACCCCCTGATTCGTATTTAGATTTACAGTCATTTTTAGCACAGTACAGTTATTTTTACATACCAGGTCAGGTCATTCTAGACATACAATTGACACTCTTATCTGCAAATTTTGGAAGGAAAAGGTCTCTTCTATCACTATGAAGAGCTGAGAAAATGTTGACAAGACTTAAATTATTAACAAGAAAATCACCTTAATAATTTTGCACTTCCACTACTAGTGGAGAAATAACGAGTTTATTTTTAAGTAAGAAGCCACTTGCTCTTCTACAGAAGTGATATCCAAAGTTAAGACTAGAATCCCACTTATTTCTCTCTCATTTTGCTTGTGAGTTGCATCACATACAGTGCGTAACTTTGTATTTACAGCTATTTTTAGAGCTGTGAAAATCAGACATAAATCATTCCTGTTTCACAAGTCACCTTTAAGGAAGTACTTAAGGCTTTTTTACACCACTGTGACTACATAATTGAAAAGTAAGTACTAAAAATGTTTAAACATGAAATTCGGTGGCTTAAAATGAATACTGCCACAGTAAAAATAGATTCCTTAAGAGAATTAACTAATCATTAATAACTTGAATTGACAAAGGCAGCACTAATCAAGTTCTGGCTTCATAATAATTCTTATAAAAATGAGCGGAAGGAGAGACCAAGCTAATGAAGTGAGAATAATTTCTGCAAAAATAGTAATGAATCTACAGCACATTAACTCATTACAAAATTATATTTTTATTTCAGCATTTCCTTTCCAGGTCAAGAAAAATGCAGGCCACTTAGGACAGGCTGAGCAGGAAAAGATAATGATTTTTATTACTGGCAGCACTTGCGTAATGTGAGAAAATATCAGAAAAGGAGATCAGTTTTATGTCAGAAAA
Organism: Brachypteracias leptosomus; assembly: GCA_013401335.1. Taxonomy (NCBI): domain Eukaryota; kingdom Metazoa; phylum Chordata; class Aves; order Coraciiformes; family Brachypteraciidae; genus Brachypteracias; species Brachypteracias leptosomus. Next base: position 29,299 of record VYZX01027637.1, on the reverse strand, counting down.
GGAGATCAAGTATCCAAAAAGTGCTGATCAGAAAGAATGATCCAGTTATAGAAATAAATGTAAAAGCTACATTGAATACAATTTCTTTGAAAAACAATCCTGTTGAGTGCCCAGCTGGTAGGACTGTCATGCCACATGAAATTAAAGTCTAATCTGAAAAAACACATTTCTATCTAGGAACAGTACAGTACCTGAATCTAATCCTCAAAGTTGGCAGCAATGTCTGAGGGCTCCAGTGGAGACAGAATCACACTCTACACACAGAAATGTGTGTGCACTCTAAAGCACATGTATATTAAGCCTTTGACTTCAGAGAAGGATCAGAACCACTGTACATGCATAAATCTTGTAGATAGTACAGGCCCAGAAGTCCTTCCAGAGGCATCAAATTTACATTGTATGGCTCTACAACACACATGTTCAGAGGCTCCAAATGAGATCTTTTCTATGTCCAGAGCCCCAGATGAGACTACTATGAAATGCTGATGTGCAGCAGCTGGATCGGGGTATTTGGGATAGCATTATCAGGTGTCCCTAAAGTATTCAAAAGGTGCCAAGATTTCTAGAGAATACAGCCGATAAAATCCAGACATGTGTATGCCCTAACTCTCCCTGAGAACATGTCTGAACAAACTTCCCAAACATCCACTGCTTCCAGTGTTTTTTTCTGAGGTCATAATGGGTAAAATACTGTCACCATTGTACTACACACGTACACACTGAGAGTTCAAATTACTTCATGAACCTCCTAGCCAGCTTCAATTTAAAGTGTTCACCTAAAAACTTCATTTAGCCTCTGCAGCTGCTTCAATCAGTGGGAGTCTTTCACTGGCCCTGAGCTCTGGTCAGGTGAGAAAGGAAGAAAAAGGAGTTTCTAAAAGCTTCTTTTCTTTTCTCTTCTCTTCTCTTCTCTTCTCTTCTCTTCTCTTCTCTTCTCTTCTCTTCTCTTCTCTTCTCTTCTCTTTCCTTTTCTTTTCTTTTCTTTTCTTTTCTTTTCTTTTCTTTTCTTTTCTTTTCCGTCTTTACTTTTGTGTGAGTAAAGGCAGCTGCATTTATATTCCCTGAAATAAATCTTATTTGACACAGTTATTCTGTCTGACTTTATGCAAGGCAGACTTTTTTTTTGCCAGGAATAAAAGCTGTGATCACTATAAAATTGTGAGAAAAAAAATCAATGTCATATAAAAGGAATGGATATTTTATATATGCACACAAACACTGCACACACACATAGTAGGAGACCTGATCTTCTGATCATGCAAATGAGTAAACAAATTAGTTACACTTGCTGAGGATGCCTTCTAACACTACTGCTAGATATTTTCTGGAGATGGTGCTGAGAGAAAGCAGCAACACAAGTTAATCAGAACTTGTTATTTTTTCTTCTCAACATCATGTCTGATAAGTCAGTTTACGTGAGCCTACAGCTAATTTAAAAGATCATTGTAATGCCAGCTTTGCTAATGGTTTTCCTTTTACACTTCAATAGAGCAGGATGTTTCCTCTCAGTTTTCTATTTGTAATTCTGCCTTGCACAATGCAGATTTTAATTTGAAGTTATTCTCTCTTTTGTATTTTTTTAAAAATTGTATATTTTCCTCTTCTAAGCAAATCATATCTTTCTCCAATGGTAGCATATTTAGATTTTCTTACTAAAATAACAAGCCCTTCTCCTTTCAATGTTTTTTATTTTTCTCACTGAATTCCTCTTTGACTATGTATTACCTTCTGCTATAGCATTTCTCTGCAGAGAATCTGAAATAAACATTTTTTAAATGCCATAATTTCCAAGTATCTTGAGAAATAATATCTATACTATGCAGTCCTACTTTAGACCAAAAATATTTCAAAATCTCTAATTTTGTTACAAAATGTATCGACATCTCCGGTTGTATTTGGCATGAAAGATTTGACTTAATTATGTACAAACACCACTCTTTGTTTGAAGATTCTCCAGTCAGACAGTTCTAGCTGCTTTATTCATTTCCTCTGTATTATTTCAAGTACTATGTAAGCTTTCACAAGGAAAACTCTCTGTTGCATTACGGCTTGCTTTAATTCTTGAGCATCTTCCTTTTACCCAGCCTGTGTTTGTACATCAGCAGAAGGGCTGCGTCCGTAAGAAATTATTTCTGCAATCGTCAGCTCGCAAAAACTCCCTGCATAGCCTCATGTGATGGGTGAGAAGGAACCACACACTGCTGCTTGGTGGCCACAGGATACCACATTAGACATTTTGTTCTGCCTCCTTCCCCAGCAGCCCCTGATGCTGCCTCTGGGCCAGGCTCAGGGTGGGGTATGCCACTGCATGTGCCTGAGCAACACACCAAGGACCCTAACAGCTGGGTGGGCTTTTCCCTAGCTGCCTTCAGAAGCAAACATCAATCAGCTAGCAAAGACTGTACCTAAAGGGGAAAAAAAAAAAAAAAAAAGAGCTAGGGACTAGTAGTTGTAATGTTCTTCTTTCTTAACTGGCACATCAATTCTGTACATTGCCAAACAAAGGGAGTTCTGACTAAATATTTGTCTCCCACTCTCTCCATCTATGAAAAATTAACATGCACAGGATACTCAGATAAAGAACAGTATGAAAGAGGCTAACAATGAAAGAGTAGTATGAAGAGCCAAAATGTTCATTAAGGATTAAAAAAAGAAGGGTGATTTTACACACTGCCAAACAGCTTTTATTTAAACAGGCTATTGCATCCTGCCCTCACTATATACAGCCACACAAGGTTGATACTAGAATAAATCTCAACTCCATAAAAATTTACTGACATCACAGACTGCGAGAGAAGAGCTTGTTTACCCTCATCCTCCATCTCTTCCCTTCCTGCAAAATCTGGCAGTTTAGTGCTGCATAAATCTGTTTTAATATTTCCCGGAACTTCTCCATCCAACTAACTTCTTTGGAAATCCAAAGACCACTAGCACTTCAAGGAAAGTTGACTCCCCCAAGACAGCCAGAAAAGCAGAGATAAAGCAGCTATATCATTTTCATTTTCCAAAATGGGGACTGGTGGGAAAGGGGGGCAGGTCCATGGAGAACGGGCATGCTCCACACCACCACCTGAAGGGGTTGGAGCACCAGCACCATAGTTGCAGCAGGGACTGCAATGGGGGAAGGGCACTTCATCCTTGCTCCACTGCCAGTGCCAGGTACCAGGGGAATCCCGCTGTTTCTCCAACTCCCACAACCCAGAAGCTATCATGCTGATTGAACTATGGACACAACCAGTGCTCCTCTGGGCTTCCACTCCTTTTGTTGGCATGAGGAACATTTTCTACGATAAAGGCTAATGAAGTTGTAGGAAAGATAGGCAACCCAAATACTGCAAGTTTTTATGAACGAACAGGCTGCAAAATCATGGCCCAGGCCGCTTTAGGTTCAGTTAATCATGTCTTGGGCCAGGATGGATTGTGACTCTTATAGTCCTTGAGAAAACCTTCCTCTCTGATTCTGTTCTTTGTTAAAAAGCTATCAACCACCTTTGCTCTCCACCATGTAACACAATATCTTCAAATCTAGTTTAAAAATAAAGGTTAAGCCCTGCAAGTGCAAGAAAGAGTTGGAGTAGGTGTCTTTTTATGACAAAGGAAAGTCACAAAAGAGACATGTTAGGTTAACCAAAATGAACAGATTCAGCGGAAAACAGACCACATGCTGAACTAATGTTGACATGAGCAAAACCAATGAATTTATCACAGACGTGGTGGCATGTCCACCTCCACAATCCCTGGAGTCCTCTCCAAGTGGTCCTGTGACACCAGAGAGAGACAGACGGGAGATTAAACTGGGCATTGAAGCAATAAACAGGATGGACAATGTCTATCTGATACCCAGCACAAACTGGCAACATCAAGAAAAACTAATGTGGCCTTGGGCACTGCCCATGCTCTGCTCAACCTTCCCACTTGGGACTGACGAAAACAGCTTTCCTGAAGAGGTGATATGGCAGATGATCTGAAGTGAGCAATGAAGTGCATGGTGGGGAAAGATAAATATGGGGAGAGAGCTCAAACGGTGACAGGCTTTCGATGTGATGGTCACACTGGAGACATGAGACCCCATTTTTGTGGGCAGCCCCTCTTAATGCCTTTACCATCTTCTCAGGAAGGGATGGGAAGAAATCTCTACCCCTAGATGTCCTTCCCACATATCTCCCTAGAAAATGATGTTCTAGGCCACGCCAAAAATACCAGCATAGTGTGTTTCCACACCACTGGCTTGATGGTTTGATCGCTGCTCTGACTGTTCTGACAGGGTGAAAAAGAGGCCGTGAAAAAAAAATGTCAGTTACATACTATCTGGAGAATCATTTGACAAAAGTTTGATGGAACAGTGTGAAGCTTTCCCTGGTGTGGGACTAGGACATCCACTGAACTGGAAGGAGGCCAAAGGGCAGAAATCAGGAGGATTGTAAAAGATTCAAGTAGAAATATTTTTGAGCAAGAGACTTTTCACAGTTTAAACCCATTCTTGTTCTCAGGTGTTTAAAATATCTTCCGAGAAACTAAAGATAATTATTGTCTTGCCCTTGATGTTGGACATGTCATTGAGTAAACTTTTTTAACATCTTGTGTTAAGAAAGATGTTTCCAAACAGTGAGAAAATAACCTGTTTTTTTTAATACTTCTATTTAGCATGGCTCTGGAAGCAAGAGCTGGATCCACAAAACAAGTATTAGACAACCCAAGCAAGAATTGATATTTCCCCAAAAAATCAGAGGCATTGAGCTCCCTACCCTGTTAGCTTCTGCTTCCCACCCTGCTATATTATCCCTAAAATCCCCCTGTTTGGCAGAAGAGATTTTGCTTGACAAGGAATGGTGTTAAGGCTGATGCAGCTGAAGACCTCTTCCCCAGCACGAGCCAGGTGTCCCTGGGAGCCAGGGGGGGCTACAGGGCACTGCACAGGGACACCAGCACCATCCTTGCAGGGATTTTGCAAGGACCAGAGAGTCCGAAGCTCCACGCCTGGAACAGCCACGTCTGCCATGTCTCTGCTGGGAAACTAAACAGGCATTAAATGAGGCACCAGAAGGACCTCCAGGCAAATGTTCAGCTTTCAAATCAAGCTCACAGAATTCAAAAAGTGGTAAATGCTTCTCAGTATTTTAGCCAGTTAGGAAGGGACTCACATTTTATGTTGAATTAGGACCAAAAATTTATACCTGAGTGAGATGTGCTTTTTACAGCAAAGCACATGGATAATCTAGTGGACAAAGTGCATGTTTTCATCTGAAAGGTTATACCAGTTCCAAGATTTTTGACAAATTTTGGACATAAACAGGTTAACAAGAATATAGGAAAAAGATGCTACAAAAGTTAGAGATGTGTCCTTGAATGCCTTATTTTCTCCTCTCTTTTAATGTTTTGACTTTTTCTCCTGTTGAAAGACCCAAACAACAGTGTTAAAGGGGAAGATTTCAAAGTCTGTGAGTGTTATTAGATGAGGAGCCACAACATATCATATGGAAACTGGAATTGAAGAGGAAAAGATTTCTATCATTTAAGACCCTGGTCTTGCCAAAAGCAAATGTAGATGAATGTAGACTGACAAGTCCTGGAATAAAGAACCAAACTGACAGACTATCACCTAAAAGAAAGATTCTTCAGCATAAAAAGAGATTGGAAATTATTACGTAAAAATCCTTTAAAACCCTTAGCCAAGTAACCAGTTGTGGTAAAGAAAGCAAACAAGAAGTATTGCTAAAGGAATATAAATCAAAGCTGTTGATATTATCACTATCATAACACAGCAGCTAAACTTGCAGAGGGAATACATGGTACACTTTAAGTGTACATACACAAGAAGAAAATACAACTTTTTTCTTGGCAAGTTGAGCAAAAGAGCTACAAAATACTAACAGCAAATGAAAGGTTTTAGTCAAACTGGAAGTCACAGGCAGTATCTGAGGTCCTTCCACCAGTCAATCTGATTATTTAGATGAGGGATTATTTGAATCATTACTAATAGTTTTAATTTAAATTTTGGACGTGCACAGCTTAGCACCATCATCAGGGAGTAGTAAAACAGAAATTCAATATTGAACATCACCAAGAACTCTACATGAGAGGGTTATAGTTGCTTCTATAGGACAGACCGGCTATAAGTGAGTTTTCCATTTCACAAAAAAGCATTTTTAGCTACAATTGCTGTCCTTCTTGATGATTTTCCCCAGCAATTGCCAGCAAATCTTGGAAAATAAGGAAAATATGCTTTCCTTTTCTTCAGTTACTATGTGCCCTCCAGTCTTAATAAGTAGACAGCAAGTCACTGAAATTGCTGGATTTTCTCTTAATGCCTTTATTAAACTTCCTACAGGTCACTGAAGAACTAATTTATAAATTACGAGGACTGCATATGCTTGGGATATCTCTTAAAAACAATATTGATGACAGATGAGTTACACTATTGTCTAGTTTAGTATCATTTAACATAAAAGCGCTATGCTTTCCTGCAAATTAAGAAGTCCCGTGCTGAATGCTCTTAGATCATGTTTTTATAGATTTCATGTTTACCATGTACTACTATGTTTGTCTAGTTTAGAAGGGGAAAAGAATGAAAGAAAATCTTTCCGGGTGAGTTTTGTTCAGGTTTTATGCAATACACTTAAAATCTCAAGACTCCTCAAAACCTTCTGGTAGAAGACACAAAGTTAAAAGAGATGTCAATCATAAAAACACTCATTTGAAAAACAAAAAACAAATACATACTCATAAATAGCCACAGACTTTGACCAGGCATTCCTCCCCAACAATCTACCTCTGATATCAACAGTAGAAGAAAATCTCAAATAATAGATTTTCTCACTGAAAATGAAACTGCTTCACCCGTTTCCAAGGGTTCACACCAGAAAACTGTTAAAGAAAACACACAGGAGCTAATCTCAGAAGTTGATAAAACACACAAAAAAGTAGATTTCATTTTTTCTCTTAGCATCATGAAGTTAATGGAAACAAGAAGCAAAATGAAATACATGGAAAAAGAAGCAGCACTATCCAATCAATGGCAAACTATAAAAGGAAGAAAATGCAAGAAGAAACTGATGTAGGAAATGAGTATGATGACCTTTCACAATCTCTGTAGCCTTCATGTTCTTTTAAAATATTCTTGATGACTTTTTATGTGAAATATATTTCTCTGTTACATGTTGGTTGGCAACATTGCAAGCCACAGCATTTCTGTTTCAGATTTTGCTATCTGCAGGTCACCTTAGCCTAGTAATTATTCCAAACTTCATACCAAATTTCCTCTGCCAGATCTTCCACTGGGATGAGAACTAGAGTGGTTTATACCTGCTGAGAACCCAGTCCTTTAAATCATGTTTTACCTCACTTGTAACATGAGGTGGTTATGTCTCTCAGAGTGTCTTGGAGGCCTTTCTCAAGATCAGACCTGGCTGTCATGCAGAGAGGAAGCCTGCAGTGTCCCATCAGCATAGCTGGCACAACATGGATCAGAGCTAGGGGCTCGCGTGCCTGGCCTGCCAGCAGATGCTCGCTGCAGACAGGAGAGAGCCTTCAAGGCAGCACCATATACCAGGAGGAGAAGACCACCAACTGTATGCTGCTAAGGGCTGCTTCCAAGCCCGCTGCCATCCACCCAGGGAGGCACTCTGAAAAGGCAAGCTTTAGTTTTGCATAGATTGTAAATTTGCTACACTTTCAACAAAAAACAAAGATCAACAAGCATCAAGAGCTTGTTTCCACCTTCTCCTTAAAACACTGCGAATTCTGTCTCCTGTAAGATTAGCATGAACTGCTGGTGGCTGAGGAGGACCCTGGGAGGGCTCAGCATGACTTAAAAGTTCAGTTGACTGCCACTTTTCTGTACAGAAAGCTCTTTCTAAATACATGAACTAATATGACCTCTGTGGCAAGAAAATAGCGTAGCACTGCCACAGAAACAACATGGAAACAATGCCTTCTAGTATCTTAAGGAGGCCTACAGGAAAGCTGGGGAGGGACTTTTTAGGATGTCGGATAGTGGTAGGACTAGGGGGAATGGGTCAAAACTAGAGGTGGGTAGATTCAGATTAGACGTTAGGAAGAAGTTCTTCCCCATGAGGGTGGTGAGACACTGGAACAGGTTGCCCAGAGAGGTGGTGGAAGCCCCATCCCTGGAAATTTTTAAGGCCAGGCTGGATGGGGCTCTGAGTAACCTGATCTAGTGAGAGGCATCCCTGCACATGGCAGGGGGGTTGGAACTAGATGATCTTTAAGGTCCCTTCCAACTCTGACAATTCTATGATTCTATGATTCTATAAATCTTAGTCATAGAATCATAGAATCATAGTCACAGCACCGAGATCCCGCAATACATCTGCCTGTGACTCAAGCAGGAAATCAGCAGATTTTCAAAGCCTGACATGAAAAAGCAATTTAAACTCCAAATCAGCTGAAGTATAAACTGCTCTCTCTCAATATTTTTAAGAAAACAAAGCTGTAAGGCAGTGTCAAAGTTGTTATAAAAAAATACAAAATGCTTCTCCGTTTCTTTATGTAGGGTTTTTCAAATGATGACAGCAATCTGTTTCGCTGTGTTCAAACCGCTTCCCTATCTTGAGCTAAGTGAATAATGCCTTTCACACAGCAGTGAGATAAAACAGTTCATGCAGACTTTCTTGGTACTTCACAGAACAAAGCATCCTAAGAACCCAAACAGTTAACAGCTGGTAATTCTTGTTATCTTTTTCTTTAAGAAATAGGATGAATAATAACTTGCCCAAATGGTGGAATACATCACGCATTCCTTCCTACTCCCATCCCAGATTTTTAGGAAGCCCTAATCCACTGACAGGTGAGTATCACATGAGTATTACTGCCTCACACAGGCTAAAAGTTGCATCTTCTCATGTTCCTGCTTAAAAAATATTCTTTGTTAAGAAAATGTGGGTGACAATATGTAAAATATCATGGAAAACAATGATAGCAACTGAAGACATTTCCCACTTTCCAGTGTTTTGTCAGCATACACACTGAGGTTACTCACTTGCAAGACTTAAAATATTCAAACAAGCCTACAAGAACCAGGAAAAAAAAAATTTTTAAAAAAAATCATACATTATGGTTTAATTAACTGCTAAGCCTTATCCCTGGGGCCATCTGCACTTCGCTCATAAGCAGCCATTGGCACCTTCCCACATGACAGCCATTAAAGGTCCTCTTCCCTTCAGCACACCCTCACACAAAGTAAATACTTAATCTCATATAACAATACCATCTAGTGGTAAAATATATTCATTACACTTAGAATCTCTGTCATGTATTTTCCTACAGGACCATCGGATAAACACAGGGAGAGCAGGGCTGGCCGAACACATCTCTTCAAGTTGCCTGAACACACATCTCAGCCCTATATCGTAATAAATTCACAATTCTTCATTTCATCTTAACACATTCGTAGCTTTAAGCATGTGCATCGCTCCACATAGATCAGACGAGCTTGTCCCCTTCAAAAGGTTATTAATATATTGATGCCAGAAACCATCACCTAAGGAGCAAAGACAAAGAACCAGACTGGAAGTCATCGCAAAGCACAACACTACCACTTATGAGTGTGCTGGCCACACGTCTGGAACAACAGTGTTCCTACAGCTCCTGTATGAAATGCAATAATATAAGAAACATAATTTTATCCTGTCCTGAATACTGTAAATAGGAAAAAAGTGCTTGCTCCTTCATAAAGACAGAAGTTGAATTCAGGTGGTATCCTGAATCAACCTCCTTTGCATGACTCCACTTATTTGTGATATCTCAAAAGAGTGAAAACTGGACATAAAGGCAAATTGTTACATTTAGCTGCAACCCCTTAAGGAGAGTTGAATGGTTTGGTACTGCAGAATAAAGGCTAGAGTGAGTCAGCAAGGCAGAAAGATGACAAATTGGAAACAGCAACAACTTGTTCTACGAAACAAATAGTAGTTACATTGGTGATGCAGAGCTAAAAAGCCATTTGATGTGAAATAAAATTATTCAAAGTTAGAATCTCATATTAATGAAATGGGACAATTTGCTCTACTTCAATGGGCCTTGAAGGAACATTAGTACATTGTAAACAACATATTAACAGAGAGTGCATATTTGTGAAGGGCAAATTAAGTCAATATTCAAGCTGTAGGAACAATTTAGCACATAAAACAGTGCCATGCATAAGTCTGGCTTGTCATCGGCTTGGCCTCTTGAATTTTTCTCTCAAAAAGAAGTAGTTTTGCCCAAATGCTGAAACAACCCTATACTCAGGAAAAAGAAAACATTAAATGTGCACCCTACCAAATTACATGAAGATCCATTCATGGCAAGCTACAAAGTTCTGCTTAAAGTGAAACAAGAGATTCTACAAAATCTCTATTGTTTGAAATACGTTCTTATAAAACCAAGTAAATTACTTTCACAAAACACAATGGTCTTGAAGCCTTCTTCAAACTTTCATTGGAGCTGTTGCTTTTCTTCCAAGAATCCTGAAAACTATTTAAATACTTGCCTTTCTCACATTCAAAACCCCTTAATTATCTAACTCAACAAGACTAATAACGTAACTATCACCCTGTGAAAAATTGATGTTCTTCAGAACCTCCTTTAATTAGCCACTTCACTTAATGAAAAGATCAGCAAAAGAAGCACATTTCTAAGCATGAAACATTTATTAGCCAGCAATAACAACTTCCTATTAAAAAATGGTAAATTAGCAACAGCAATGAATGCAACAATTGTTTAGAATGCTATTAAGAGCTGAGATGTTAACAAGATAATATGGTGGCAAGTTTTAAGAGATTCTAAACAGAAATGCCACTGGCATCATGCAGTTTGTCTCCAATGTGTATTTCTGTCACCCTCAAAAATACAATTACATTATCATTATTAATTTAGATGTTAGTTATTAGCTCTAACATATTTTGGTTTTTAAATCTATTCATAAAGCTCTTTACATGGACAACTAAAATTAATTTGAATCTCAGCCTTAACAGAATCAATATTTGGTTGGTATCTGCAATTTATTCAAGTCTGTTTACACAGGAAAAACATTTGTTTCACTGCTGAATTTGAGTCAGGAATTGACATATTCTATTCCCCAAGGTTACAAAAATTGAGAGAATTAGGATCTGGAGACAGAATACTTGCTGGCACAAGATTCCTAAAGCAGCATACCTGCTCTGCCCAGCTCACCTGCACTCTGCTCCTCATATCAACAATCCATACCCAGGTCTCTACAAAGTTTAAGCCTGTCAGTAATTATTATTGGCTAGCATAATGTCATTCAATGAAATCAAAATCTGAGACAAGGCCTCAGAGCTAATCTATACCAATGAATGAAATTCCTTTTCATTTTTCATTTTTAGAGAAAAGTTACATTTATGGACAAATGACTTGTCATTGATTCTTTGCTATTACTTGTACCTAAATGAATACCTTATGACATAAACTTCAGTGCACACAACATCAGACTGTCATAATTGTTATAAGTGTATCATAAAAAAACTTCTTGCATATTGTAGAAGCACTAGAAGTAGCATTCAATCATGGAAAATAGCTTTCACTCATTCCCACCTTCATAATTCTTAAGTCAAAAACTGAAAGGGACCAATCACCACCTAGCATACAAAAGCAAATATTGAACATTCATATCTTCATAACTGCAGAGACTTATTACAGAATTAGAGAGATATTTCCTTGAAGGGGAATGCCTCAATATTTTCCTGTCTTAAAAACTGACAAATGAAATTCAGGAACTATTTTAGTAGATTAAGATAAATGGTTAAAAATTTTCAATATACAGCTTTCAAGATTTCCTGACACCTGCTGAAAGGGCATCATGGCAGGACATAAGGAGTCAAGATTTCTGAAGGTGTCAGGGAGAACCTCTTGATGTAGGTACTGAGTGGACCGAGCAAGGTGATGCTTTCCAGCATCTGCTATTCTCTGACAAGGGAGAGCTGGCTGGGGATGTGATAGTGAGTGGCAGCCCTAGTGACTATGCAATAATGGAGTCCAAGGTCCTGGCTAGTAAGAAATGGAGTACTGCAAAGATTTGGCTTGGGATCTAACCTGCTTAATACTTTTGTTAGTGCTCTGGAGGAAGCAGTGGAGTGTATGTTCATCTAGTTTGCAGATGACACCTAATGGTGAGGGGCTAGCTGATACCCTGGAGGGCAGAGCTGACCCTCAGAGACACACAAGTGGGCTGGAGAAAAAGGCTGAAAAGAACTTTGTGAAATTCAGCAAGGAGAAAAGCCAAGTACTGTTCTAGGGAAGGAAGCAACCCTGCTGCATCCCAGGATGGAGAGGGACAGGCTGGGCAGCAGCTCTGAAGGAACAGCTCTGGTGGATAGCTGAGCACAGGCCAGCTTTGTGTCATGGCATGGCCTCCTAGGTTATATTAGCAGGGGCATTGCCAGCAAGTGAAGAGAAGGGATCATAGGGATCATTCTCCCTTAATCCTTCTCTTGGCACTCACTAGACCTCATCTAACTGTGTTCAATACAAGAAAGACACAGATAAACTCAAGGGAGCTCAGCAGTGGGCCCCCATGATAGTCAGGTCTGGAGCACTTGCCCTACAAGCAGCAGCTGAGGGACCAGGGCTTACTTAGCCTAGAAAAGCTTTGGGAGTACCTAATAGAAGCCTGCCAGTGCCCTACAGGAAGGTTAACAAGAAGATGGAGCCAAGTTCTTCATGGCATGAAGACGAGAGACAACGGGCATAACCTAAAAGAATGGGTTTAAGGAAAAAAATTTCACCCTGAGGGCAGTCAGGCAATGGAGCAAGTTGCCCAGAAAGGTTGTATAGTCTCTCCTCTTGGATGTTTTCAAGGCAAGACTAGATAAATCTCTGCACAACTCTGTCTGACTTTAGATCTGACTCTGCTTTGTGCAGGAGTGGACTTCTGAGGCAACTTCCTCTGAATTATCCTGTGATCCTATGGTCCTAAAACGAAGTGATAACCTATCTCTCTCATACCTTCCTATAGGATGCAGCATATAAGCTAGTTAAATAACTAGAAACAAATAACTTCCATTAGTTTGAAAGCAGAATGATGTCTATCCATGTTAAAATTAGCACATATTATTCACAACATAAACACAAATAAGGATACACTGTCACTGTTCAAATACTTCCATTTTGACATTTTACGCATTGCCCAATATTGCCTAATGAAGTTTTGTTGCTATTTTGAAAATAGTCATGCAGGCAAATGATTACTCACCTTTCAGTTGCACAGTAATAATAACCGTCAAAAACATCTGGATATTCCAGTTTGAGGATTCACTGACCCCAAAGAAATTAACACCCCTTTCAACCGACTCTTAGTTATTTTCTCAAGTAAAACAAGAGGAAGAATGCACATGAACATTTGTGCTACCAAGATGCACATCTGTTCTGTTCCAGGATTAAAATAAAACTACTCTTTAATTTTTTTGTTGCAGTCATAAAGATTAGTCACTACAGATTTTACTTCATTAATCATCTTGGTTTTTCCTTATTATGACATTTATTAGCAAGCAAAAATTTTCAGGAATTCTTGGAATGCATGTTAGAATTATATGCCCCACTACACATCTTATATATGAGCCATTAAGAAACTACTTCTACATAAACCATATTAAGCTTTATGACAATCTTCATTAATTTCTGGAAGACAATTTTTCACTCATTCTGGAAACTGCAAATCTTCTTTCCATTATCTGGAGCATTCTGGCTTTTTAACAGATATAAGAGCACAATCACCATTACAATCACAAGAAAAAATTCAACCAGGTAAAAATTATAATGTTCAACTCAACATTACAGCACATTTGCTTTGTTACCTTTGCCACCTCGTGCCTAAGCAAATAGACCTCAGGCATTTTTCTCTGTGTAATATTTATCCCCATGACAAATGCATAGAATAAAATGATGTTTGGACACAAAATATTTAAGTACATCCATAATCCAATTTGCAGTACTTTTATGAGGACCATATGTACTCTGGAAATACAGTTCAAAATTCATCTTTTTACATTTCACTTGTGGCAGCACACAGTTTAAATGTGAGATCTTCTCATGTTCCCAGATGGGTCATACATAGATGTGAGCTGTCGATGCTTCAGATCAAGTACACAGGACTGCTCTGATGCTCCCAATGAGATAATCCCTAAAATAGAGGGATTATTCATAGTATTTCACTATGTCCTTAATTTGCTGGTGAGCTCCATTAGCCTCATCATAGGATCTGGGGGATCTTACACCTCAGCTCTCTCTTTTCTGAAACTCTCACCTATTTTTGTCCTTAATGAAAAAAGATCCGATTTCTCTCCCCAGTTTTACCATATGCCCTTGAAGTGTCCCTGTAATGGCCATTTCAGCAATTGAGAGTGCAAGAAACACATTGCCGTGAAGAGGAACATGAGATGAGGTCAGCTTCTTCTTATGGAGTGCAGAAATCAAATGAAAATACCAGTGGCTCTGTTAAAGCCACTAAAGATGCATTTCCACGTTCCATCAGAAGCAGATGGCCTGTTACTGTATTCCATCCTGCACAAAATATTCACTAAATACTTGAAAAAAAACTTACAGATGTCTGTATGTGGCAAACTTCTACTTTTTACACAATTAAAAAAAGAATCCAGTATCTTTATCCTTGTATTCCCTTATCTAGGTAGCAAGCACAAAAAAATCCCCAGAGGCCTGGTGTAATAACAAGTTCTACCAAGAAAGATCTGAAATGTGAAGCTGCCACTACAAGTTCTATTTTCTGCATGCAACTTGGTGCACCTTAGGATACAAAGGCAACATTTTTGATTATATGTATTTTTAAAAACAAAGATCAAAAAAAGACAAGGTTTCTTTAGGTTGATTCTTAATCATTTACAGAAAAAGACTCAACCCAAAGTTCTATTGTTTAGTGCTGCTGTGCAAGTTTGATTATTTGGTTCAGGTTTCCTCTCACAAATGCAAAAAACAAATGAACTGAGGGGCATTCCCTTATATAGAGAGCTGTGATCACTATTTTAGAGTAGCAAAAAGCTGACACAAAAAATCCTCTTCAAAACATAAGGCATTCTCAGCAGCCTCCTTTAATGAAAAGATTTATTTCTGAAGACTGATGAGGATAAAGTACAGATCATCTGCAGGATGGCTCGAAGCACCTAATGTGGATGCTCTGAACTGCCCTCTGGATGTGCTCTATGGTCCTTATTGACTAGGAAAAGCCCTGGGAGGACTAAGATAGCTGTCTATAACAAGTGAATGGTAATAAATTTTTAAAATATAATAATGATTTTTCAATTTCTGAAGTACTTTGTGACAATTTGTCCTCTGCTGCACTAACATACTGTCTCACAGTGGTTCTGTGTAACTTTTATAGAGGTATAGTCTGCTGAATTTTTGTTCCTCTCAAAGAGTATTTTATGAACAGGAAATACATAAAGGTGTCCTGGGATGCAGGAGCTAACATCTGCCATACCCTCCTCTGTGGAAAGCTGTTATATGCCAGTTCACTCATACCTAGCTTTACCATTACACAGAGTCTAAGCAAAATGAGCACGTTTATGGGAGAAAAAGGCATGGAATAAAACTGCAAAATAACAGAAACAACTAACAGATATTAAGATTATATTAAGAATAAAGATTTGGTTTCTTCATCTTCTTAGCTAGCTTCAATCTCTCCTTCTAACTCAGCTGAAAATTCTCTAATTTAAAATGGAGTTTCTCCATCCCAGATGAGCACTGCTGACGGAGAAGGAAAGGAACCAAGGAAGAATCAAGACCCTCTCCTACCCATTCACAGCCTTGCAGGCTTTAGCATTGCTTAATTCTTTGCATATTTGGATATAATACTATGTGCGTGTATTTAACATTGTTAAACACCAAGAATTATTTAGTGATAATTTAGCATTAGGAGAAATACTAAACACACAAACTACTTATTTCATTCATAGCTATTCTTTTTCTACTAATATCATATAAGGACTGATCATAGTATTATTAGAAGCTGTAAAATTCAGAATGGGATAGGTCACTGCAGCAGTGCATCCTCCTCTGCCTGTTTTTGGTGCTGCAGGGTATGTTGAGGGTTAACCCAGGTTCCTGTTGTTCTGTGTAATAAACAGCCAAAAGCCAACAGAATGACATAAAACACGTCAGCTTGGGCCTGAAACCATGACTTGGTGGCAGACACTGTCTCATCACTTACTCCTCCCTCTGAAGTGTCACACAGACATAGCCTGTAATACTTTCACACAAGCCAATCCATCAAAAGGGTGCAGAAAAAACACCAGAGGTGTGTAAAATGGGAGTCTCAGAACCGAAAAGAAGGAGAGAAAGATGGAGAAAAGAAAGCAAAAGGCAGGAGGAAGAATGGCCTGGTAAGAGGCAGACAGTCCAAGTAACCACACATACAAATAAATTTAGGGACAAATGCTTTATTCTCTGAATGATCCCCACACAAGTCCCCCTGATGTTACAGGGGGTTGTGAGAAGGTTGGCCTCAGTCTATACTCCATCTGACAAACTATAAAATAAACACAGAATCTCGCCTTTTCCTCTCCATGAATTTGCCATGCCAGATCAAAGAAGTGGGAATTTGGGACCAGTGCAGTACTGATGCAGCTGGCAGAGTTGTTTATTTGAGAGGCTAAATTCAACCTTCGCTTGGTCGAATAACTTAATTGTGCTTACTGGGAGCCTGCTTTTTAAAAGGTTCAATTCTTTCTGCTGCCAAGAATCAGAGTTTGCTTTCAGCATGTTGAGATTATCTCAGGGGAAGGCTTTTGTGAGCCAAATCATTCCAAGAGTATTCTTAATTGCTTTCCACACTCTTGTGAAACAGGAGATTATGCAGTAAATCCACATTCTAAACCAGAAATATTAAGGAGACAGAAAAGTGCAAAAACAACCTGACAAATAAAAATAACAATCTTAACCACATACCTTAAGTAACAAAATGCAACTTCATATGTTATAGTATTTTTAACAATCATTGTGCCCCCCACTGAAAACTAGTGACAGAACATACACTGTGCAGATCTACTTAAACAAATTGCATAGGTCATTATTTGAAAACTATTTGACTGCTCTATACAGATGCACATTATCTTTATTCATAAAGTGCCCCATAAATTAAACAGAACTTTTAAGATATAGAGAGCCTTATAAAGAGTAAATTTTTTTCTCTCTCTTGGTTTGTTTTTATTACTATGTCAGAAGTTTCAGAAAGGATGAGATTATCTTTCATGCTAGAATAACAATGCTGACACTACAATATCGAAGCTATCACTGAAAAACATTAGTCTGCAGATAGTTTTTGTCTATTGTACTGAACTACAAACATATTTTGTCAGGTTTTGGCAGCAATGCCTCAGTGTGAAGGTAGAGAAAAGGAGCAGTTGAATACAGCCTCTGTAATCAACAGCTTTATACTCTTCAAAATGTCTAGGATTATGTTAGGAAAATTCAGAGAATTTCTCAAGTTCAAAGAACAAGGAATCAGAGAGTTTTGAGGACAGATTAGTTAAAATCAGAATGCCTATAAATATTATGAATCATTTAATACGGATATGGGTACAGATGGGTCAGACAGATATCAGTCTAAATCGAAATAAGATATGACAGGTTTTGTCTCTTCAGTGATTCTTCTGTCAGCTTGAATAATTTGCAGAGGAATAGATCTGCTTTTCCCCCACCTCTACAGAAGCATTGCATTCTGCCATTCCATAAATATAAGTATCTGAGCAGCAGCCTTTTCTAAATCTGTTCACACTCATGCACATGTTCGAAAATAATTGTACAGGAAGCTCTAAGTGTTTACGTGACTTGTCTGCTTATAAAATAAGCGTAATTTGTAAGTGTTCCCCAATCATTTTCCCTGTAAACAGAATACAAGAAGAGCAATCCATAATCAGTGGCAGCTCAGCTTGAAGCCAGGGAATGCTGATATACTAGGAAATTAAGGGGTCTGCCATAAAATGTTCCAGGCTCAAACCAATCTTAGGTGAGACGCTTGTTAAAGCAGGCAGATGACAGGAACATGCAACACAGGTTACCCAATGCACACCATATGAAATACTCCCGCCTACAACCATGTTTAAAATTAGCATGCCACTCACCAAAAATAATAACAGTTTTTCAGTACATGATGCTATGTCGTATTAACATGGCATGAACTAGACTGAAGCAATGCACATGGAAAAGTAGAAGGTCTGTAGTGTCTCCAGTACTCCTGTATAAAAAATAAGACATCTACAGGACTCATAAGCCAGAGTAAGGTGTGTCTGCTTGGAAGTGATTTAGAGATATTTGATCAAGTCCTCAAACAGAAAATAAATTTTATTATATTCAATCTCATTAAATAACTCCTAATTAAATTTCTTATAGATTAGGAATATATCCTCAGAAGCTGGTTATTTTCAAATTCAGTTGATATAGCATAGTTAGACATCTATGAGGCCTTTGACACAGCACTGTCTGACATACTGATGAAAATGCATTATACAAAATCAATTTACCACATCTTAAATGGATTAAAAACTGATTTAATAGGAGATCTCAAAAATAATTCTTCTCCGGTGGTGCTGTTTCTAGAGGAATCCCATAGGAACTATCCTTGATCACAGATAAAAATATTACTGTGTAAAGTTATTGTTCATAAGGTTTGTGGAACTTGTCTTAATCTGAAATGATGTTAAGAAAAATCTGGATTCTACAAAATGACTGGATGGTTTGGTAACAGGCTTAGTTGAATTACTGGTACTTGTGACAGAAAACTCTATAGCAGAGTTGAATTATTCACATCGTATTTANAAATCTGTTTAAACTCGTAAATTCCATCTGACTCAAAAGGGCATTTTTTATAGTTTTGGTGTCACATTATTCAATCATTTTAGAATTCAGGTCACTTCAAAAGAAAAATGTCATTTCAAAATAAAAATCAACTAATTTCATTTCTATAACATTAGAACATTCTTTGTATTCCTGACAAAAAAAAAAAAAAAAAAAAA
>VYZX01027636.1:57021-104745 GCA_013401335.1 Brachypteracias leptosomus | reverse complement strand
CCCTGGGCCTTAAACGGAGACAGTCTTAATCAATGGTTGTAAATCTTTGCTAAGGTCTTTATTGCACTTTAAACTTATTCACAAAATTTCTTTTCTTCAAATTATAGAATAGCCTCCAAGCACTTTCTTAATACTGTCAGTAAATTTTTTCTACTTTGTAAGTCAGTACATTTGATGCAATCAGCACTGAGTCTTGCTGTATTGTCACTGATTCTTGCTACTGTCTTGTTGTCATCAAGTTTTGCCATTCTACTGTTAACATATTTTTGTACATTGAGTCCTTGAAAGTTTATTATGGTTTTGTCCAGAGTTACCAAAAGGCAGAAAATTGACTCAGGAGGAATTGCATTATTCTGAAGGTTCCACAGCTAAGGCAGTATTTTACCCCAGCTTTAAAATGTTTCCCTAATCTGTCAAAAAGATAAAAAATAGACTGTCAGACATTACTTGATTTCTACCTAATCATGTTCTACAGTGACAAGATGCTCCAGGGTTTGCATTGCTGTTCCCTCTGTGCACTTGTAGGTAGACTGGGAGGTCAGAGACTGAAGGCCAAATGCTTTCATCCATGCAGGAAGTGCAAATTAGACAACAGTGCTGCACACGTAAACTGGAATTCATTTTTTGTAGCACTAGAATATATAACTTTCCCGTTCTACAGCAAATAGATCGTATGCCAGCAAAAGCTTTTAAAAATTCCAGTGTCAGTATTCTCCCAGCAAGTGATACAATGGGGTCAGTACTGTGGGAGACCCTACTGTAATTGTAAGACAATCATTCATGAAAAGCGGAGCAAATTACAATACTGACTTCCTTGTTCCATTCACTAATGAGCTGTAATGACATAGTTTTCTAATGCATTTCTTGGCTACACTGTGAGCAATTTTGTGCATCCAACATGAGAGGTGTTGCTCCAGTGGACAAATAAAATGTTCTTGATCTCCTTATCTCCCCATATTTTAGAGAATCTTAACAAGCAACTTTCTGTATAGTGATTTAGGACAGGTAATGGGTTTTTTTTCACACTTCAAATGCCATTAATAGTGCAGTAGTGTACCAAGTACAGTTCTCAACTATTTTGAAACAATAAAACACTACCAAGGGAATTAACAAACTCTGCAAAGTGCTCACTCCTTCTGTAATTTTGTGATAGTGACAAATATAGTGGTCCATGAGGGCATCTGATGGCCATCAGCTCTACTTTTCATAACCACAGGCCCACAAATTTCAGAGTGGCTTAAAAAGGGAGATGTTTCTTTTGGTTTGTTTGTGTCATTCATTTCAGAAAAAATCTAGCTTGTGTTTCTCATAATCTGAGCTGACTGGATGGGAGCAAGCACTGCTGCAGACACTGTTAACATATTAATAGAGAATGGTGATTCAGCTAAGGAAGCTTAGTTTCTTAGCAGACATTTTTAGTTCAGCACAATGTCACGCCAAGATAGATAAATGGCTTCAGAACTGTTCTGCATCAAGCCATGTTGCAGCACAAAGTCATCCTTTTTGGCCTGTCACTGAGTAAAAACAAATATTCTTGGATTTGCGAATCCTTTAAACTCTGAATAGCCTTGCCTGCCTCCAAGAGTTTGCCTTTAAATACAATCATACTTCTACATGCATATGTTTACCTAATGATTTCAAGAGACATTTGGTCCAATCAATGTCAGACAGAATGGATTTTCCTCCAATGTCATAGCTAAGGTAGCAGCTGAGCAACATGATAAAAATGGTTCTTTATGCAGTAACTGCATTCATGTTCTGGGATGTCTATTCTGGAAGGTACTTAGATACACAGATAGTTTGTTGTAAATATTTAAACAAATATAACTTTCTAAAATCATCTGAATCCATGACTTTCCATGAGAAATCATGACTATGATAAAATGAGGGAGGAAAAAACCCAGTAGTTTTCAAAAACAGTTGTTGTGGTTTTCTTTTCATTCAGTTGCAAGAGTTTTGCTCTCACTTTATCACAGGTAATAATAATTAAAAAATGCTATTGAAACATGAAAGAAATTTCAAGCATCCTAAATATCAACTTTCATTTCCTATTTCTCATTATTGAGTCATTTGGAGGTTTAGATTCCAGAAAACTGATTAGCAGTTGTCACACTGGTTTCCAGGTTTGAACATCAAGGAGCATCTTCTGGAAGCAGTATCTTCTTGTGTGAGCTTCTTGTGGGCTGGTGCTGCTGTTGAGGGATAGTTTCCAGAGGATGAAAACTTTGATTTGACAGCCTGGAAGTAATTTTTTTCTATGAGGCTAGATAAACTCTGGAACAGGTTGTCAATACAGGTTGCGATGTCTCCACCTTTGGAAACATTCAGAGTTTTACTGGACAAGATCCTGGGCAACCTTATGTAGTTGGGTCTGGTCTGAGTGGAGATTTGATTAGATGACCTCTAAAATCCCATTCCAACTTTTTTTCTGTGAGCTAACATCCCTTTATTCAAGACGTATTGTACCCTTGGAGAGAAATGACTGTTTTGTGTGAAGGTACAGTTCTTGCCTAAAACCCCGACACTCCTGAAATCAAATGAAAGTATCCACTGAATGTTCAGGGCCTAAAATGTCAACATCATGGTCTATGATGTTGGTGCTCTGTGGCTGAACACTACAACCTTAACTCAAGATTGTTTAGTTCTGCTCTTTGCTGTCACTGGTTGCATTTCAGTTAGATTGCTGCACAGTCATTTCAGAGCATGATTGAAGTTCCTTACTGCCAGAGTCAATAGTGAAAAAGTAAACAGTTTGTTAACATAATCACTCCCCATTATAAATTTTCTTGATTTAACATAGAAAGCTGTTGGAAATCTAAATCTCTGCTGTATACAGTTGACCTATATTAGGAAAAAAGATTATGCTTTGTGTTTTTGTAACTGCTGAGGACAGTATCCTCCAGCAGATGCGAGATTATGGCTCTGCACTTTTTGCAGAATAGCTACAACCCAGATCTTTTTCTGTTTCTCTGATTCCTCATGAGTATTAAGAGAGAAAATATCCTCTCCTATCCCCTGTGTCCCCTTTTCTAAGATGAGAAAGTACTTTTATGTCTGATGGGGTCTGGGGAGGGGGGAGGCTGGTGTGGCTCCTGTAAGAAGTTTCAGGAAGCTCCCTCAGCTCCAAGTTGGACTTGCCTCTGGCCAAGGCTGAGCCTTTTGTTATGTTCTCACCTCCCCATCACATTGGAGGGTGGTAGGAGTGAGTAGGTGGCTACCTGGTGTTTAGCGTAGGCTGGGTGGGCTTAAACCATGACTCTTGAGCAACAAATTTGTGTGTGTGGAGGCATGTTATGTTGCTTTCAAAGGATGTCTTGGTCTTTGGAAGCTATAATTTTTGCATCATGTAGCATGCAAAGAGCACGAATTTTTTTCTAATAGAGTTCAGTTTCATGTATTTACAACAATATAGGCACTAGTCCCAGTGGTTTCATTGAATCAATATTCATTATTGCTTTTCTTTGCATATAAGCTACAAAGATAGATATGAAATGATCTAAGACTCATTGTAGTGTGGAATACTATTTCTGTAGCTGGTATGACTGAACACACCCAAATGTGGCTGCTTTTTTTTCCATCCAAACACCATCTCACTTTAGCTATTTTTTTCATAGAGATCTTTAGTATGTTTAGCAGATCTTTTAAATGTTTATCTCTCCCTTTGAGATCTGACTGGAAGATAAGAGATGAGAGGAAGAAAGCTAATAGGCAGTAGAGAAATAAAGTGTTCTTATACCTTTATTTAATATTTTTGAAAGAACTTGTAGGTTTTCCAAAACTTCTGTTTTTGTTTCAATCTTGAAGACATTGTAGATTGTATTGTCTTCATCTAGTAGATCAGGATGCACAGTTCTGTCAAAACACAATATTGTCAGAGCTCATTTTCCCTCTTATTTTTTGGGGTTTAATTAAAAAAACACAACTGCTGCTGATGCTAGTTTGCTATTTGGCATGCTGTTTTCATTAGGGTGTGAAATGCTCTTATGGAAGGAAAAATATGGGATATATAAAAGATCTGCCTGTCATTCACAGACAAATTCCAAGCTGTGTGAAGGGCTGGAGAACCTAACTTTGACTGAAGGAATTCTTCCAGTATGAGAGACTTCAATTTCAAGAAGTATTTGTACCTCTAGCCCTCAGTGTCTTCAAAAGACAAGAAATGTTTTCCACTCCTTAACCTCTAAGGGTAAGGAAAAGTTTGAAGTCCAATACAGCAATTATTTTAGTATTACTATTATTTTTGTAATGATGAATTAGCAACGAATAATCACTGATATGTTCTTAGGGCAACTCCTTTATCCAAAACTCAGCAGAGAGGGGACTATGTTACAAATTTATACTAAACAATGTTTTATTATGTGGTAGATTATGACCAGATTCTGTGGAACTTGTATTCTAAGCATATTTTCTTAAGTATATGTATTATATGTAAAGATATGATTATATGTAAAGAAACATCTGTGAATTTGTGAATCCAACAGAGCAGAAGCATAAAATAGTGGCAACACAACTGAACTGCTTCTAGAGCAAACTTGAGGCAGGTCTGTGTCAGGTGATGGCTAAATGGGATGTATGCATTTAAGTTTCAGACAGAAATCTGTGTTCAAATCTCTTCTCCTGAGTCATGTAGAGGACAGGGGTTCTTTCAATGATAATTGAAAGGTACTGAGTATGTTGACAAGGTATTAATCAAGGTCCTATTTTGCTAAAGATATTCAAGTCTGTGTTGAAGACACCATCTCTGATCTTTGTATAGCAGCACAAACTTCTGGCATTCAATTACCATTTTTCACTTTTCATCTGTGGTTATATATAGGCTTGTACTGTGATGAAGCAGACCAATATTTCACCATGGTTAGGCTTCATTTGCCTTGAGTTGTTTTGACAAGTTAAGCAGCAATCCATAACTAACTGTGTTTTTTCAAGATCATAACTTACTCTAAAGTCATGATTTTGTAAAGGACACAAAAGGGGCAAAATAAATCTCTTGTTACAGGTGGTGAATGGGTGAGAGGACATGATGCTCAACACCCTGGCATGCTAATGTTCCAAAGCACTGTTCTGCCAGGTTCTGCATTTGTAGTGGATCAGCTGCATCAAAGTTACAGATTACCTTAATTTAATGATAATTAGCTTATTACAATGGAAGAAAAAAATCTAACATAGTATTGCTGTACTTAAGAGAATTTTAAGCGTGTAAAGGTTAGGCATTCGTGAACTGCCTGAGGATTTGGGCAATTGCTGGAAGCACTTGATAGTTACCAATTGCATCCCACCTCTTACTCTCTTTTCTTCTTTTTCACTAATAATTTCAAAAGACAGAAAAATTTTCACTGCTACAAATAAATAATTATTTTCCATTATTTTTGCTGTAAAAGTCGGCTAAGGTATTTTCTCTTTACATATCAATTTGTCTTCCAGTTTCTACCCTGTTTGTATCAGAGAAGTAACTTAAATGAGGCAAGTCTAGAGAGATTAGGAAAAAAAACAGTTCTACCAAGGTAGAGTTAGTTCAGCATAGTGTTTGTTAGAAAGAGATAAAATAAGAGTGACTTGTAAAAAGAAACACATCTGGAAACACACACCATTCCAATCCCTAACATTCTGTGATTCTGTTCTCTGGAACTTTATTTTAATGAATGCTGCCAACAGTGAAAATAGCTGGTCTTCCTTTCCTGTGACAAGTGAGAATTGCTTACCATGCCCAGGAACTGAAAAGAGAGTTCAAACAATGGCTGTTGCATTACTGACAATATTTGGCATATTACTTTAGTAAGAGAAAAGGATTTCGAAGACTTTGAGGACTGGCATGAAGGGGACAAAGAGCGAAAGGCAGGGCAATTTGTCCTACTGACAAGCAACTGGGAAATGGCACAAACAGAATCAAAGAAGGCATTTCCTTTCTCTGTGAGCAGGACAGGAGAAAAGCAATTTGTTCCCTGAGAGTGAATAGCTGTAAAGAGACTATACAAAAGAACAACTGCTCTTAGAAGGCACTTGACAAAATAACCGTGCACTTGTATGAAGAAATACCTGTGTAACCAACAGACTGCAGGTAGCTCAGCATGGGAAAGACATTGGAATTTCACAGAATGGTTGAGGTTTGGAAGTACCTCTGGAGGTCATCTTGTCCAACTCCCTTGCTCAAGTGGGGCTGCCTAGAGACAGCTGCCTAGTACTATTAGGAATATCCAATGAATAAAAATAATAACTTAATATGCTGAGTTTCCTAAACAGGTCTATTTTTCTAGTAACAACAGTGTAGTGACAGGCAGGCAAAATTCCTAAGCAAGAATTATTCTGCGTACTTGCATGCAACAAGCCATTGAAAAAGCATTCAAGAGGGATGCATTGAACAAGCAGAATGATTTCTCAATCATTTGTGTTCTGAAATTTCTTTTTCAAATCTATTTATTCATCTATAGTAGAGGATTTCTCCCACTGAAGGAAATGCAGTTTTCATACCTGTGGCCACACATGGTAAGAAGTGAATTCAGAGATTGTAAGGGTCTATTGATTGATTGTCTCAAACATTGATCCTTTAGGGGAAAACATTTCTTGTAAAGAAGCTGTTTGAGAGTTGTTTGTTTCGATATTGTTAAACACAGAGGAACACCATCAATGAAAATACAGTGAAAAAAGGAACTTGATTAGACAGTGCCTGCCTAACACCCCCCCCAAGCCCCGTTCCTCAAACTGCGTGTGAGCCTGGACCCAGGTAGACCACCAAAAGACTCATCAGCGATGGTACTGGGCATGTGCATAAGCTGCAGGAGTGATGTAACATGGGGGCAAGGCAATGTAAAGCAGTTCTGAGAAATAATTGACTATCTCCTGGATGAGGAGGGGATATGGACAATAAATGATGGACACACAGATTGAGAGACGGAAGCTTCTCCCACCAGGAGAGTGTGGCTAACGGGACGCCATTGAATCACATGAGTGGTATGCTAATCTATCCCTCTGCTTCTTTCCAACTTCATTCTCTTCTCTTTCCTTCTCTTTCGCTAAGTTGTAAGAGCACTAATAAAGCGCCATTGGCTGCTAAGTGACATCTGACCCCATTTGTGTCTTTATTTTCACCCCAGAGGAGTCCTTGGAGTCCCCGGTCGTGTTGGGGACTGACTCAGGCCGTAATAGAGATACATCCAGCAGTAATTATTTAAGCTGATATACACATATACTGCAGAGTAATGTATCTGACTTCCATCTATGTCATTATATATTCCATGCCTATTGGCCATCATTTTTTGATACTTGGGAGGTATGTTTAATTCCCAGCTGGACAATGCCATGAAAAAGTGAAGTAGCAATACAACCCTGTAAAATGTCTTAATGTTCATATACGGTGTATTTTATAGAAAACTCATGTGTCTGTTACTCAATGGGTTGCCATTCATCAGACAGGGCTTTCTCCAATATATTAATTTCCTTCAAATCTCAGTTTTCTCATGGGCCATTGGTCCCGGTAGCACCATCCACCAGTCACCAAGTCTTTGTCAATGATTAAAGCTTATCTATACATTGAGAGGAAAGAAGGTAAACCATTTTGTTTCTGATGACAAACTAAGACATGATTAGCCAATTTGTACTTTAGCTGCTTATTTTTTAGCTCTTCTTTCACAGGAAAACATCAAGTTTTAAAAATTTCCAGGTCATAAAACTTGATGTAAACTGTAGTGGAAACTAGTCATTAGGTTAAATCATTGCAATTATGGTGCATTTACTCTTATTTCAGGTTTTGCTGAACACTGAAAAATATTGTTTTCATAAAGTTACACACGTAAATGAATATCTTATGTGTATTTCTCTTGATATCCATTTCTTGTGGTTTAACTTCAGTCAGTAACTAAGCACCACACAGCCACTCACTCACTCGTTCCTGGTTCCACCACTTGACTGCATAATAAAAACAATATTTTCTTCAACAAAACCATTTTCTTCTGCTATAAAACAAAAAACACCAGCTGAAATATGCTCTAATCTTTGAGTGAATAGATCTTACCAAGTAAGCTTTGCTAGTTTATAGGGGTGGGTCAGGAGAAAATTAAGAGTCAGAAACCAAAATTGATTGAAAAATCACTCATGTACTGACGCGGAGGACACGGAGACCCGAACCGAGTAACGATGCTAACTCAATGTGAGTGAAGTCGTTCTCCCTTTATTCTTAAAATGGCGCTACTTATATACTGTAAAAGTGAAAACATAGTACAAGTGCAATTTCTTGATTGGTCTGAAACTTAATATATGCATCTATGCNCAGTGTAGTGACAGGCAGGCAAAATTCCTAAGCAAGAATTATTCTGCGTACTTGCATGCAACAAGCCATTGAAAAAGCATTCAAGAGGGATGCATTGAACAAGCAGAATGATTTCTCAATCATTTGTGTTCTGAAATTTCTTTTTCAAATCTATTTATTCATCTATAGTAGAGGATTTCTCCCACTGAAGGAAATGCAGTTTTCATACCTGTGGCCACACATGGTAAGAAGTGAATTCAGAGATTGTAAGGGTCTATTGATTGATTGTCTCAAACATTGATCCTTTAGGGGAAAACATTTCTTGTAAAGAAGCTGTTTGAGAGTTGTTTGTTTCGATATTGTTAAACACAGAGGAACACCATCAATGAAAATACAGTGAAAAAAGGAACTTGATTAGACAGTGCCTGCCTAACACCCCCCCCAAGCCCCGTTCCTCAAACTGCGTGTGAGCCTGGACCCAGGTAGACCACCAAAAGACTCATCAGCGATGGTACTGGGCATGTGCATAAGCTGCAGGAGTGATGTAACATGGGGGCAAGGCAATGTAAAGCAGTTCTGAGAAATAAT
Organism: Brachypteracias leptosomus; assembly: GCA_013401335.1. Taxonomy (NCBI): domain Eukaryota; kingdom Metazoa; phylum Chordata; class Aves; order Coraciiformes; family Brachypteraciidae; genus Brachypteracias; species Brachypteracias leptosomus. The sequence continues at coordinate 95,918 of VYZX01027636.1, read as the reverse complement.
TGACTATCTCCTGGATGAGGAGGGGATATGGACAATAAATGATGGACACACAGATTGAGAGACGGAAGCTTCTCCCACCAGGAGAGTGTGGCTAACGGGACGCCATTGAATCACATGAGTGGTATGCTAATCTATCCCTCTGCTTCTTTCCAACTTCATTCTCTTCTCTTTCCTTCTCTTTCGCTAAGTTGTAAGAGCACTAATAAAGCGCCATTGGCTGCTAAGTGACATCTGACCCCATTTGTGTCTTTATTTTCACCCCAGAGGAGTCCTTGGAGTCCCCGGTCGTGTTGGGGACTGACTCAGGCCGTAATAGAGATACATCCAGCAGTAATTATTTAAGCTGATATACACATATACTGCAGAGTAATGTATCTGACTTCCATCTATGTCATTATATATTCCATGCCTATTGGCCATCATTTTTTGATACTTGGGAGGTATGTTTAATTCCCAGCTGGACAATGCCATGAAAAAGTGAAGTAGCAATACAACCCTGTAAAATGTCTTAATGTTCATATACGGTGTATTTTATAGAAAACTCATGTGTCTGTTACTCAATGGGTTGCCATTCATCAGACAGGGCTTTCTCCAATATATTAATTTCCTTCAAATCTCAGTTTTCTCATGGGCCATTGGTCCCGGTAGCACCATCCACCAGTCACCAAGTCTTTGTCAATGATTAAAGCTTATCTATACATTGAGAGGAAAGAAGGTAAACCATTTTGTTTCTGATGACAAACTAAGACATGATTAGCCAATTTGTACTTTAGCTGCTTATTTTTTAGCTCTTCTTTCACAGGAAAACATCAAGTTTTAAAAATTTCCAGGTCATAAAACTTGATGTAAACTGTAGTGGAAACTAGTCATTAGGTTAAATCATTGCAATTATGGTGCATTTACTCTTATTTCAGGTTTTGCTGAACACTGAAAAATATTGTTTTCATAAAGTTACACACGTAAATGAATATCTTATGTGTATTTCTCTTGATATCCATTTCTTGTGGTTTAACTTCAGTCAGTAACTAAGCACCACACAGCCACTCACTCACTCGTTCCTGGTTCCACCACTTGACTGCATAATAAAAACAATATTTTCTTCAACAAAACCATTTTCTTCTGCTATAAAACAAAAAACACCAGCTGAAATATGCTCTAATCTTTGAGTGAATAGATCTTACCAAGTAAGCTTTGCTAGTTTATAGGGGTGGGTCAGGAGAAAATTAAGAGTCAGAAACCAAAATTGATTGAAAAATCACTCATGTACTGACGCGGAGGACACGGAGACCCGAACCGAGTAACGATGCTAACTCAATGTGAGTGAAGTCGTTCTCCCTTTATTCTTAAAATGGCGCTACTTATATACTGTAAAAGTGAAAACATAGTACAAGTGGAATTTCTTGATTGGTCTGAAACTTAATATATGCATCTATGCAATACACGCTGTCCACGCACCCCTCAGTCCCTCCTTGTTCCGGGCAGCCCAACCTGCTGAAATCCTCCTAGCTTGCCTTTTACAAAGTTAATGTTAGGACATTACACAGCCTGCTCAAAGTAAACTGGATTGCTCACGTGGCCTTTTTCTTCCAACCAGCTCTCCACAATGTACATGGGTAGTAGCATAGGATAGAGAAAGCCTTCCCCTTTTCTAATATCCTGTCATCCCATGGACTAGCTGCAGCTAAGACAGAAGAAATAGAAATAGAATAGAAATTTTTCCTATCTCATAGAAGCAGTTCTTCTCAAGAAATTGCAAATAGAGTATTTAATTTTTGTCACTGTTGTTTCCTTCATCTGTTGATTTCTTGGTTGTACTATGTCTAAGACATGTTTGGATGAGTCTTACAAGGCCCTTTGAACAGCGAGCAGAACATGAGAACACTGATCTTAGCTGGTGCTTCTCATTTTCTGGCTTTGTTGAAAGGTCAGTACAGTAACTCGGGTAACTTCTCAGAACTAGGTCATCACATGGGCCTTGTTAGATTTTAAATAAAAAGCTTTTCCTGACCTGTACTTTGAAGTGAGATGTCATGCTAGGGTTGAAAAGATAATGCTTGAAAGAGCATTTTGATGTGACTTAAAATGATATTGAAGTGCACTTGGTTGTTGTACATGATATGTGTAAGTCAGTATCCATATGGACTACTCATCACTCGCTGTGCCTTAAACTATAGGAAGCTCATACTCAGAGGGTACTTTTATAAATGCATATGTAGTGGGTCTGTCTGAGCTGATTTTCCCTATACAGCCTTCATGCNGGCACTGGGCACCCAGCCAAGGTAAACCCACCACAGCATACCATAGCAATTATTTATGGAAATGATTTAATGTCTCTAACTGAGAGAAGGGTAGTATGGGCTTTAAGTCAGAGGCTGGGTAATTATGTACCCCAATGTACAAGAGAATAACTTAACATGACAGACTTTTGTAAAGAATTGTAGTGGTTGCTTGTCCTTGTTTTTAAATTCTAGATTCAAAGTCACTGAAGCCTGTGTTAGGACTGCAGTCTAATTCTTTTAGAAAATTTGATATTGGAGATTATTTGCAAGATGGATCATGACACTTCATCTAGCAAGAGTTGCTATTGTTACTTATTGTTTCCCCAGTCTTGTTCATGTTCTTATAAACAGGAAAACTAAGTAGCTCTATTTTGGGACAAAGATCTATAAAAGACTGAAATGCAGAAAAATTAAAAACTACTGTGATCTGCAGTTTTATATTAGATTGAGTTCATCATTCAAATTGATTTGATTAATTAATCCACTTAAATGTAGATACATTCAGGAATTATGACTCAGTGAGGAAATCCAGATTCATTTCCTTATGATAATCACTCTCTCCTAATTCTCTTACCGTTTTCCCCTCCCCCACTCTCTTCTATGATGTGAGATACAGATAAATGTATAATATATGTTAAATGATAAAACGAAGATCTGAATTTCATCCTGAACATTTCACAGCAGGAAAATGAGTTTGAAATGGTGGATCTTTAAATTATCTGGTATCAGTCAAAGCTGAATGTGTTTGTGATTGTTTGCATGTCTAAATTTCTTGTTGAGATGAAAACCTCCTTGTTATTCTCTGTGTGATTTATCTGATTAACAACATTAATCATCAGGAAGTGTATTATTAAATACTGCAAATAGGATTGCATATAAGTTTTAATTCTAATCTCTATTCTCCTCACAGTTGTTCAAACTTCAGCTTTATTTTCTGTACTTGAAGACTTTTAATTAACAGTTATACATGTTAGCTATAGACTTTTCTGAACCTTTTTAGCATGACATTTTGGGATAAAGGACTCTCACTAAATCATCAGATGTGTCAATTCTACATGGTTTAGCCAACTTGACATATAATTAAACCTGATATATTTCATACTGGGTGAATACATTTTTAATAAATGCAGGAGGGTCCATTTGACATAAGGAAACACTTTTTGCTGTGAGCGTGACCAAACATTGGCACAGGTTGCCCAAAGAGTCTGTGGAGTCTCTATCCTTGGAGATATTCAAAAGCTGTCTGGATATAGTCCTGGACGATCTTTTGAAGGTGAAACTGCTTGAGCAGGGCAGTTGGACCAGATGACCTCCAAGGATCCCTTCCAAATTTTGGTATGTTTTTAGTTCCTTTCCTTTTTATGACTTCCAAAGTCTTGATAGGTACTATCTAGGCCATTACTTCTCACAGATAACAAATAAATTAGTATGATTAATTTCTCACCAAAGAGTCTGAGTAATTCTGACTGCAGAGTCTGAGCCACGCTCCCCAAAGGATAAGTGTTACTTTTCTGTTCTGTTGTCTCTCCATGGAGAAGAAAATCTCTATGCCACTTTCCCTCATCCAGCCTTCTCTATTCACTTGGCTTCTTGCACTGAGAGTTAACACGATATGGTAAGTAACAAGAGACCACGATAAGGGTAGGGAAAGTTGAAGCTTTCTAATTACTGTAGGACTATGTTTCTTGGCATTAAAAGTGCTAAATCCTCTGTGAATCATTGCAACTGTACAAAGAAATCCTCTAAGACAATGCAAGCTCAATCCATTTTCAACACACCCTTGTCAAGATCACTAAGCTTACGCTTCATAGATCTAGAAATGGATTGTATTGATATTAACAACTTACCATTTGATGTTTCTTATACTTACTGTGTATTGGTGTTCTATAGGTTGAATGAATGCCCAACCCCTGCAAAAATAATGGGTTTATCTCTAGTTTGCTCTCTGGAAAAGGTAAGAAAAAAACTGTAAAATCTATTCCCTTGCTTTTGAAACAAATATACCTTAAACTAAAAAGCGGACTATTATGATAAAAAAAAGCCCCAAACAAAAGCTCTCTTTACCTAGAGAAGGTTCTTATGAAGAAATTTGAGAAGTTAAAATAGTGAAGAAACAAGCCAATAAAACACTACTGTAAGTTTATGCATTCTTATTTCAAGGGAGATTTATTTATCAATTTGTTTGCTAATCCTATCAGCAAAGCAGCATAGCCCATAAACAACAAACTATTGGCTTTAGAATATGATTCATTCAACCAATACCAATGAAGACTCTTGCCGTACAATTTTATAGTCTGTGTTCATCTACTTTTAATGCTAAACTTTGAAAGTAGCCTTGTGATGTCTAATTTGGGAATAACGGGATGTGAGTTACAACAACTCAGCAAAATATGTGCCAGCAGGATTCTGTTATCCCAGCAAAAATATTTATATTTATGAAACAGCATAAAGAGGTAATAGTAAACATCTAAAATAGAATACAGGAAAAAAGAAATCCTAAGTTACTTGTCAGGTCTCAGAATGCATCATTGAGGAACTGTATTTCTAGGGCTGTAAATCTCTTTGGTTAGTATACGACAGTTTTGTGAAGTTCAGTTAAGAAGTAAGTCTATCTGTAAGTAAGAAGTCAAAACCATCAGCTTTTTGCACTTTGGTCTTCTTTCAGCTAATGCAGCTCAGACAACCACATCAAGCAGTAAACAGAAATTCTCTGACATCCAGTTACTAATGTAATCATAATCCAACAGGAATAAGAAATCATTCTTAAATGGTACCCACAGTTATTTATAAGATCTAACAAATGTATCATAAACATAAATTTTTGAAAACAAACTTTAATCATATTTTTTACATCAAAAATTGTGTCTGAGTAAGACAGTATTCCAAGTTAGAGTGTGCTGAAACACGGAACCAAGAAAAGTTGAAGTTCTTAAATTAGCTATAGATAATCATCCAGGCACCTAGGTGTTATTAGAGTGAGGAAGAAAAATGTGGCCTTGCAAAATGATTTAGCTTTTACACATCCATATCTCAACCTGCTGCTCTTTAAGGACAGTGGTGATAGAGTTTAAGATCAGCTGCCTTTTGCATGCTTTGTATTATCTGTTACAAGTGAAGTTTGCGGACATGGATTCTGAATTATGTTGAAATGACCTTAAGAGAATGCCATAATTAGTTGCACACTCTCGATTGAATTTGAAATACCAATTTCTGTTACTGCTTCTTCCTTAGAAGGACAATAGTTGTTCTTCATTAATCTTTCATTAAAATAATCATCCTTCATTAAAAGGGCAACATTCCATAATTCAGTTAAAGAACAACAGCTTTGACAAAAAAGGTTTCTTACCTTGTTAATCAGAATGCTCCAAGTGGATACACTCCACAGCTGAAGTATCATGGATTTTCTAATCTTGTTAACGTAGATGTTGATTTGTTTTAAGCAGTAGGGGAAATGAGTAGCTCAGTGAAATTTAAAAAAATCTGACTAATTTGTGACTGCACAGAAGAAATCTGATTAACTCTTCTGATGATAAAACTAATTCATGATCTTACCTGTTTCTGGATCACGAACCAACACTGGGGCTTTAATTCATGCCTCGAGTGAAGTATTTGCATTAAAATGATGAACTATCGGAGGATTGTTATCTATTAAAGAACAAATCAAAAAGTTAAAAACATACAAAGCTTTCTGTAGTCGTTCCTCAGGGGTGGCAGTCCCCATTCCCCCTTTCTGTTGTTGCAGTAAACTCTTCAAAGACTGGTGTTGTCCGTCCTTCTTCACTCTTTCCAACAACTGCAAACAACTATCACATATCCTCCAGGTATTTTCCTTTGAAGCCATTTTAGATCCACTGATTGGGACAGGGGGCCAAAATCACACATGCGCCATGGGTTGGGGGCATGGAAACCTATTTTCCTACTGCATATGCAGACCCCGACCCTGACAGATGAAGACAACGTGGCCACCAGTTGTCACAGCGCCACAAGCTTCCACCATTTCAATCAATGTGGGATTCGGATTAGGAAGAGATTTCAATAGCTTTTTACAATCAGCATTAGCATTTTCAACAGCCAGCTTTAACAAAAGTATTTCCCGAGCCTCCGTTGCTATCTATTTGCCGTTCCAGAGCCTGTTTCAGCCTATCGATAAACTGCATGTAAGGCTCACAGGGTTCCTGAGTGATAGTGGTAAAGGCTTTCTGCGATTTCTGTGGGTTGGGGATTTTAAGCAAAGCCTTTTTCACTTCTTCGCGGACCGCCTCGAGAGCCTCCCATGGGCAGTCCCGGGCTTGAGCTACCGGGTCTGAATACTGACCAGTGCCGGTGAGGTGTTCTATGGTCAGCGCAGCCAAGGCAGCGTTATTATGACACGCATATGTAAGGAGGAGTGCCTGAAGTCTCCTTCTCCAGTGTGNCCCACAGCGCTCACCTCTCTATCCCGGAGGGAGTTCAGGCCGGTCGGCTCCTGCTTCCTTTCAGCAGCTCATTCAAAGTTCCGTGGAACGCGCCGCATGCTGCACAGATAGGCGGTTCATTAACCCTATCACGTCGGGGTCACCAATTTGCGGCGATTGAGAGACGGGAACTCTGCTTGATGCAAGCAACGTGTCCATTTATTGTGTGCAACCAACTCCTTTATATACTCTTACATTGACTGCGTGTTTTAAACAGATTGGTTCTTTTGTACATACATTGCTCACCTGACTGGTTAGTGATATATCAGTTTGCAAACTTATCTTGAGGATACATTCCTTGAGACTTTTTTGGGCAGAGGCGCCAGGAACTTGCTTATCTCAGATTTACAACATTTGTCAGGCTGTCAGGTTCCTGTTATCGGATCTTTACTTAGCCCCTTCAATTTCCCATGGTTTATGGCCCACGAGCTCAAGCAGTTCCCTGCCCCTGCTAATTAACTGGGCAGTACCAGGAGCTTTGTTCCTCAGGCCTCGTCCCACAATTCATACTCCGCAGTTTTGTCCAACTACAGCTGCTAATTATGCACAAAAAATCTTCTTTATTTAAGTTTTTTTGAGTGTATCTCATACATTTTATATAACTTTTAATGTTGATACATGCCTGTGGACTTTGCCTTCTGATCTAAAATCAATTCCTGTGACTGGTAAATATTACAGGTCTCCTGATCAACTGTAGGGAGGAAGGATGCTACAGGGCACAGACGTTCTGAATATTTCTGGTTTCTGTAGAACTATTTTTCTGTGATTTTTATTTCCAGTTTTTCATTCTAGTCTTTATGTCCTCATTATGCGAAGTCTTTGTTTTTCCCTGCAAACAAAATGACTCTCTGACTCTGCAACCTGCCCAGAGGTTTGTGACTGCATGTTTCTGTCTCTTCCCACTTAGCCAGCAAGTTTCTAGTTTCTTTAATTAGGAGATGAATACACTATTCTCTCTGCATACCTCTCATAACTACACTTTCCTTTCTTAGTTTTCTTTCATGGACCCCTAAGAGATAGTCCAAGAAACTTCAATCACATATTAAAGACAGTACTAGATGTTCTTTGCAAAAAAAAAAGTAGGATTACAGAATTTCCTTTTGCTTCCATTCTGCTTCTAAGGAAGTCTCTTTTTTTGATTTTATTTTTTCCTCTTGTTTTTCACTGCAAGTATATGACCAGAAAGGATGCTGGTGAATGGTTTCAGTGAGACCAGAGATGGACTAACTGTTGAAATGACTACTGTGTTTCATAGGTGGCAGTTCATCCTTAACACTTTAAAAGGAACAATATAAAGGCATGGAGAACTCAATCCCCTCCATTATTTGTTTATATAAGAAGATGTCATATTGATGTTCTGATGTCATTGGTATCCTAGATCTATGTGTATATGAATTAATACTTAATAAATTAGTACATTTTTTTCTATTTAAACTACAAAGCTCCATAGGATTTAAAGGCTACTGCAAAGAAAAGTTTTCTGAAAGGCAGCTCACTTTGGTTATATTAAGTATTTACTATTTCTTCTAAATGCTTTCTTAGTGTAGGTAACCAGACACTGGTGGACAAAATGAAAAGGGTACTGAATTGAATGAATTTAGTACAGCTTCCTGAAATTGCCTTCTCTCACTTTGGTTTATATTACTCGACAATGCAGGGTTAAATCTTTAAATATCCTCCCCTATCTGATTACTAAGGTGGTTGCCTATAAGAAAGTTTTTGGCAATTGACAAATCAAGACTATCAACTCCCTTCTGACTTGAGGCAAAAATATGCCCAAACAGAGCTTTAGGATGTAACTATGTCAATTACAGAAACACTTCTATAAATCAGATCCTTTTCTCTGGACTGCTACCACAGATTTTGCTTTAAAAATCGTTACTGGCTTAGTAGTAACTTCTTTGTGACATGGAAAAGTACAAAAAAGAGAGAAAAAAAAAAAAAGACCATGTGAATGACATAAAAATTTAACAACAACAATAAACCCACAAGAATTTAGATAGGCTGTAACTTTCATTCTGGGGCACATGATTTCAGTGTAATCATTGCCATAGGTGAGTGCAAGAGAGAAAGCATATCACAAAAACAGTGACAGTATTGCTCACGTTGCACTACCTGAGAATTGTGGCTCACAGTAGAAAAATAGCAGTGTATCACAGCAAACATGCTGGCCTGGCATCCTTTTGACAGGTAAGATGTAGGAATATAACCCATGCTGAACATACCTGCTTGCAGCTAGTGGTAAATCACCATAGCAATAACGGCATTAAAAAAAAAAAATAAAATCAGTCAACCTTTAGCAGTTTGAATAAACTTGGGAAGATTTTTCCTTTTTTTAAGAGATGCACTTTGTGAAAATAGGTAGTGATAGGTCTCAAAATATATTTTCTTACCAAGGTGCTTGAAGAAACTGGTCACAAACTGGGAAATGGGATTTTCTAGTACTGCTCTGTATTGCACGTATTAGACACAAATTGTGTTCATTGATAGCCATCTACACCCCAGTACAACTTGGCTCAGCATCAGCAGTTTCTGTGCTTAGTATTTTTTTCTACAATGGAATAATTCAGATTCATTGTTTCAGCAGAAATACATGGCTTGTCATTCTGTTCTCATGGATATTCAATTTTTGGTAAATGCTGACAGCTAAAATCAACTGAAGTCATTAACTGAACTTTAAGAAACTCTATAATACTAGAGGAACATCTTTTATTTCTAATGGCTTTAAAAATTCAGAAGTGTTATATCATTAACATCAGAACTGAGAGTTTTTTCCCTATTACCAGGACTTCTCTAATATCTCATTTCCCATTTCTGAACAAACAGCTGCCCAAGGTAAATACATTAGCAATGTGTAGTACTGAAATGAGTGATAATATTGCAAACAACTGTTTGATTATTCAACCATGGAAATATTCTTGGTTGAAAATGAAGGAAAAGCATGTTGAACTTTGACAGTTTGTGTTCCATAGAAGCTCTGTACCCTGTCAAAACCCTCAATAGGATGAGGAAATGGTTACCAGCTTTGATATTCTGACACACTGAAATTCTGTGTAATAGGGATAAACCTCTTCAGGGTAAGAAAGATCTTTCTAACAGCTCACCTAAGTGTGTGGAATGAACTCACATAGGAACCAATGATGATGGAAAATAGACTAGAAAATACATGATTATATCTTTCATCATGTTGTCCACAGTGAGTTACAACCAGCTAAAAATTCTGATAATTATTGAATAATCTTTGTAGACTAGCCAGTGTTGTATATTTTTCCCCAGTCCATATTAAATTTGTGGTAAATTTATGTGCTACTGTTGCAAAGAATGTTATACCAGATTTAAGATACTGGCTCACATAGGATGGGAAAATTAGTTGTACTGGTAAAAGATCTTTTACATTTTTCTAATGTGTATCCTATGGTTTTTCTAATGCACTTGTTTTGGAATTATCCTTTGAAGATGTCTAGAATTCTAAGCTAAGATCATCTCTGGTAAGGTCTCTGTCACATAAATCACATGTCTGGAAAACACTGTGCCCTGCCTCTTGAATGTGCACACAGAGAGCAATAAGTGTTGCTGCTGGTCCTCCTTCTTCTCCATCCTCTTTGTTGTATTTCTGTGCTTCATTTCAGCAGCACAACAGAGTAGAGGTATTTTGGGAGGATCAAAGATAGTACCACAAAAAAGAGTTTTACAGGCTGTTTTGTTCTTTTGGTGTGATTGACCTGTCCAAAGTCTGCTTTTAAATGCAGCAAATTCATCAAAATCTCTGATGTTCTATATGCTTAAGGTGATACCTTACAACTGCAACTGTGTTTATTGCTTTTAAAGTTTACAGGAAAAAAAAAAAGAAAAAGCAAAGTACAACACAGAGCAACATAGAATATGAAATGCTGACATATTTTAAGGGTTCTAAGGTTCAAGTCAGCCTGAGCATATTTTCACATAGAACTAGTAAATTATGTTTAAGCTTTATTATTTGCTTTTTTTTTTTCTTTAAAATAAAACGATCTTTTGAAAAATGCACTAGGATATCTTTTTGCTGTGTGTGACTGACTGGGTAAATGAGCTCTTTTTAGCATCAGAATAATTTATGTCTTGGCATTTAAAATGCAGTGGTTACTTTAAAAAAAATTAAAGCTGAAAGTAGGAGAGAAATGGGGGCATTTTAAAAAGACAGTAATTAGTGGTCTGTTATTTAGTGAAAAGTATCTCAGTGGAATTACAGTGAATTGCATACTTCTGATAATTATTATTTATTGATTCGGGCAACTTCTGTACAACCAAAAGGAAACATAAGGAAGCCAAAAAATCTTAGGTTTTGTTGTCTCAGCCATTTATGGCTAAAGGAAATAAATCACATTTTTCGTTTTCACCAAAAGGAAAGATTTTGCAAAAAATTTGACATATAGTATTACTATGCAATACTTTGATTTTGGTTTTCACTCCTTTAGGAACACTTTAAAGTGCATATTTAACTAAAATATGTTTCATATTGTTGCATTTGTCAGCTACAATTTAACTGGTATACATGAGATCATTACATTTCTTGTCACAATGGATATTGTGTATGTCCCCTAAGACTTTTAGAAAGCATCCCTTCAATGAAAATTGTCAGATTTTCAATGAAATGTTCAAATTTATGTCATGTTTAAAAGGTGTGGGTTTCTATTCAGTTATCATTTTACTATGGAAATGAGAACAGAATTTGCACAATGTTCTTGCATTAGAAACAGAAAAGTACTATTGGAAGTGTCTAAATTTTTCTTCATAGATGATAAGACTCCCTAAATCTTTTCTGCCTTTTGCACTGCACTAGGAATGCCAGTACAAGTAGAGAAGGGTAAATGTGCCTTGTGAGTCATTTATCATTTTTTCCGCCCATCTAATACTGAACAAGCATTGTTCTTTTTCAGGGAACAAATAACTGAAATTTTTGCCATACTTCAGGCTAAATTGATACTGAGCTTTCAGATGTATTCTGGTAGTTTCCATTAGTTTTGTTGACACTATGGGAGTGAAAAGTAAGCCACATACTTCTTCTGAGACACTATGTTTTATTAAAACAGCTGTGCTAACTGATGATGTGAAAGCCATAGCTATCTCTGACAGTGTATTATGTTTTGGAGCTCTCATCTCATTGAGGCACTCATTTTGGAAAACAATATATTAGTGACAATAATAACACTGAGGCTGGTAGGTGATTGCAGCACACGCACCATCTCTTTCTATGGCTGACTGTGTCTGCATTAAATAACAGCATCGTTACTTTACACTTCAGCTGGTAGGCAAAAAATATTTTTCTAATTGGCACAAAAGCACTAAACCCATGATACTCTCCTGTCAAGGAACTATGAGAAGGCAGTGGGAATGTTTTTTTTCTGCTTTCACAGAAATTATGTTGAAAGGCAAAATGTGTTTGTAGAACATCACTCATGTATTAATTACAAGAGTATGATCATGACAAATGATGTGCTACATACACCATCTACCCTGGGTAGGTGTGAGAATTCCTAGTTCTTTACACGTTGTTTTTTTTCAATTTTTAAGTGTTAGGTTTTTAGTAGAGTGTGGGAGAGCCTTGTTCAACAAGCCAAGTCCTTTACGCCAATACTAGGCTCATCGTTACAGCAGAATTTTTTTAATACTTCTGCCAAATCTAAACAATAAGAAATTTAGCCAAAATGGTACAAAAGGTAAAACCTCCAAATCAAACCTGTATTTCACATTGTACTCACACATTGGTATGACCTAGTTGTGGTTTAATAATCTAGAAAACTGCTATGACATAGCTTGCACACAATTATGCTAATTTATATCTGAAATAAGTTTTGTAATAACCAAATATATTAGAGTGTTATATTTGGCAATACTTTCCAGTGTTGTATTTTCCTTCTCCATTATTTTTGTTTATATATTTTTTTTTAGCAAAGCAGCAAATCAAATCCAAAACAGTACAGCCCTAGAAGCAGAGACTGGAACTAGCTTCCCTGACCTCTCAAATGAATATCCTGACTTGTAAACCAGAAACATGTCTTTAGACATATTCATATTTCTTTCTCATAGACAGGGTGAAGTAACTTTCACACAAGGAATTAAGACTTTGTGTCCTTTACTTAACAGACCAAAAAAAAAAAAAAAGTGTGAGGATGTAAAGAAAAGATTCTATTTTTAAAACACCTTTACTAGAGAGTTCTATTATTACTGTTGTTGGGTCTACTTCTGACTGTACTCAATATTATAGATGACTACCTTAAATCCTATCAGTCCTATTTGTGACCTTCTGAAACTTTGACATAAAGTATCACCATAAAGAATATTCAAGTAGGAGTAGAGCTATAAGGGCATTTTTGTATCTTATTTATGGCTGCCAGTTTTTTATCTTAAAAGGGAGCATCTCCTTTCTCTCTTGTATCCTGGAATTTTCACATAAACAGGGTGCTACCCTGCTGGCTCCTCCTGATTAAAAGCCTTTTATCACCATCTTTTTTCACTAAATGAATGACATGAAATATTAATAATTTATTAAGGAGGGAATATATAAAATCTCCAAAGTCAGAATCAGTTCTACAATATACATGGGCTCTGTTTGTTACAGAAATGATGCATTCTGTGATTTTAACAAGTGAAAAAGGTGGGGTTTTTTAACCCTTTTTAAACATTAAGCAGCTTTCAAGTTTCCAGTGAAATTGCTGCCACTCTAGTTCTTCTGGAGCTAGTCCCATTAAATCTGGGCACAATCTGAAGCTAATAGCAAGACCCTCTCAAGGGTTAGTGGTTATTATCTCATACATTTTAAGAAGGGGACAATAAGACAGCAGAGTCATTGGTTTCATGTTAGGGTCTGAAGTATCTACTGCAATGGTCTTGACCATGCTGATTTTCCTGATCTGTACTGACTACAAGGAGACCAGTCTCCAAGTTAGTGCTAATGGGACACTAGGAAGGGATCCAAACTAAAACCCATTGAAGCCAACTAGAAGGCATCCACGGGCTTTGAAACTGCACTACAGTTAATAACAATGAAAGCAGGCACCTGCTTTGTTAAGGTACTTTTAAAAACACTTAGGATGTCTTTATTGCAAATACTTGCATGTTGATAATGTGAACTTTGATTTTTTACTTCTATTGTAATAAACTTTGACTCCATTTATATCAGGCTCTCAGATTGAAGAATGCTTGTATGTGTATTTCCTAAGATATGGCAGAAAAAACTACTTAACATGCAAAAAATTGCGAACTAGGATGGCAAAATGCAAATGCTTCAAGCAACTAAAGCAAAATGTCCGCTTTGTTCTGATCTCTTAAGCCCCTGGCACTTTCTAGTAGTTGACAGTATAAGACTCTATTTAGCATTGCCCTTTGTTCCTGCATTAATGTTGCCACTACTGTATTTTGTTTCACAACAGTACTCTGAAACATTTTCTGCATGAACAACAATGAGGAGAAAATGGAGCATATTATTTCACTGTTTTAATGGTAAGAATATACATTAATCAGACAACATCGTGCTGTAATGGACGATCTTGAGGTGGCTAGTACAAGTGTGTAGAACCTGCAATAATATGGTGAAGTGTATACATAGTGCCTCACTCGTAGAGCAGAATAACCATAGACATTAGAGTAATTGCTTATTCGCAAATATATTAGAATATACGTTTCTAGTTCCTGAGAATCACGTATACCTACCGCTGCACCAGAAGCTATATTCTAAAAAAATGTAAAGCCAAGGTATGCTGGTCTCTGAATGGTAAATTGATAAAACCATTAACTTTTATCTACAGTTTGTGTGAAGTTGCAACATATCAACCTACACATTCATCTCAAAATTCTTCTTGTCTTCCTTATGCAAATTAGTCTAAATTAAGTAATTTGCCCTTTGTTGAGGATTTTTTCTACAAAATTTTTGTGAAAACATTTAGAAAAACTCATAGACCCAAATATTTTGGAGGGATCAATGTTTGTTGTAGAAAAATGTTGTAGAATTATCTTTTTAATGTCATCTTGTAATTAATTATCTGAAATTATCTTTAACAATGGAATGAAATTCAGGGAAAGTAAATTCAAGATACTAAATGTAAACAGGAATACTTAATTATGCACACTTATGATGGGACCAAACTAATTTTTAGACATCTCTTACGAAAAAGGTGAGAGCCGTGTATTGTCATGCTGCAAAGGAGGCAGTTCTCATTGGTATTTGTATGTAAACCATAGGATGTGTGAAAACAAACTCTTTGTACTGTTGATAACTCCTCAGTTATGCTACAAAGGAGCATATTTAAAGATGCATATACATGCCAGGGAATTTGAGATTGCTTTGACTGGGTTGTTCAGATGTCTGACAAATTCAAAACAAAAATTTACCAAACTGACATTGATAGCAATGTATTTTGTGCTAACAATTAGTTCTTTTACATTATCAGTACTTATCTGAACTCTACCTGTATAAAACTGTTAGTTCTTAACCCTTGTATGCTACACTAGCTGTGAGTACACAGCACTAGGGTGCTGATACTGAATATTTAATTGTGATAGCTATGGGTCTGGGTAGACAAGCTAGTATTAATTATATCCTAATTAAGATCCTTTTAATTTATAGGTGTCATAAACCTCTGCTTGGATCACAGACAGAAACCCTTGTCTGATTTTGGGCATGACATCTAAAGACAGATGTGGGTTTAGCATAGAAAATCAAGAAAAGAGCAATGGAAATTATCAGAGGTTTAGGAAACATGGCTGGTGAGGAAACTTTGACAGAACTGGGATTTTCAGCCTAGGAATTTATCTTTTTACCTTTGTACAAACTCTATGAGTGTTATTGAGGGCACTTGCTAGCACCAAGCCTGGCACTGCGGCACCTGGGAGCCACAGGTACTGCCGCAGAAAGCACATCATACCTTGGCAGCAGCCCTCAGAAGGGCAGGATTATAGCAGACGTAAAGGCTACAGGCTAAAGTCTATTTTTCATACACATAGACAGATGTGTGTGACAACTCGGCTGGAAGACAAAATTGTGGGAGATAGGAGAAAGCTAGAAGATCGAGAAATCCCAACTGTTTTGAGATTTCCCTTGTGATTTGACTGTCTCTGCTATAATCATGTGCTTCAATTCTCCTTTCTATGGCGAAGTGGAACAAAATACACTTTTTGTGAAACCCCCCCCAGTTTCAGTAAATGCGTTATAGAACTCTAATGCACCTGCACAGTAGCTCTCAGTGTGGATTTTGCTGACTGTCCTCCAGCTTGGAGGGATGGGTATGTGTCAAAACAAGCTTAGCAGAAAGAAGGGCACATAGGAGATACAAGGTTATGACTATTTATTTTCTATTTTCTCATGTATAAAACCTAAATATTCTCATCTTGTTAATATTAAGTTGAGAATAAATAACCTGTTTTGCTCTTGTTTGGTATGATATTGTGCTTCTAAACCTCTGCTGTGCTCTGTGAGTGCACCCATGCACACATACATCTACTATGACTTTTTTTTTTTTAAAATACCCACAAGCTACAAAAAGCATTAGTGTTTACAATTTCTCTAGCAATTGGGAATATGAGTTAAATGTCTAGGCTGAGGAACCCCTATCAATATGGTGTATAAACCTGGACTTTCATGCCATACGAGTATATAAGGACAGGGGAAGAAACCTCTTTCCAGCATAGATATCAATATTGTTGCTCACACTGAACAAGTATTTCCTTGNCTCTCTCCCCGCTTGCCTTGCTGACGAAGGTTTGGTGTGTGTGGGGGGGGAGTGATAGAGGGACTAGGGGTGGGCACCGGGCACCCAGCCAGGGTAAACCCACCACATCTGTCTTCTTGCAGTTCAATGTTTATAATCCACAGTCTTTAGTGAGACTTCCATGCACTTACCTGAGGTTAAAACATGACTTATAGTCTTTAAGTTGTGATATAAACTAAATAGTTTTGGGGACAGCTACACCTTTCTTTCTCTGTAGGAAATGACTGAGCTGTTTTTGAAAGAAGACAATTTGAGGATATTGTCTTTCTGTACATCACCTAGACATCTATCTCCTTATGGAAAATTTAAAGACATCTTTTACATGCCACTAAATCATGCAATCCTTCTCTTTTCAATAATCTGTCCTACCTGAGACACCTTGGAGTTGATGGATTATGGTCTTGTATAGATCAAATTATTTTTCAGGAGAAGATTGAAACAAAAAAAAATGGGTTTTATAGTCTATTCTCACATAGCATAAGCACTTTAGATAGGGAAGGCTAGACTTTAGCCTGTAACCTTTATGTCTGCTATAAACCACGTACAAATCTTTGGTGGATGCATATGAATGCAACATTGCAGCAATGTGCTCTACTTCTACCACAGCTATAGGAAGCCTTGAGAATTTGTTTAGTTTAGTTCATATAAACCTTCTTCTCTACACAAGTTGGAATACTAATCTAAAGTTTTTGTCTTGGAAATAATTGGAGCAGATGGAAATATAACTGCCCCAGTAATGAACTGTGTAGCTAATACGTATATTCTGACCTTGCTCCCCAAGACAGGTTTGTGAAAGCCTTTGCAATATCAGGAATTCCGTGTCACCTATTAGGAATATAAATGTCTTCCTTCTCTATGCTTGAAAATTTGAAACAAGGACATGGAATGCAATATATATACAGCAATCATCCTACACTCCATTTTAATGAGAACTTTTCTGCAGACTTTTGTTCCTTTAGTCATTGCATGTTTCCTTCTCTGTCAGTTAATTGTTGCTGCTTTTCCCCTTCTTTTTTTCCTCAGTGGATTTCATTTCAACAATATTATACTTCCTTCTCAGCTGAACAGGAGTTTTTTGGTTGGTTGGTTTGCAATTGTGGCTATTGAATATTCTGTGTTTCTTTAATTATTTTTAAGAAAGACCCATGTTTGAAAACAAAGTCTAAACTAAGTGTGGTTAGTACATTTTTATGTACTATCTTATGCCCTCTCTTTTCAGTAAAAGTCAATTCTAGATTGCTTTAGCAAGAACTATAAAAATGTAAATTACTAAGATCTGATTTGGTCTTATTGCCTTAGTTGAGTTCTAACAGTTAAATCTAGAATATATAGCTGCTGAAGCTTATTAATACAGTGTAATTTACATATTCATAACGATCCTGTTGTACTCTCTTTCTCTCAGTTAATGTAAGATGAATGAGAAAAAGCTCTGGCAGACATTTCAATAAGGTTCTGAATTCAAAATTTTTGCCTTTGCTTAAATTTTTAGAATTCCTTTAGAATAGTATCAGTTCATGGTGTCTCATTCCCCCTTTTTTATTTTTTGTAGAGGGTTACCAAGAATGAAGCATATTATTTTATTTCATCTGGGTTGTAATTTTAGAAAAAATCATTACATAAAGGAATTTGGAGCTATTGTTTTGTCTTTTGATCTTTAAAGATCTAATTAAAATGTAATAAAACCCACAAATCATACCTCTATGATGTCAGAAGGGAAAGATATATATACAAACAGTAACACACTGTATTTTTGCAGGACTTTTGGAAAATTATTACAGTTTATACTGCAATATACCAAAGTGGAGAAAATTATGGGTTTTTTCTACATTAACTGTTTGATACTAGATCCTGATCTAGCCCGCCACATAAGTGTATATTTGCTGCACATTGAGTAGCCATTAGCAAAATGAATTTGCAAGTTTACATAAAGAATGTAATATTATTTATATATGTCACAGATTGTATATAGTAGTTGCATTAGTAATGATATTTTCTTTGTAAGTGGGCATTCTTTTAATTTAAGTAAGCTGGTTAAAACCTTTCTATTGTTTAGTAGAAATGGCTTGTTTTGTCAACAGTAATCTGATTGGTTTCAACATGGAGAAGATAGTCTCTGCAAAAAGCTCAAGAAGTTAGGGAAATTTCATGGTCCAATAAATACAAATTTGACAGATGGAACTTGCTGGCATGGGATCTTTTCAATCTTATGATTCAAAATAGATCAGGCATTCATGTAGATGGTATGTTCAGATCAGCTACCTAGGATACAAACACAGTGAAATCCCATAAACTGTTTACCAGCTGTAGTCAATTATATGGTTTTGATATTCTTGCATATTTGTGGCTAATACAGTCAGAGGCAGAATTGCATGCAGCTAATCTAATACTACCTAGGTCAGAGATCACATCGAACAGTTCCAGTTTCAGGGTC
Organism: Brachypteracias leptosomus; assembly: GCA_013401335.1. Classification (NCBI taxonomy): domain Eukaryota; kingdom Metazoa; phylum Chordata; class Aves; order Coraciiformes; family Brachypteraciidae; genus Brachypteracias; species Brachypteracias leptosomus. The sequence goes on along the minus strand of VYZX01027636.1, from coordinate 77,014 downwards.
ACAGCTTTGGCAGAGCTGCCCCACAGCTTTCAGAGATACCACTTATAAAGACTTTGGTGATAAAGAACCCAACAGACCTCTAAACATCCTGAAGAGTAGAGGAAAAGATTGGTAGTGAACAGAATGTACTGTAATTTAAACCATTGGTATCTTCTTTAGATAAACTTAACTTTTACCACAGTAATTGTTCAGTGAGCTTCAAATTAAGTGAATGACTACAGATCTAACAAGTACAATCAAGCTGCAGATTACAATCCAAAATCTGTGATTACTTCTGTTGTTATTGGAATTTTTGTGCAAGAAGAGATTGTATGATTGGACTTCATCCTGAGGTAATTTGTTGCCAATACACAAAGATGAACAAAATTCAAGCTAAGCCATCTGTACATACATCATTAAAAAAATGAGATAGATGTGAAGGCTAGTTTGCCAAGATGTGCAGCAGTACTTGCAAAACATTGTACAATGGGTTTGCCTAAACTTATTGACATAATTTATAATTTGTCATAATATTCTCATTGAATGGAATTCTGGTTAATGTACCCTGAAAATTTTCTAGAAAACAGATAATATCTTCTGGATTGTCATTATAACTATACAAACAATTCATACTTTGAAAAGAAAGGATCTGTATTAAAATATTTGACAAATTCACATAAAATATTAATTACTTTAAGAGGGGATATATTTATAATATGTAATTCTTATAAAACCAATTTGAAATAACAAATTGTTCTTCCTCTTAACTCACATTTATACAATTTAATCATTTTATCATCTCTCTGCTATGCCATAAAGCTAGCTGTTGGCTGTTCAGAAAATTCATATAACAGGAGTAAAAAAAATTAGTGATGATATAAAGCATTTCTATTATATATTGCACCTCTACTCTACGGGTATATCATATTTCAACAGATTCATTAACTAATATGAGGTAACATATTTTTTACTGTAAATTACACAAAAGGGTCATGTAATACCCTCAAATTTTTGTATACAGAGAAATAAACAATCACAGACTCTGTCTGAATCACAAAAAAAAGCTTAGCATCCCTGAAGTCACTCAGAAAACTGCATATTACTAGCAGTAAGATGCCTGCAGGTACTTTGACTTGACCGCGTTTATTCACACAAAGAGACAGCATCTGTGTCCCATATAAAAAAATCCCACACTTGACGCAAGGGTGTTTGGTTAGAGGAGCATTCTTTGCTACTAGAGTTTATGGTATCTTGATTATATCTCATTCTGACACTTTAATGGGAAACTTAGACTTAATGCTTTTATCTTTTCTATTCTCTGATTAATGCAAGTTCAGCCAAGGTTTCTGAGGTATTCAGGCACTCTAAGATGCAGACAGTACTGTAGTAAGATTTACAAAAGCTCATAGAAACTAATCAGGAATTTAATACGTAGCTGCTTTTGAAAATCTGGGTGGAAATTTGAATTTTCAACAGTCTCAAAACCCAAAATCTGACTTTATATGCTCTAGAAGGAAAATAAAGGTATTTATTTAATTTTAAATACAATAAAATTGAATACCTCTTGAAACTTTGTTTTGTTGTTTATACCTCTGATTCAGATTGCTTTGCTGTTTGTGTTGCAGTGCAGTGAAGTCCTTCACATGCATTAATATGATTCGCTGCAATTTATTTTTCATAGTGGCTTTTATATACTCTGAAACCATCAATTTTCTGAATGATCGACCATATGAAATTGAACAATGCATAGTAAAGAAAATATGTTTTATTTTGGAAATAGATAATTTGTGACACTTTGGGAGGAAAAGGTGGTTATGATGGGCTGACCCTGGCTGGGCTCTTCCCTTCTTCCCAGGCTCAACTTCACTCCTGGTTTCTCTATCTCCTACCCTGAAGGATCACAAGGGATAGGGAACGGGGGTTGTGTTTGGTTCATCGCATACTGTCTTTGCTGCTCCTTCCTCCTCAGGAGGAGGACTCCTCACACTCTTCCCCTGCTCCAGTGTGGGGTCCCTCCCATGGGAGACAGTCCTCCATGAACTTCTCCACCATGACTCCTTTCTGTGGTCTGCAGTTCTTCACGATCTGCTCCATCATGGGTCCCTTTGATGGGGTTCAGTCCTTCAGGACCAGACTGCTCCAGCATGGGTCCCCCATGGAGTCACAAGTCCTGTCAGCAAACCTGCTCCATCATGGGCTTCCCACAGGGTCTTAGCCTCCTTTGGGTGCATCCACCTGCTCTAACATAAGGTCCTTCATCAGCTGCAGGTGGATATCTGCTCCACCATGGACCTCCATGAGCAGCAGGGGGACATCCTGCCTGTAGTTGTCATTGTGCAGAGGTTTTTTTTCCTCCTTCTTAAATGTGTTGTTATAGAGGTGTTACCACTGTGGCTGGTGAGCTTGGCCTTCACCAGTGGCAGGTCCATCTTGGAGCTGGCTGTCATTGGCTTTATCAGACACGGGAAAGTTTCTGGCGGCTTCTGACAGAAGCCACCCTTGTAGTCACTCTGCTAACAAAACCTTGCCATGAAAACCCAATATATATATATACTATATACTATATATATATAGTATATATACTATATATATATATAGTATATTTCTAATGTAATAGAACAATATTTTGATGTTCCCAATACAAAGTAAAAAAAAGCAATAAAGAAATACATAGTAAGAGTAAAATATGGAAACCATGTAATAGATTTGGTTATATGGGTATATATAACCATAAAACAAAATCAAGGGATATTTCGCTGACCATTAAATCAAAATTTTCATGTTCTAAGCATGCAATTTAAAAGTAGGAAAAATATGTTTGGTGATTGGTGGAGGGTTAATTTGTCCTTTCGTGGGCAGTTAAGTGAAATTTTCTGGCAATATTAAAAGTAGATCTGGTGGGTCATGTCAACAAAATGACCTCTACTAGAAAATATTTTTTTTCTGATCACATTATTAATGGGAAAATATCTTTCTGTGAAGAGGTTCTTATGGACAAGGGTGAGCTGTTGGTGAATATGAAAGACAGAAATGCCTCAAGATTTAAAACAAAGTCCTGGAAAGCAATGATGGGGTTTCAAATCCCCTAGTACAGTCAGCACAGTATGTTCTACATTGATTTTCTGATTACAGGACTATTGAATATCATATGAGGATTTTCTCTCAGTCTCTTCACTTGACTTGTTCTATTCTACATAGGATATCCACTATTCCTTTGGATCAGATTACTGAAATCAATAGAGATTTGAAAGTATCTAGCAGAGAAAGATCTTGAACTAGAAAATATCACACCCACTAACAGTACTCTTAATCATTTAGTAGTAGATTCCCTTCAGCTTTTTACTGAAAAATAGCAAGCTGGTGATTGGGGGCTTCTTTTTTTTTTTTTTCGTTTTGATCAGAGTGGTGACACATTTTAATAACACTTTATTTCAATAAAGTAGAAATGTTATCTTCTGAAAGCTCACATTAACAGCCCCTTAATTCCCAAAAGGGTTCACCTAGTCTGAAGAAAACAATGGCTATGAGGAGGCATTTCATTTTTTATTAAATAATAATAAATGGGTGTTCTGTAGTCTCTGACATTTTGTGTAATGTGAAATTGCACTTTCAAGGTTTCAAGAGCTGAAACATCTAGAGTCCAATAGGAATTTCACTTCTCTTTGTTGCTTTGTTTCTATCTCAGATGAGAATTTCTGAGTGTTCTTTTTTCTCCTAAAATCAGAGAGAAAAGCAGAGAAATGGAAACATACTTCTCTTCAAATAAATGGGGAAACCTAGTGCAATTATACAAAAGTGAAAAGCTTGCCTGGCTCCATCCATTACAAGATAGGTATGTTTAATATTTCAGCTACTCAGGTAAAGGAAAGGAATGGTATCTTTATTTCTCACAGGCAGATTTGTCTATTCTTAAAATAAAAAAGAAAAATTACCTTTACAAAGCTGTCAAAATGCTAACTTTCCAAGGAGAATTTTGACCACCTAGTTCCTGAGGTTCACAGATGTCAAACTGTATTTGTTTGCTTTCCAAAACTGCTAAAGAAACCATTGCTTGAGACTGATCAGCCACTGAGAAGACTTTAGCAATGTAATAAAACTTGTTAATTGCAGCTGAAACCAGAAATAGGTGTCTCCATGACAGAGTGGCTTCTAAATTTTGATAAGCCTGTCTAGGCTTGCATTTCACTCGTAGGATTCAATCCAATATTCAATCCTGCAATATTATCTTCCACATATCCCAATGTATGGCTGATCAGAAAAAACAGCTGGAGATAACTGTCATAAAACAAGCACTCTGATAACACACATATTGAAGTTTGATGGCATGATACTGCCTCCACTTATTGAAGGTGTGCATTGTTACAGATATAAAGAAAAACTTCCATGACAACAGCCCAAAATTGGAGCAGTTTTCCCAGAAAGTAGGTTGTGCAGCTCCATCCTTGGAGGTTTCCAAGATCCAACTGGATAAAGCCCTGAGAAACCTGGCCTGACCCTATAGTTGTCCCAGCTTTGAGAAGTGGTTGCACTGGAGAGCTCCTGAGGTCTCTCCCAGCCTGAATTGTGCTATGACTTTGTGAGTATCAAGTCTATTTGCACTTTGCAACAGTGCAAATTTCTCCATTGGTGCTCAGTTCCCAGAATTTTGTTCTTGCTGCACAGACATCCACATACAGATGGTTTAAAAAAGAACTATAATTCACAGGATTTTGAATGGTGGGATGCTCAGTGCCTTAACTCAGTCCACTGCCTCACCTATGCGGAGACTAGCTGGGGAATTACCAGAGCACAGTGTGGATATGCAGAGTACCACAAACCCTCAAAAACTGACTGCACTACAATTGTAATTTTTAAAAAAACTTGACTTTCATCCTTAATATCACAATTATAAATTCCACAAATATTGCCACAGTCTTTGTAGAGAATGCATCTTTTTTCTTCAAGTAGCAAGGACACATATCTTAGTAATATATCTTCTTAGAGTTGAAAGCCTACATGCTTTCAGGAGAGATCATTGCAATACAATACATTTAGGCTTGAAAGTATCAGCTCTGAAAAGCAAGATCATTTTTTGCATAATGCAACAGTTTACCTCCTTTGTAATGCAGGGAAAAAAAAGCTGTGCACCTTATAACTTACCTAATACAATATACTCTATTAGTTAACATTGCACCTACATTACTCACATTGGAATACCACTCTCACACTGGATAGATTTATTCATCAAGCTTTATACATATGTGTGTGAGAGCCATTCACCCTTGACTCTTATTACAGCAGTGGAGAGAAGTCAGCACTTTTAGGGTGCCAGTCATCTTGATCTGTTTTTAGTGACTGCTTTAGTATGAGATAAATTACACTCAAAACCTACTCATCTGTCCAGTTGATTTTAAGCATGCAAAAGGTGACTGGCTCCGATGTAGATGTTCTCACTGTAAATGTTGATATTTGGTTAGATGTATCATTCCCTCAAGCCCCAGCTACACATATATAAATCATTTCAAACAATCAGGAGGCATACTTGGCAGTCCAGGTACTAGTCTTTCAAAGTAAGAACAGAATAAATTCCATACAATTAAATAAATTAAACTCCTGCTACTTACCAAATAATTTTCAATCAAATATTTTTATTCTATAATGTAACACACAAGTATTTAACTATAAAATTAATTTAATGCTAAAAGTGCTTCTTTCTTTCCAGTAGAGGAAGCTTAGGAATGTATAGGACATCTACACTTCTCATCTTTACACTTAATTAGGTTACTCCAAACAATAATGTTGCAAGTATCCTGAAAAATCCCTCTTGACACTTAATTCCAATTCACTTTTACTTTACTATTAACAAATAGTTTACAAAAATAATTTTCTTGTGTTATTTTCATTAATGAAATTATTCTTTTTAATATGAAAATATCCCATTATATATCTATTTGACTTTTATGACTGATACTAATACTCAATATAGGAATGTCTATGTCAGCTTTAACAACCACCAAAATATTTAAGCAAGTTTCTCAAAAAAATAATTTCTGTTCAAATGCCTCCATTAATATGATTGCTGGACTCTTTAATGAAATGACAAACACTTTCATGTAGGTGTTTAACTCAACATGTTAGGTTCATAGATGTCATAGATCATATTCCAGCCATTTTTCCCCCCTTTGACAAGAACTAGTTAACATTTCCATCATCTAGGAATTAGGAACTTAGAGGACCACTGACCAGCATTGGCCCTAACCACTGACCTTGTCAACGCTGTAGCTAAGTTTCTGAAGCTGTCTGTCTATAGAACATCTGTCAGCTCTGCAGCGATCTCAGTCTCCATCTCTGCATTCAAAATAAACTGTAAAGGGAAAAAATTAATTGCGCCCAACTTTATACTTAAACTGGCCACTGTAGTACCTAAAATGGTTCTCTATTTTGCTTACTTAAATCACATCGTTAAAAAAACAAACCAAAAACGAAAACAAAAAATCCCACTAAACAAAAAAAAAAAGACAAAAACCAAAAAAAACCTAGGCACTGGGCCACAAGTCAAATTTTATTTCATATAGATCAGATTTCTTAAAGCAGTAAACTTGGTCAGCAAGCTGTAGTCTTTAGCTTTTGTAGTAACAAAGCAAACTTTAAGTCTTGAGCCCTCCCGTGAAATGGATGTTATGAATTTAATGTGGTGTGATAGTTCTGCTGGGTAGAGGCTTGAACCTTAGCATAATATTCCTCTCTTAAATTCAGATCTATTTATAGATTAAAGCCTCACATTAGAAAATGTCATATGGACTTATTGTTTTCTTCTCATTAATGCAGTAGTTTGAGGTGTTATTTTGAGAACAAGTATTAACAGAGACTCCCTGGGTGAAGCTGTTTCCAAGTTCTCCCTGCAAAGAAGGGTCATTGCTCAAGTGCCTTTGGTCATTCCATGAACCAAGGGTTGTGGAGCACGCATCAGGTGTGGATGGGGTGGGGCATGTGGAGGAAATAGCTTAGCTTGCCACCCACTGCATTCATTGGAATCTTCTGCAACCCTGTGGAAACAGGTATGGAAATTGAATAAGTGCCCAGAGAAACGAGCCATGTATACTTTAGCTTAGATAATACATTCAGCAAGCTATGTGACCTGTGTCACAAGGCAGATTTGTGCATAGGAATGGAAACTTAAATCCAACCTGTGGATAAGAGAAACCTTGTAATGCAGAGGGAAAGTCTTTCTGATAACAAGACTGTACTTCGAGTGTGATTACCTGTATAGGAAAATAGTGTGGTATGAGATTTGCATTGGGATATAGGGTGGGATTTCATTCCAGTACAAGGTGAATAATAGAAGTTGTTTTGGTTTGGTTTGGGTTTTTTTAAGAAATTACAACCCAAAAGATTACTACCCATGGGTGAATAGAGCCAAAACATATGTGACAAGATATAATCCAAGAGAAAAAATAAATTTCAGGAGCATGCCTTCCTGCTACAGAGGGATAAAATATTGGTACAGATATAGCAGGTATTGCACTTCCCGCCACTCCAGACAAAGTTTATACTTTGGGGATTTTTCAAAGACAAATAACAAGAGCATGTAAATAAAATATAGCCCTTTTACCTCATACAGGAATTTTTCCTTGGTAGGTCCTGTCTTTTGCTTCAACAAAATGACAGGCCATCACACAAGAAATTTATGTTTTTCAGAGTTTCATTTGTTCCTTCTTTCATATCTAATATGCCATTTATAAATGGTGAAAACCTTTTCCTTTGTTATTGATACCAGAGATTTTTTTTGGTAGTAGAGAGATTTGTAACAAAACATGCTAGAAGGACCTATGCAGCAGTAGTCTTTTCTGAGCTGTGGAAAGAGAGGGTAGTGAGAAAATGGATACAGGTGAGACATCTATGTTGTGAAGATGTAAGAAAGCTGGATTCTGCAAATTCTTATGATCCTAAAGTGTTTTCCCATCCATCAGCCTTTCCTCTACCTGCTTAAAAAAAAAAAAAGAAAAAGAAAAAGATCCCTCTCTGTTCTCTCTTGCTGGCAGCTGCCAGAGTAGTGGCACAGGTTCTTTCAGGTTCTTTTCTAGTGTGTGCTTGTCTGGCAAGCAGCAGTGCTTGTCCCAGGAGAGACAGCTGCCTCTGCCTGTTTACACAACGCTCAGCACCTCCCAGGCAGCAGCAGAGGGGAAATGAGCTGATCCAGCTCAGTTTCAGGGCTGACCAGAGGGTCTGCAGTAGTAGCAGCAAAAGCTGATACATCCAAGCAACCGGGGAGGCTGGGAAGTTTTTGTCTGGGCTCTTAGGAAGAAGACAGTTTTCTTCTCACTTAACTCGCATTTAGACAATTATCCTCACAACTGGAAGGGGTGAAAAGTATGTTTGGAAATGAAAGCCTGACCTTTGCAAGGGTGATGACATTTTCCAAGGGGAAGACACTTTTTTCTCATTGTGTGAGTATTTATCAAGCCCTGATTACCATGTACATAATATTGTTCATAGTTTGTAGGAGAGAGAGAAAAGAAAGGAAGGGGGAAGCAAGTATGCTTTTAAACACAGACAAATTTGAACCCTAGTGCTGCATCTATAGCTGAATTAAGGAATTAAAATTGGAGATGGTCTCTGAAATTATTACAATAAATCCCCTCCTGTCACACATTATACTTTGCATTAGCACATTAGCATTTTTTTACAAATAAGCAGTAGCACATTCACATGCAGTAACTCTCTCTGTTGATCAGTGACAAATATTATACAATCTTCTCCTCATCTATCTATTACCTATTGGAGATGCACTATATTGTAGAAATTTAAAGGTTTACTTTTCAAATAAATTTATTCAGTAGACATACAAATTGACAGAAAAGTATTGAATAAAGACATACTTGTGAAAATATAATTTCTTCAGATGATGTAAATAGATCTAAGCCGAAACAAAGACAAAGGATCTAAGCTGATACTCACTAATGTACATCTCAAATAATTTCAAAATTCTAGAAATTTCATTAAGCCCTGATCATTGTCAATTTCTTTACTCTTCTTTCTGCTTATCCCTCCACAGTCTTTATACTATATGATATTACCTTTTATGCTGCAATGGCAGACAGAAATAAATTTCCTATTTATCCTATTGATTAGAAGCACCATACTAAATGAAACTCCTTCTCCTCTCTACTGTTTTACTTTTCCTCTTACCCTCTCTTCTACATTCTTGTCCAGCTGCAATAGTCCCACTTGTATCTTGGTCTCAGACTGTGCTGCTAAAGTTACAGAATCACAGAACGTTAGGGGTTGGAAGGGACCTTGAAAGATCATCTAGTCCAACCCCCCTGCTAGAGCAGGATCACCTAGATCAGGTCACACAGGAACGCGTCCAGGCAGGTTTTGAATGTCTCCAAAGAAGAAGACTCCACAACCTCCCTGAGCAGCCTGTTTCAGTGTTCTGTCACCCTCACTGTGAAAAAGTTCTTCCTTATGTTTACCTGAAACCTCCTATGCTCCAGCTTGTACACATTGCCCCTTGTCCTATCACTGGATATCACTGAGAAGAGTCTGGCTCCGTCCTCCCGACATTTGCCCTTTACATATTTATAGACATTAATAAGGTCACCCCTCAGTCTCCTTTTCTCCAGGCTAAAGAGACCCAGCTCTCTCAGTCTTTTCTCATAAGGGAGATGCTCCACTCCCTTAATCATCTTAGTGGCTCTGCGCTGGACTCTCTCCAGTAGCTCCCTGTCTTTCTTGAACTGGGGTGCCCAGAACTGGATACAGTACTCCAGGTGGGGCCTCACCAGCACAGAGAAGAGGAGGAGGAGAACCTCCCTCCACCTGGTGGCCACGCTCTTCCTAATGCAGCCCAGGATACCATTGACCTTCTTGGCCGCGAGGGCGCATTTTTGGCTCATGGTCATCCTCTTGTCCACCATGACTCCTAGATCTTTTTCCCTAGAGCTGCTCTCCAACAGATCAGCCCCCAACCTGTACGGAGACCTGGGTTCTTCCCCAGATGCAGTACTTTGCGCTTGCCCTTGTTGAACTGCATTAAATTTCTCCCTGCCCAGCTTTCCAGCCTGTCCAGGTCACGCTGGATGGCAGCACAGCCTTCTGGTGTGTCAGACACTCCTCCCAGTTTTGTATCATCAGCAAACTTGCTGAGGGTACACTCTATCCCTTCATCCAGGTCATTGATGAATATATTGAACAGCACTGGACCCAGGACAGGCCCTTGGGGGACACTGCTAACCAAAGGCCTCCAACTAGACTCTGCTCCACTGACCACAAGTCTCTGGGCTCTGTCCCTCAGCCAGTTTCCAATCCATCTCACCACACAACAAGAATAAGTTGTCTGTTGCTATGATAGATGATAGAACCTGTGGTGTTCATACAGTTTTACAGAAGAAGGAAAAAAATAAGATGCGTTTGTCAGTTGAAACATTAAGCACTTTGTCCCAATCAGATTCTTTTTTAAACCTCTCCAGTGAGAAATTAATCTTCATTATTCTTATTCATTGTTATATCCAGGTACAATTGTGCAGATAAGTCTTGGCTAAAAGGTAGCAGCACTAGTGAAAGACATTAGCTGGTATTGTTTAGTTATATATACGAACAAACAGCATCTAATGCTGACAAGATTTGAGCTCCATTAGTTTCCTGGATGCACTTTTTTTTAGGCTTCATCCAAAGAGAAGGAATTTCATTGCTCTGCTGTTAGATTTCCTCAGCCACAGGTTATGTACAGACAGCCATGATCAGTCCATTGGATCACCAGTGCTTTCAGCATATTTCCCATTAAAGGCTGAGCTCCTGGCCCAATTTTGGAAGTACAATATAGTTGTTCTCCTGTTTGTTTTGGTTAATGCCCAGAGTATCATGATGAGCTGCTCCTCCTTTGTTCTGACAAAACTTGTGCAAAAATTAATAACTTTGATACTGTTTTCTCTTGTACCTAACATATGGTTGGCAACCATGCAACCATGGAAAAATCAAAAACTTTACTGATATTAAAATGTTAATTATATGAATTTCATACAATTCCTAATGTCTGTTTGAGGCAATGTCCCAACTGTTTAACTTCAAGCTATTAAGAATCTCAGATCCTATTCAATCATACTGCTAAAAGTCACAGTTTGGTAATGTTTGTCCTAAAGTATTCTCATTTTCTGGCCTTGCAACTATTAGTGTTGCATTAAGGGTAAAAGTGAGACATTTGCCTGCCAGAGCCTCAAGGGCTTGCACTGCAGCAGTTATGCAAAGTCAAAAAGTAGGTTTAAGAGCTGTCCCAGAGCCCCACTAAGGGCTTGCACTGAGACAGTTTAAAAGTTAAAAACACATAGGTTTGATTTATTAAAGCAAGAGATACAATAGGTTTGGAATTGCTGTTGATAAATGCACTAACTGTAAAAGGAAAATCGTGCTTGAGTTAGTAGTTCCTTGGTAACATCCGACAGTTGGAGGTGCAAACCTTTGTAATAGCACTAATATATAATAGTAATGCTGGAAAAAGTTATACTGTATATTGAAGGGGCAATTCTTACCAAGAAGGGATCCTTCTCTTGGGTGGAGGAGGAGAAGTAGTACAGCCTGTTGACCGTCTCTGCTAGACCTTCAGTCTTCTCACCCCTCAAGAGGTATTCCCCTCATGATTTTTTATATCCTGATCCTTGACCCTGCCTTCTAGGTGACATTTAGCTTGATTTGGGTGGAGAGTTGAGTAACATAGAAATGTATATTTAGCATGTACTCCACTAGGCTCATTAAGGTATTTAGGGATGTACACTTTAATATTAATTTTGCTGATAACTAAGCAAAGGTCTTCACTTGGACACTACAGCCTACAAAATCTATGTCAAAGCTGTTTGCTTTTGTTGTTTTAGCCAAAACAGGACCATCTTATCTTCATAAGATTCCCTCCTTCAGCCATCTAGTGTGCCAGCTCAGCACCCTTAGAGATAGCACAAGAATCTCATGATTGCAAAGATTTTAACCTTTCTCCCGAAGCACACTAAATTAGCTTGCATTCCTGTCTCATGGAAAGCTAGACCCTTATCCCACAATTAGTGGGTCTGAACCCATCTATTTGAGCCAAGTACTTTCCCTGACCTAGCTGTGTTGCTCCAGCATCAGTGGTGGCACTGTGATGGGAATAAGGGATCAAAAACTAAGCTAGTATGCTGCTGAATTAAAGATATGATGTGGAAACACAACTTCAGTTCCCCAAATAATTAGTGAATAGGAAGACTACCATTTTAGTTAGGAGTTAAAGTATGTCACTTGGACAAACAGGATGTTTCTTTGGGAACTTAAAGGCCCTGTGTGTCAATCCTTGACTATAGGTAAGTACTGTGGATTCTTCCTTGAGAAGGAAAATTTGGCTGGGTTCTTAAAATTTTGGTGAGGGTGGATGATTCCTAATTTTGTTTCTTTCTGTTATTAAAGCACTGCTTTCTCTGCACTCTCCCAAACTGCCTGAAAAGAATCACAGCTGAATGAAAGCAGCTACTGAGTAAAGCTGGAAAGTCTGAGCAAAGCTTGTCCATGGAGGGAAGCAAAGATCCCTCCAATTAGCATCCTGAATTGCAAAAGTGCTGGAAAATCTCAGAACACTGATTTGTTCCATTCCTTCTGAAATGTCAAAGACCGATGGTGGCCACGTATCCCTGATGCTTTCTATAGCAAATAAATTGTGCCTTCCATTCCTGGAGGCAAGTACATGGATCACATTAGTTCTTTGTTTCATCACATAGCATTGTTGCAGCTATTAAAACAAGGTATTTTGAGAAATGTTAATATTCTAGTATCCATTATCTCTCCACTTGCTGTAAGGGAATATAGTAGTAGTATATGTCTTATTCTCCATCTTTGTGTTCAGACCTGCTTCTGGTTAGAGTGCAGAGACACAACTCCATTATCCTTGACTTTGTAATTTCTTAACCTTTGTATTTTGCCTTCTCACTCTAATTATTGCAGTTCTTGTCTTCATATCCTCCATTTTGGTACTTGAATGTTTCTCCAAACACAAAATTACTGACACATTTTCATTTACAATCCTCCTTCAGAAAAGAATCCTATGAATAAAATATCTGTATGTGCTTTTCCTTATCCTAGATGAGTTCCAGCCGATAAAAAACATATAAATATGATAAAAATTGAAGTAATATGCAAATAGTAATTCTTGTGTTTGATACTGAGACACTCTTGTGAAAGAAAATATATGAATATGCATGTAGAAGATAATTTACTATTTGTTGTCATTTTGACAGTCAACTCCTTACATAGCGCTTCCATGCTTTCCTGTTTTGCAGTTTCTAGATGCTAAAGAAATGATGTGAATAATGTAGTAAAACAAGCTGAATGTTCAAGCAAAACAAGTAAAAATCCTTTTTCTCATAGAGAGCTGCATTATCTTTTTTTTTATTATTCTTCCATAAAAAGAGATGTTACTTCAGGCACTGAAAATAGACATCCCATAATGACAGAAAAAGCATTGTAAGAAAAAAAAAAAAAAAATCTTTATTTTTTTAAAGGACCTGATAAGGACTGGAGAGAGTCTTTTCCCCATTTATATTGCCTATTATTTCCCTCTTACAGTCAGTGGGATGAAGGAAATGTGAGTTATGTAAAGCTCCCAGTAATTAGGTTGTCTTGAACTGGTGAGCTAGTACATCCAAAGACAAAATGACCACAAACTACAGTGCATTCTGCTCCAAACTACTTTCGTTATATTTGTAATGCAGAACAAGAATGCTGTTTAAATTAAAACAGGTTTGCTTGAATAAATTTAATCAGTGTGCACACAGTATGTTATTGCTCATTTTCAGAACTTTCATGTCTAACTCTAGCCATTGAATATTTGTTGCTAGGAGTTTTTTTCCTTTGAATCTCTACTGTCCAAAATAATTTCCAGCTTTTGATGTTGTCTTTATAAAGAATGGCCACTAGAGTGCTTCAGGTATCCATTGAAACTGTAGTTGTGTACATTCACCATCAGTATTTCAGTTTCAGTTGTATTTTTAATATGTATATATATCATATGTATGTTTTTTTAAAAAGTAGATTTTGGTGCTAACTATACACCTAAAATCCTTTACAATGGCTATGTGTATACACAACCTCAGATCTGGTAGCTTTGTATGTTTACAAAAGAAGGATATGGCTGCTAACTAGGTAGACTACGATTGGATAATGGTTTAAAGGTTGGATAGTTACATTATATGTCATTGTCTTTTAAAGGGCTACGAACTACACACAGTTGTCTATAGTATTACTGATATAACTACAATGAGTGTGCTTGTGTAACTATTAGTTACCCTCAGATCTAGTGTCAATTTCTGAATTAATACCAACAGAAGACACAGACAAAACTTGCTTCTGAAACTTGTTCTTGCACTAATATGAAAATCATTATGGAGATCTCAGTCCTTACTCAGAGTTTTGGCCAAATCTGTCAAGCTGAATCAGTCTAACAAGGACAAGTCACAGTTTTCAATGCTAAAAGGGCATTCCCTGAGATAAGCCCTGAATCTGGTAAAAGCCACTCACCTCTGACTTAGCACTGTACTTGTGATTAGTCCCTTTTACGGCAGCAGTTGTAGGAGCAGTAGCTTGACCAGGAGAGATGATACATGACCCTATGCTAGAACCTATTAAGTGTTCAGGAGAAGCCAAGTGCCGTCTCATGTTTCTGTGGTTTCAAGGTTGACCTTGGCCCTGTCTAGCACAGCAAAAGCCTCTTGGTCAGAATCCTTCATAGCCACAAGTCAGAGGACATGACTGAAGTAAAAAAAAACAGCAAAAGCAGCTTGAGACACTACAGTTCTGACTGTCTGGTTTAACTCAGTCTGAAAGAGCTACACAAAGAGAAGGCTAAAATATTACTCAAAGGTTAGGAAAGGAAAGATTAAAGTTGGAAAAGCCTTGTTACAAAGAAACTGATAGTAGAGTGAAGATGAAAACTGAGCACTTCCAGCCTGCTCTGAGGAGTCTGTCAGGACACAGCACAGGAAAGGGGGAGACTGCTGGGACAAATAGATTAAGAAATGCACTAACAGTTAAAGACTTGGACAAGCTGGCATTGCAAAGCAATTTTACAAGGGAGAGTTTAAAAAAACCTCCTTATAAGACCCTGAAAGATGAGGACTGAGGTCACTGTAACTATGACTACCGGTAAAATGGACAGAGGAAAAAAACAGGCAAAGAAAACCAAAAACAGAATGATTTGACACACAGACATATTCTTTCTGATCACTCAGGGGAAAAGAAGAGTAGAAGGAGAAAAAGCATTTCAATGACAAGCAGAGAAGGGCAGCATTTCTTTTACCTTCCTCCTTTAGCTTGTACTAAATTCCTTTCCATTTCACCCCTTCCATCCTAAATTGGCAGTGTCAAACTCTGCTGTAAAGTTAATGAAGGACATGGTTTTAAAATGTTTGATGTTTAATATATCTTCTAAATGTCATTATGTGCCAGGAATTTATAATCATATTTCTAAGTCTTTTATCAATCTAACAATCTTCTTTTCCACTTTTATATTGATCTTGCGTGGTAAACTCAAAGACCAAGTATGGAAATTTCTGAAAATCCACACATCTCAGGCTATCTCAAACACATGGATTAATATGGATTTACCTAATCACCAGTGTGGAATTAATCCATGGAAACCTATGAGAACAGGTTGGCTCAGAAAATACAATCAGTATGCCAAATTCTTCTTTCATTCCAGCGCATGCCAGCTCATTGAATAATCCAATGATGGATTTTAAGGGGTTTCATATTTTAATACAGAGTATAATCATCAGTGATTGTGGTGAGGGAGGCAAAAGTGAAATATAAATGGTCAGTGTCCTAAGGAGGATGCAGGGGGAATCTACAACCCTAATATTGGCATAGAGACAGAGGTGTCTTTGCAGCCACATGAACATGTGTGAGGTCAAAGATGTCTTGCCTACAAAAACAGCCCTGGTCTGTGGAGTGCTTTGAAGGGACAGAGCTCAAAAGGGCCTAGAATCCTTGTTGTCACATTGGCTCATGTTCTGTGCAGTGTGGCACACCAACATGTATGATGTCAAATGTTTCTGGTTTAGGTTGGCTAGGAAAACTTAGCAGAAGACACTGTTGGGCTATTGCAAAAGAGAATACTTTATACTTTTTAAGAAGGAAGGTAGCCATTCAACCCCCGTAGAGTTTTTAACCTTTGAAAGGTCTACATTGGTGCCAATAGGTACTCAATGACTTCATTTCACAGAAGTTTTCTTCTGGGAGTTGACAAAGTTTGATCCTCAGTAATATTTTTCTATTGTAAGAGTTCCTAAAACAACAACATACGGCTGTGCTCAGCTTTAATTGACAATTTAATCTCTTTCAAGACAACTAGTGTCCAGTTAAATCACTCTAACTTTTTCAGTGTTTGTGCTAAGCTTCTGCTCAGAGGAAAGGAGTGTGTTTACCTTAATCTGCTATATCTTTTGCTAGAAGTGAAGTTAACTTTGATCTCTGCATTGCCTGTAAAAAAGGTAAAGTCCAGAAAGTGAAGGGGTAGTGACAAGTAGAACTAGGATTAGTCCTGCAGAGTTCTTCTCAGTTTATTACATGCTTGGAATCGGTGATAAGATATTGTTTAAAATTTTATGGGATTTTGACTTTCATGAGAAAGAATGATAATGTTTATATGCATTTATATATCTTCCTTTGAATAGCACAAGCACTGTATCTGTTGCATTTAAAAAAATATCAGAAGGAATGATTTGTTCAGAATAAAAAAGGGTTTTTTCCTTTTAATCTAGGGCTAGCTGAAAGTCCAGGCACTCTATAAACTCCTCTCTAATTCCCTGAAGTGGCTTAAACTGTCTGACATTTTACACATAGCTGAATTTCACTCCAGGCACAGTAGAAGGCAATTGCTGAAGGAATTCTGAGGAAACTGCATTGCCATACTTAAGAGACTATTTTGTAGAGAGGGAGAAGGAAAAAGAACCAAGGATCAGGAAAAATGTGTTGAGAAATGCCTGATGATTTGCAACTAAGTGCAGACAATACTTTAGGGTCAAAGTTGTATTTGTTAACACTCAGATTCAGTTGGAATCTATATGTGGATAATTCTCAAAATTGGTTCTATTCTAGACATATCCTTGCATACTAGGATTTTAAATGATGTGTTTCTTCAACAAGGTGTTTAGTCAGAGATGAGTAGAAATAAAAGTTTTTCCTCATTCCCCCTATGTATCTCTGTCATCTTCCGTTTTGTTCTCAGAAGATCTCCTAGGTCTCTAATGCAAAGACCATTACTAAAAAATAATTTCTTTAGATTTCCCGGTGTATGTTGCACTGAACAAATCTGCAAGGTGTAGCCATTAAGTAGAATCTTTCAGAATCTCAAGTCTCTCTGTTTTGACAAAAGCCCCAAAAATGTTTTTCGTATCTCTTTAGAACAGTGATGCAAAGATTATTGTTACTCCTTCTTTTGACCAGGTCACCTCTTACAGTGTATCACTTCACTCGTTCTTTCTGCTTTATAATGTAAAATGTAATTTTCAGGGTCTTCCATGATCTCTCCTACCCTAGCTATCATTTCATGTTCATCATGAAGACATCAATTCTGGCCCTGAGTCTCTCACCCATCTTATTTTTCAAATAATTTTATTTCAAAATATCTTACTTTCTATTTCCCCAGTGTTTCAAATGAACTCCCTGACAATGCCTACAATAAAATTTTGCTGATCTCCTTTAAAAGCCCCTTAAGTTTCTCTTCTTGGCATAACACCTGCAGAATTTTCACAATAGCTAGCTACAACTGCTACTATGTAAAGCTCTGAAGTTTTGTAGTTTCCTCAGATTTTCATTCTCTGTCTGTCTCTGTACACCATTTCTTATGTTCAAATTCATAATTCCTGATCTGTGGGGCAAGGATCACCTCTTTGTTCAATATTTGCGCTAGGCTTAGAATGATGCAGTCTTGGATGCAATGTTGATCTTTGACTAGTGAAACAAAACACAAAAAAACAATGGTAGGAAGAGTATCTTTGAATAAAGAGGTGGTTATGTTCCCCAGAAAAAAAAAAAAGTCATTTTCTGAGACCAAAAATTGCAATAAATTGTCAAGTTAAAATGGTTATACTCAGAGTGAAGAATGTGTCATCATGTGTCCCAAATTCATTTACTTTATCTTATATGGGTGCACATACCTGTTGAACAAACATTCTAGAATGCCCAACTAAATAACTACTTTAGCAAAAGTAAAACCTCAGAGAGAGTTATATTATTAAAATTTTTGTATTACTAGATTTTAGAGTCCTGTGATCTAGAAAATGTGCCAGAAGTAAGTACAACAGTTCATTGCTACAATAACTTCAATTTTAATGCTTTTATTTTAGAAGCTCCAGAGAAAACAAGGGCCCTGTAGTGCAGTCAGTTAAATCTCTATTTGTGATATAGTAATCTTAGAGAAGACCTGTTGGGTTTGTTGATGGGAAAGATTTATTGGCTGGATCAGAATATGTTATTTTTCTGAAAACTTGAAATAAAATTAAGTATATTCTATTTTTGTAGCACAGATGCCCTCATGTAGTACAAAATATGAATTTTGTAAGATAAAAAATGTAAACAAGACATCAGATCACTAACCAGGACATACTGAACAAAATCTAAGGACAGATAGCACAGGAAAAACTAAATGGAAACTCAGAATAATTCAGTAACCATTGAACATTTACAGATGTCAAATATCAGTGATGATAAAAGGTAATCTTTTTTGAAAGTATTTTGTTCATAAAGAATGAAAACAGATCACAGTATATTTGTATCACAAGTGCAGTCCAAAAAAAGTAGTAAAATCATGTTGTTTTATAAACCAAGGTAGAATTTCTCTGTGAATGTGCAAATTATTATACAATTACTCTAATCTATTTTTGCAACTAAAACTATGAAAATAACTCATTATTATGTTCTGCATTCTGCAACATTTTATTAATCAGCATTTAGTTTCAGTTCCATGCTATTAAAAGCAGAGCCAACTTTTTACAGAGGAAATGTTTGATCATGTAAATATTTTCTTCATGCATAGGCCCACAAAATGTTTCCAGCAAAATGTTCTGGACCAGACTAAAATACAGGGGGTTAATACTGCAGACAAACATAATAAAAACAAAAGCCTAATTAAAAGATAGCTAAGCGACGAACTTTGTTTTGAGATGGTAGTAATTAAAACAAATACAGTTGAAATCATCCTCCCAATACAGGCCTAATTTTAGCAGCTCGTACTTTTAAAACTTTGATAAAGTCCTTCTTGATAATTCCTCAGAATATTTTAAGATTTGTGTTTTCCTGCTAGGCTTGATTAAAAAAATGGAGGCATTTATTTCACAGTCATAATATTGAATTTAAATAAAATATGGTCTTGTATACACAATTGCAACCTAGTTGATGAAATATCTCAGTCACAAATTTCATACTTAGGATTTACAGTTACAAGATTGAATAAGAGTTCCTTGATTGAATGCAAATTAGTCTTGGTCCTTCTTATTGTCATCCTGTCATCCTGTCTTTGAGCCTATGTCCATATTGTAGTAAAGGAATTAATTCAGCAGGGTACAAATATAAACTTCTGCTGGCTTTAAACTAGTGATCTTGACTGTCTGGTCCCAACATCACATAAGTATGATCTACCAGAGAAATAGTATCTAGAGCCAGCGGTTCCTACGACCCTGTTATATACCAGATCTGAGACAGAGCAAATGTGCATTACTCTTTCCTTCTCCAACATGTTTCTGGTTTCATGTTCACAGACACCAAACTGAAATGTGTGTGGTTGCTGGCTGAGCTGGCAAACAATATGGAGCTGTGCTGAGGTTTGGAAAGGCACCCACCTTTTATGTGTAGACAGACTTAATTATTATATTATTTCATGCTATTGCATCAGTGTAATGGAGGAAAAAAAAAACCTCTTCAAGTCACTAAATTAGAATTAACAACTTCTTTATTTTAAAATCAGCACAATAGAGCTTGAGTGAATATGACATATTCATAATTACTTTCCACAATATGGACATAG
>VYZX01027636.1:11515-46602 GCA_013401335.1 Brachypteracias leptosomus | reverse complement strand
TTCCAATCCCTAACATTTTGTGATTCTGTGATTCTGTGACTGTTCTTCAAATGCATGCCTGACACTATCTACTGTTGCTATTGAGCACAGAGGAATGAAAATATGAAGTAGTCTAATGGAACATCATTTGAGCGTTACAAATTTTGCTAATCTTGAAAAGCACATAAGATAAAATTTATCTCATTGGTAAATTCAAGCTTGATATATTTTGTTTTAGCTCAAACTTCTGAATCCCTGGTACAATACACAATACTTGTTTACAGTAGTTTCTGTATGATTCTAGCTAATTGGTATTACCAGCAGGGCATGTAACAATTATTTATGGTTTCTGTCTGTTGATTTCAATAAAAACAGGAGTTGTTCATGCTGAGGTTTTACTGTTTGGTTGTCAAAACTTATCACAATATTATTAAAAGAGCTTAGGTTAATTATGCATCCTTTTGAACCAAGCATTTACAGCTGTCAAGTTGTAGCTTCCAGATACAGTCCAAGAGTGTAACATTTAAGTATCAAATTTCCTTGTAAAACTCTAAAGCTCCGTCAGTTTTGGTTTTTTAAGTAACTGGCACCAGCCTAAGAAATTACTAGACCACAGATGGGAAAAAAAAATAAATGCTCCAGACTTTCATTTTTTTCACAAATTTTCAAAAACTGTAATGAATTTTTTAGAAGAAAAAAATGTTATGGATGTATTTTCTTACATAGTATGGATTTAGAAGCATCCCAGTCTGGAACAACCAGATGGGATCTCTCTTTGTTTTTCTGGCAACAATTCAGAGGACATTGTATTCAGCTGTAAATATCAGCATTCCAGAAAAATGTCCAAGATATAGACAATTCATAGGAAGAAACAAAAAAGAAAGTAATAATACAATATTGAATGAGACAATATTTTTAAAACAGACTGATAAATTAAAGCAGCATTCCTTCCTTTCTTCTCTGGTTAATGATTGTCAAGGTCACCTGCAAAGATTATTCCTGAAGAAAAACTAATTGATTCTCTGCAAATCACAGATGTAGAGTAGTGTTTTGTAGGATGATGATTAGAAGATCAAGACATTTGAGAAAAATGAGGCAAAAGCCAAATAGTCAGTATAAAGTTATCCATAAAATATTAATTTTTAGGTCTCTTTTACTGTGTAAAAGTTTTGGATATTTATCTCCCTTTCTACTGTTTTATTTAAACAATTCTTACACAAGTCTGCTGCCTTGTTTACTAGGTTTTTTATTTGTAGATAGCTGTTCTTTATTCACAGATGTCCAAAGGGCAGCAGCTGTCTTTTATACTGATGTTTTTCTCATCTTTTTATCTCTGATGTTATGTTAGCAGCAGCCCACAAGCAACATCTTGTAGCCTGCAAAGAGTATTTTTATTTGTTTATTCATTTATGTTTATGGATATTTCATCTTTTCTCCATATTGTCTTCTGGTTGGACAGGTCAACCCCTCTACCTTTTGTCTTGTGAGAAAAACATCTGTTGAACATGATACAGCTTTCATGTGTTCCGTTTACTGCCACACCTATTTCCCTGTTTGTTCAATTTTCATTATCAACCTGTTCTAGAGGGAGAATAAGCTGCTTTTGCAGTCTAGATACTGCAAATTGATGTCATCAGCCTGTTACATCTCTGCTAGATTCTGCATCACTGTCAAGTCATTCTTTCACAGTGAATCAGAAAAGTGTTGTGAAGTAATCCATCATTCAAGTGACTAGCAGGAATGTGTTGATGTTCCAACTAGACCGGGATGGGACATACAGGTTTTTGCTGAACTCCTCTCTATATTTCTCAACTATTTACTAGACTTGAGGAAAAAGGAAATTAGAATATTGAGAAAATGTTGAGAAAATGTTGCTGAAAATAGGCTCCCACTTATTTCCACTTCTTTGCTGTTACCACCTTATGTGACTAAGAGTAGCTAGGGCACTTAAGTGTGAAGGATGAAACCCTGTCAGTGGGAGTTTTGTCACAGACTTCAATAGAAAATGGAATTTGCTTGCAGTTGTGTCTCAAAATGTCAACGTAGGAAATGAGCTTGGCATGTGCTATTTATCTTGGAGGGATTAGAACGTCACCCTCTGGCCACAAATTCACCAAAAATATGTAGCATAACAGATGTCTCTCCTGTATGTCATTCATTGATGCAAACCATCAGACATTTGATATATCTATTACCCTATTCATCTAAAAAAAAAAACCCCAAACTATTTTAGTTTTGGATTTCTGTTACTGAGTAGTAGCATGAAAATTTAATTCAGTCCAGTCTCATATTTATTTTTAAACAAAGCTTTCAAAATCTCAAATTCTTTATGTGCATTAAATTCAGTACTAAAAGTAAGATGTATTTTTTAATTTCTTATTAAAAGAATAGAACCTCTCTTCTTTCCTTTTCTGTTCTGTTCATGACTAATGTCAAGAGTCTCACATGATGAGTTTTCCTATATTATGCAAAAAACCTGGGAGAAGATGGTAAGTCTTTGATTCATAAACTAATACAAAGCAGGCAGTTCACTGTGTGAAGTTAATCTTGCAAGGAAGAGACTAATCCTGATTTTGTGACCCACCTGGGAGCATAATTTGACTACTATCTATATTCCTACTTGCATTGTAGGAGTGTATTCATATTGATTTGTAACAGTCAAAGCCATGGTAACATATCAGTGTTCACTCTTTTGTATCAAACAATTACTTCTAGAAATAATCTTTTGAAAAAAATAGAAGCCATTCAGTTGAATGCATCAGAATGTAATGTTCTGTAAATGTAAATTTAATGTAAAAAGTAAGTGACCAATACTTAGGAGCATCGTATAAATTTTCTATGTAGTAAAATTATAAAAATGTCCCTCCAGGTTCTGAGTTTTACTACTGTTGCAAGGAAACATCACTTGCATTTCTTTAGCATGAATTTGGTATATTTGAAGATTACTGTTTCAAGCATACAAATGCCAGCAAGGTGATGTATTCAGTATTAGACTCTATTTATGTATGGATTTCAAGCTCATTTGAGAGATACAAGTAAAGCAGTAGAAGTGAACTCATTTTATGTAAAGTAAAACTATAAAGATGAGGAGTCAGGATTAAATAGAGCAAAAGAGCATGTGAATAAACTAATTGGGAAATAAACACTGGCCAGAATGATAACTCTACACAAAAGTTTTTCCACCATTCTGTGTTTTGCTTTGAAGGATATTAACAACTATTTTAGTGTCTTCCATTGATGAGCATGAAATAATACTGACAGGTATTACAGAAAGTAAAATCTATAATAGTATATTTAACAACATAAATTGACAATGTAATTGACAGCATAGTCAACAAGTCTCTGATTCAAAATAATTGCGCCCATCAGTAAATTCACTGCATCAGGGATGCCATTCTTCCATACAGAGAATAGGATCTGAACTCTAAAGAAATCTAATTGTAGATGGACCCCAGCCAAGGAAATAGTCAATAATTATGTATTCATTTTTACCTTCTGCAACACTGAGATCTTTAGGTTAGAAACAAATTGTTTTATCTTCTGTAGAACCTGCCACTCTCATATATCAAAGCAGACATAAAGCTAAATTCTCTTTAGGTTGTAACCACCACTTATGCACCTGGGGTAAAATTCAAAATAATGTTTAAATACTTCTAATGCATATATTTCTCATGAAATTTCCTCAGACATTTAAAACTCTGTTTCATGTATGCCAAGGGCTTAAGTTTTTCTTCCTATCGGCCTTCTGAGGCCATCTGAGATTCATAAACTCTGGGTCTTTGTGCCTCTAAGGAATTTATGGTAGACTTGTTCTGAGTATAATTAGGAAATGGCTTTGAGTTTTACACACAATACAGCTTATTTTTCAGTGAAAATTAATTCTGTGATGCCTAAGGTTTGGCATAATAATCTAGCCATTGAAATGCTTATAGTTACTTAGAAAATGACTGAATTTAGTTCTAGAACTGTTATAATGTAAGTCTAAAATTTCTATTTTCCATGGAGTGTCCCAATAGCTACAGTATTTGTTGACTGCTAATTCTATGAAATGCAACTCTGTCAAAACTCCATGGAATCAGCAACATGAACAATTGAGCTGGAAGGCAATCAGCAGCCTGTCTTTCTTGCCTAATCTCTTAAATTCTCAGTCTGGAGACCCTCTTCTGGGGTGAGAGTGTAAGATCACAACTTTAAGATTATGTTTGAGGACATTTCTATTTCCCAAGGGCTGCTTGATGGTTTCTCAAATTCCTTTGAGAATTTAAATTCCATTTCTGAATCTGGATGTTTGTCTGTTAGACATTCTGATGTGAAGAATTACAGTGCTTACTGCCTTTTTCTGTCTGCCTCTGACCTCCTGTGCAGAATAAGGAAGACAGGAACATGGAATATGAGTGTTGGTGTCATATGTGAACCACAGGAAAAGCAGATGTTTCCAGATAGTGTCATCCTAAGAAATTTCTTCTTCAGTGGCCACAGTGAGAATAGAAATGAGAACTTCAGTTTATAGTGTAATGAACATATTACCTGGGAAATCTCTGTTCTCTGTTTGCAATATTATTTCTGTATTTCTTAGGAAAAGATGTGACCTCGCGTCTTATCTCTCAGACACGGACTTTTATTAACAGACTTCATCCATATTGCCTTTCGCTTTGTAAAAGTGTAATTTACTTCTCCAGTAAATCTTGCATTCCTTGCTATACATCAGTCAGATTTCAGCAGAGGTGAACAATTTCCTTTGCAACAAAACAGCTTATAGACTAGTTTCAAGGTACATCACTAAGAAATAGAAGACATAGGTTGAATGCTTTCATAAGGCTGAGTCTCCTTTAGATGTGCGTTAACCACTAAATTATTTCATTTTAAAAAATTGGGATGTTGCCATAATGTGCAGAATCTGCTCCTGTGGATTGTGCTAAGTAGGCTCTACTAAGTAACGCATATCTGTTTTCTGAATCTTAAATGGGTTTAGGTGCTGAGCTGTGCAGAAGTAGAACTCACAGTTTTCTTTCAACTCAAACTTAATATTCAAAATCTGAGACGTATATGAAATTAAAGCATCAGGCATTCTGTATTTGTCAAAAAAGAAATCATTTAAATGACATTTAAAGTTCTGTTCTTGGATTTAATTTGTAAAGATTGAGGATTACAAGGTTGGACTGGGATCTCTACACTGTAAGGTATTAAAGGTAAGTCATACCAAACACATCAGAAAACTTTAAAATAAATTCTGTGCTAGCAGTTATACTAACCAGGAATTATATTTTATTTCTATTGATTTTTCAACTTAATTACAAAATTAGTATAGTAAGAAAAACAGGTAAGAAAAAAAATTAAACAGAGGCCCCAAAGTTATTACGGAATTAATTCAAATAAGAGATACCAACAAAAATGAACAATGCCCAGTGAAGAGTTCCCAAATGAACGTATATCTTGCAATGAAGAAGTCAAACTGTGGGAGCAATAGGACATCCACTCCACTTGAGTTGATGAGACCTAAGTGACTCTTAAAGGGAGTCCACCTTAGAATGTTCTTTGAGACTTCCAAGAAATCATGCTTATGTCTACAGTTTGAGGATATTAAAAAACTGAAATACGCAGACTCTCTTCATAGCACAGGTAGGTCTTCTGAAGAGATAGCTAAAACCTACTTTTTTGCAGTTGTTGATTTATGTGCAACAAAACCAGAAATTTGTTGTAAATCACTATTTTCATCTCTGCCCTTTAAGACATCTTACCATGATTTTCAATTGTGAACGGGAGATGTATATGACCATCTGTGGGAAACGAACTGAAGATTGATGAGGAGGATTGTAAACACACTCAAGTGACTTGCAGCTGGGATGTCAAAAAACACATATATCACACTAATTGTTGCTTAGCTTTGTGTGCTTGATGAGTAAAATATCTGTGTTTAGATCATAGAATCATAGAATCATTAAGGTTGGAAAAGACCTCTAAGATCATCAAGTCCAACCATCAACCCAACACTAACATGACCACTAGACCATAACCTGAAGTGTCACGTCTACACATTTTTTGAACACCTCCAGGGATGGTGACTCCACCACTGTCCTGAGCAGCCTGTTCCAGTGCCTAGCCACTCCTTCAGTAAATAAATTTTTCCTGATATCCAATCTAAACCTCCCCTGGCATAACTTGAGGCCATTTCCTCTTGTCCTATCACTAGTTACTTGGGAGAAGAGACCAACACCCACCTCTTTACAACCTCCATTCAGGTAGTTGTAGAGAACAATAAGGTCTCCCCTTAGCCTTCTCTGATAACACAGGTCTGTGAAGGACACAGAGACACCTTATCAAACACACTTGAGATTCCTGCCCTGTTGTGGGAAAGATCTAAGCACAGTGAAAAACTGCGCCTGCAGGAATCCTTGATATACAGGAGAAAGCTGCAGGTTCAAAAGCTTTTGCTCTCTCTTGCAAGGCCCAGCGGTGCCTGTGTCCCCACTTGCCTGCCTTGGCTGGGATGCTGCTGCAGAGATCCCCTGGCTCACAAGGTAGTGAGAATAAATATACTTTTTGTATTTCAACCATGATTTTGTAGTTGTTCCTGCATCCTGCCTGTGCCAGCTCACAGACCATGTCATACTTTTAAAGACTGTTTCTCACAATATGCAGTGGATGTATTTAAACATTTGCATTTGCTTTAATTCTACAAAATGTCCCTGAAACTCACTCTCACACTATACAACTGAAGTAGTCATATTACTATATTAGGTAATACTCATGAAGTTTGCAAGTACTGATGCATTTTGATGTATAATATGTCAAACGCTTTATTTTACAGAATGACACAGCCACTTAGAGTCTAAGAAACATGTGCTTAGAGATTACAGAGAAATTTCATTTTACATTTGCAGAGACCTGCTCGTTTCCAGTATTTTTTCTGTGAATCCAACAAAATCTACTCAGCACAAAAAGTGACCTTTAATAAATAGTTTCTAAACCTTTACAAATGTCATAACTGAATTTCTAAATCAGGAAAACCGATTTTTCCACATAATAATGTTTTTGATGACTGTATCTGAATGCTTTGAAGCCTTTCAAAAAGTTAAAAGTTGGGAGATAAAATTTCTCTTTCCTTAAAAGCTATTTTCTTTCCATACGACTGCACTGTCTCTTCTTCCTACAATAAAACTGTTTTAATAATGGCTAATAGTACTCCATGAATTTGTCATTAGATGTCAATTCAACAGTGGCCAGTTTCTACCTCAGTCACTACAGATTTATCATGATGCTTGAACTCTTTTATTCCCTCACTTTCATACACAGAAAACCATAATTTCCACCTACATTCTCTGCTAACTTGATGTATTCAGGAAATGTGTTGGTGAATACCTAAGGATCTGTAGGTTTTTCTGCATTGAGGGAGATTACAATGAAAGTTATTTATTCCCTTGCTTAGGATCACAGAGAGGTTTTGGCCATTCCAACTAAAAGGGAGTAAATGACAGAGTATAGCACCAGCACTCTTTCGAGTCGTTTGTCCCTCCCTCCCGTTTTCTTTCCACTATCTCTTCCAAAATGAAACACTATGTTACCATAGTTTGGAATTAGAATTCTGTAAATAATAAATGAATATCAGGCTATTACCTTTCTTAGATGTCTCCTGGATAGAAATGAGTAACACACAAAACACTTTAATTCTCACCAAAAAAAAAAAAAGTGGTCATACTGATCCCTTCTGATCTTAAGGTTCATTAATCAATCTTTAATTTTCAAGTGGAGTACAGTTAGATATGCACTGTAAGCTTTCCCCTTTTTTGCAGAGACAATGCTGCTCAGTATTTTCCTTTATAAGACCTTTTCTTTCACACCAGTAACCAGTGAATTAAAAGTTCAATACTTAAGCTACTGTTANGCAGCATGAAGGCTGTATGGGGAAAATCAGCTCAGACAGACCCACTACAATGAGGTAACAAATTCTAATGATGCTTTTTTTAAAAGCATTTGTGTAGATTTTGTTTAGAAATTATAACCTTTGATAAGGTTATAATACCACCACTTTGTGGTGGTAACATAGTAATAATAATAATTTTCTTAATGATAATACCTCTCATGTTTTCATGTTATGGCACTTGAACTTTGCACATCTGCTTGTGAGATCTTTAACACATATTAGGAATTAAAATATATATGCATTGTGTAAGTGTACCATTAAGAAATAGCTCATTATCTTGCCTTGATTAAATAATGTTATGTACAGCCCTAAGTTCTCCTTATAATTGGAAGACTATGTAACAAAAAGTAATTCATCTGGCCTATTTTACATATGCACCTTTGGATAAGATGCTTTACATGCTGTTGATGCAGTCATCTACTGAATGTCCATGGCATAAGATGCAATTCTGTAATTTACTGGATACAATACAATTCACATTGTAGAGATTGTCTCCCTATTTCTTGATGAAACAGAAAGACTTTGCCTGGCAGAAACTTGCCAGTTTCACGTCATTTGGCCTAGAAGAGTTCACTGGTTCATATATTGGTATCAGTTGACTCTTAGAGACATGCAGATCATGAGTGCATTCCTGCAATTTTCTAAAAGAGCTAATGAAACCTTCCATGACACATGGAAAACATCCCGTAATAACAGTTCTTCCTTTTCATCAGTTTTTAACCTTCAGCTTTTTCTTGATTGTGATAGAAATAGCACACCAACTAGCCAGTATTAGATCTACCTCAGTGTCAAGAAAGCATGTTTTTTCATTAATATCCTGGATCTACAGCTTATGCCTGTGCTTTCACACACATCAGTCAAAATGTATGACTGCTGAACACAGGTCAAACCACCAAAATAGCTCTGGCTTCAGCAACGATTGATTGATTTTGTGTCCACAGTTTGCAGTGAGTAATCCATGTAACATGACATGAATATCTGCTTACTTGTAAGACAGTCCAAGATAATTCACCCCAAAACAATGATTTCTTAGTTTAAAATAGAGTGACTTCTGTTACATAGAGAACTTTATAGTTTCTCTCATTGACCTGCTATTGCTATTTTCTCTTATTTTTTCCATTCCATGGTCAAGAACTTAATATGGATACACAACTGATGTGACATATTGATGATATACGCATTTTTGGAAGAGCCTCATTTCAATAGAACACTTAGAGCAGAATTGTGCAATTGTTCTAAGCAAGGTTTCATCATCTGTTCAGTTTTTCAGTTCTACTGCACAACTGTAGATCATAAGATTTTGCTTAAAGTTACACCGTGTTTCACAAATGTTCAGTACAACTCTTTTAGCCATAGCAGTGAGAGAGTACTACAGTACAACAGTTTTCAACATTCATCCATAAGGCTGTAATTCCTTATTTACTATCAACTCAAACTGTCTCATTTAAAGGCATAGCCTAAATGAATTAAGCTTCTAATCTGAACCAAGAACCTGTCTTTCAAGCAGACATGGGTGTTTGGATAGGTGGCTGGCAAACACACATGGGAACAGCGTGCATAGGCCAGTGTAGCATGGAAAAGGTACAAATGAGAGGTAACACCTTTACTGTAATGCTGTGACGTCCATGTAACAAATTCACATATGCTAGTAGTTCTGCATTGGTACTAATTATTTATTATGTTCTAATTATTGTTAATTCTTTAGCACTACTCTGTGACACACACTTCAAGAAGGATCAGGGTTTGTAAACATGAGCTATTCCAAAGGACGGCACTGAAACGTGCTTGGCAAATATCACCACAAGCATTTCTGGTATACTTACTGCCTCTTCTGAGTTAGCAAAAATAGCAGCATAATTATTCTGAAGTAAAGGAATTTTTTTCCCTTCTAAATTTGAGAAGTTACTTGTATACGGTTTTTTAAAGCCTGACTATGCCATTGAAATGACATTTATAAGAACATCTTCATTTCAGCAACCACCTTGGAAAAGCTGCTAATCTGGAAAAATAATCACTTGATTAAGCTATGCAAATAAATTTGTATGATTCAAATTTAACAAATTTAGATTATGTTGTCCTCAGTTGTTGAACCCATAGAGTTCTTCTGGAATAAATTTGCGAGTTCAGATGGATTTGTTATTTTACCACTATAAAAAAAAAAAGAAAAAAGATTCTTTCTGAGATTTATTTCACACAA
Organism: Brachypteracias leptosomus; assembly: GCA_013401335.1. Lineage (NCBI taxonomy): Eukaryota > Metazoa > Chordata > Aves > Coraciiformes > Brachypteraciidae > Brachypteracias > Brachypteracias leptosomus. The sequence continues at coordinate 36,505 of VYZX01027636.1, read as the reverse complement.
AGTTACTGCATTATTTTTATTTACTGTTGCATCTTTTTCTGTTCAGCCATGAACATCTGACAAAACACAAAATGAGGAATGATTATTAAAAGTTTTGCTTGAAATTCCACTTGCTTTATATATAAAAAAAAATCTTAAAGATCTATTCTCCAGCTAAACTATGACTGATGATTTACATCTGATGCATGCAGGAGAACGTCCATCTTTATAAATATTTAAATCAAAGTAATAATTGGAAGAAATGCAGTAGGTACATTTCATCTTCTTAATGGACAATGTTTCTCTTTCATACTGGATCATAACGTCTCAGTAGACAGAAAAACAGACATGGTGTCTTTCTTCAGAATCTATGAAATAGAACTTCCTCTGCTTCTGTGTACTGTGCATATCAAATTTCCAATTTTGCATACTAGTTTTATAAACGTGAGTTGCAATATTTCTGACTAGCATTGATGATGGATGTTTTGTATCTAATGATGCTTTGATTGTAAATTATTTTTAATATCTAAGCAAAGTAAATAAACATAAGTCTTATGGACACAGGCCACAGGATCTGTCATGGGCTACAAATAGGTATTTGGATATTGTCACTCTTCTAATACTTTAAATTTCTCATTTCTAGCACAAATTGAATGTATCATTAAGACTCCTCCTGGAACATAGGAGGTTCCACCTAAATAAGAGAAGAAACATCTTCACGGTGAGGGTGACAGAGCACTGGAACAGGCTGCCCAGGGAGGTTGTGGAGTCTCCTTCTCTGGAGACGTTTAAAGCCCGTCCGGACGCGTTCCTGTGCAACTTGGTTTAGGTGATCCTGCTCCAGCGGGGGGATCGGACTAGATGATCTTTTGAGGTCCCTTCCAATCCCTAACATTCTGTGATTCCATGATTCCGTGATTCCTCTTGAATTACTGTTGTGTAGTTCTAGATTAATGCTGTATTTTACTTCTAATGACTCATTTTTTACCCCTATATTTAACCACATATGATTAAGAGTAATCAGCTTAGTAAGCTCTTTCAGCTGTCACATTACATTGAACAAGCCAGGATTTTTGGTCATTTTTCTCCAGGTGGACTCTATTCCTATCTCTATTCCTGTAGTCCTTCCATTGTTTCAGTTTAACTTTCTTGAACTATATAGGAAGGATATAGTTGCCCAGTGAGGTGGTGGAAGCCCCATCCCTGGAAATTTTTAAGGCCAGGCTGGATGCAGCTCTGAGCAACCTGATCTAGTGGGAGGTGTCCCTGTCCATGGCATGGGAGTTGGAACTAGTTGATCTTTAAAGTCCCTTCCAACCCTGACAATTCTATGATTCTATGATGATTCTATTATAAAGTTGCAGGGTAGCAGGACATTTGCTAAAACAACATTATTCTAAGTTTTAAGGGTTTTGTCCATTTGGTCAGCAATGTTTTGGCATTTAAAGAAATAAGATGATGAATGCAAAATGATACTGTTTCTGTATACTTCTACATGGTACTTCAATGTGACTGATTTCAATTTCACCTTCAGCACATTTTAAGGAACTGCTGTTGTCTAGCTTAACTGTCTTTTCTAAGGTGACCTATAGTATGAATCTTTTTCTTGGTCAAAAAAAAATCTAAAAGGAACTTTTTATATATTTTTTGAATGTTTCATTCCTACCAAATCATAGAAAAATAATGTACAGAATTGTGACACATTGTTTAGTTTGTTCTTCTGTGACAGAGGATTAACTCTATCTAGTTCATTCTGATAGATGTCTCCCTGGGCATTCCCTTTCACCATTTTCACCCTTACATTAAAGAAAGTTTGCTTAGTTCTTCTTGTGGTGGGCTAGCCTTGCACAAAGCAAAATCATAGAATCATAGAATAGTTTGGGTTGGAAGGGACCTCAAAGATCATCTAGTTCCAACACCCGTGCCATGGCAGGGACACCTCCCACTAAACCAGGTCCCATCCAACCTGGCTTTGAACACCTCCAGGAATGGACCATCCACAACCCTTTTGGGCAGCCTCTTCCAGTGTCTCACCACCATCAGAGTGAAGATTTTCCTTCTAATTTCCAATCTAAATCTACCCTTTTCCAGTTAGAACCCATTACCCTTTGTCCTATTGATACAGGCCTCTCTAAGAAGTCCTTCCCCAGACTTCTTGTAGGCCCCCTTCAGATACTGGGAGATAACAATAAGATCTCCCCAGAACCTTCTCTTCTCCAGGCTGAACGAGCCCAATTCTCTTAGCCTGTCTTTGTAGGAGAGATGTTACAGCCCTCTGAACGTCTTCGTGGCCCTCCTCTGGACTGTCTCCAACAGCTGAGCACTCAGTTGCTATCTCACTCAGCAGGATGGAGGGGGAAAATAGGATCAGAAAGGTCATGAGTTGAGAAAAGACAAGGAGATCACTTACCAATTACTGTCACGGGCTAAGTAGACTTCAAATGGGCAGAATTATTTTATTGACAATTAAGATAGATTTGAGTAGTGAGAAACAAAAAATACAAACATTATAGCATTTTTTTTCCCCAGAAATAATGTTTTATAAATCACAGCGCTATCTAGATTCTTCAATTAAGCCATGTCTTTCTCATAGTACAGCACACCACAGTCCACCCAAGGGCTAAACCGAGCAAGTAAATTTTCATGGACTATAGCAATGGCATTTTTGGCAGTTAGTCTGCTGCCCGCCCTCCCACTTACCTCCTGATTACCCCTTCTGAGAAAGCATGACATCAGCTTCAGCTGGGGGTACAATACAATTCCCAAAACTGCTCTGAAGGAAACAAAATTGTTTCCTCAGCTTTTATCTGTGCAATTGATATTCCTATATAATTAAGATGCTTGGCTAACTTTCATACTTGGGGCTTCAAAACAGGAAGAAAGCATTGTGTTTATGCTCTTGAAAATTCAGAATTACCTCTGTAGGTCAGCAGGTTAAGAGGCTGAATACTACTTGATTTCCCTGTAGCAAGCATAAAACTAAAAATACCTACAGTTTAAAATCTAATATTCTTGGAATTGTTTATATTTTCTGAATCTGAATATGCAGTATGAAACAATTCAATTTTGGTATTGGTATGAAGGAGAGGCTTTCTGAAGAAAAGCACATGTTTAGAAGTAAATTATCCAGCAATTTAAGATAATGAAATAATTACCTTCTACATCTTGAATGAAATAATAGTGATAGAAAAACTAACAGCATGTTGAAATAATCAAAAACATGTATAACATTACCGAACTCAATAAAGAAATGTACTTGATGAACCCCACAAAGGAAAACATTGTGATATGTATCCTGTTACTCACTGAAGACATTTGTCTTGTGTTGCCTAGACAGACTGTCACCATGTTCTCATCCATCTTGGTTACTCAAAGGATACAACAGAACTATTGATTTGTATTCGTTCTTATACAAATAGTGAAGAGATTTTAACACTGATAGACAGTTCTGTTGTATTCCTGTGCATAATAATTGCTAAGGGAAGTAAAATTATTTATCAGGCAGCCGCCGTATATTTTACTGTGTCTTCTGTTGTTCACCATGCTTTCAAATAAGAAAATATCAAGCTATGGTATACTGATTCCTTAATGCGATTATTCCATTTTGTACACATTTGTGATTAGTGTTCACAGTACCTCATTTGAAAGCAACATGCATGGAGAAACTTCTAACACTATTATATATGTCATTCCTAATTTAGCTCAACTGATTAATTGAGATTTTTTACACTACCTTGAGTTGATAAAGCCAATTTATTTTGCTCTAAAGCATGGGTTTAAGCAACTTGGAAAACAGAAGACTCAGGCTGTGCATTTGACTACTTATTTTAACTTTGTAAATTTAAAAATACCTTTTTGATAGTTAAATAGATCCAGGGTTTTTTTTTCTGTCATGTTCAGTGTAAATGCACATTCAAACCACACTAAGTGAACAATTTACAAATTCTAACATTAAGCAGCCCACAGGGTGAGCCACTACTAGAGTCTTTAAAGTTCAGACTCAATGACCTGGTGCATGCAGCTGGTATATATTTTTCCCAAATGCAAAACATAACAGAAACTAAGTCATGCTGATTAACAATACCATTAATTTCTTGCCTTACAGCAAAGAAGATTCATGCCCTTGGACATTTTGAGCAGCACTTTAACAACTATACAGCAGTTTCAAAGACAGAGTCTATTTCTTCTGCCTCAAACGGGCGAAGCAAGCATTACATACATGCACTTGAATGTGTTAGAAATTCTTAATCTTACCCAATTTTAACTTCATTAACACTTAAACATCCTCAATGTTTGATGAGTTGCATTTATATGAAGTAAGAGGTCATCATTTAGGGTGAGGGAGATAAATATGTTTCATAGACTGTATAGCTTCACCTCTAGCAATAAATCAAAGCAGCCTAGGCCATTCTTTGACACCGAGGGTAGCTGGTATTGAAGATGCAAACTTCAGATACTGATCTCAAACTAACTAGCAGTTAGGACTAGCCTCCGACCCCTGCAGACTGCTGGCCCCTGCCCAGCTGGGAATGGGGCTTGCTGCTCTGCCCCAACCCAGTCACATAGTCTAACAGGGCAAACACCTGCCTGGCAGTGCAGTATGCTGGCAACCTATAGATTTCTAAATGCAGTGTTTACCTTGTAATAAAATAGTTATGATACTAACAGGATTTTTAGGCAGGCAGAGATGATATTCAGAGTACGTAAGCAGTGACTCAGGACATTTATACTATCAGTCTCTGCCAAGTCAAACAAATGAGAGCATTTTCCCTGCTCTTTCAGATCAATATGTATTTCATTTCTGGAAACTGTTGGCCTACATCTCAGCAGAAGTTATATCTCTGAAGCACGTGTAATCCCAGCAAGGAAGCTGTAAGAATTTTCAGGAATAAATCCTGTAGCTCTGAACTGCTGCTTCACTTGCAGCTGTATTCTAGGGTCCAAAGGCATTACCAGCCCTGACTGTTACAGCCTGCCCCCATGGCCCTGCCAAGCCTCTCCTCATCCTGCACATGGCCCTCCACATCAGACACCCCATGTCAGCCCCTTGGGGACATCAGCCCAGCCCCAGCGACCCTGCAGCAGGATCAGTCTCCAGCTCCCCGCAGCCCTGCCTGGCCCAACCATGGGCCCCGCTGGGCCAGGCCCACCCATGGGCCCACATCCTGGCCTGTCCCCATCCCTGCCTGTCCTAATCCCCAGGTAGATACATGAAGCCCAGAGTTGGGACTGCCCTGGTTGGCCCCCCAGCTGCCCTGCTCCTGGCTGGGGTGGTGGGACAGGTTCTGGTTGCCAGGCCCTGCCTTGATGGACCCTCCATGGGGAGCCCCTGCTGCTACCAGCAGCTGGCCTGGGGAGCTGGCAGTCCCCGCTACTGTACACACACTGCATTTATATGCTCAGTAAGTGATACATCTTCTGCAGCTTAATTATTGACTTGCAATACTGATGGACTTTTAACGAAAAAGAACATTTGTTAAACAACAATTAAGTGAAGAGTAATAAGAATCCAGTATATTCAATATGAGCCACAGCTGTAACAAGGATGGTATAGTGCTAGAACTTAAGTTTCAATCTAAGGTCAATAATGAGATTTTTCTAAAAAGAAAAGTGCATAACAGACATCAAAATGAAACTATCTGGTCTGTTCCTTACAGATTACTGTCCTCTCAGGTTTTCAGTATCCTCAGCATGCATCGATCATCACAGACAGTAAGAGCTGTGTTGATTTACTGCTTTGTAAGGGATTCTCAGAGATCTGCCTTTTAGGTGAGAGTGCTTGAATTTTTTGGCTGAGTTTTTCATCAAAACAATGACTCATCATAACACAGAAGAAGAAGAAAAAGGTTCATTATTAAATGTGTGGAATCTATAATTGATGAGTAACACTGTAGTACTATTTTCACACTTAACAATGAAAGCCAAGCTAAAGCATATTTTATAAATGTCTTGCAATATACAGTATTCAGACCTATATGAAGCTTCTTTTATGTGTACGTATGTTTAAGTACTGTTGCAGTTCTTCATATTGAATATACATAAACGTCTGCAAAGACTTCTTTGCCTGTATTATTAACAGAATCAAAACTGTCTTTTTAAGTCCTCAAATATACATTTTCTGATCTGCTACATATGCTTTTAAAACCTTATTGTTCCCTACAACTGATTACATATATTTCATAGTTACACAATGCAATGCAGTTAGAGATGTCTTTGCCTTTCACAAATGCAGTTTTCAATTGTTCAGCATCACTTTTCTCGTGACATCACAAGTGTTTCCCAGACATGCTAACAAGGTATGTTTAACTGTAACAATTGATATCCCCTATTAGTTCCTGTCTCAGTACACACATACTTGAGACAAGAAACTAAACGACCCCAACTACTTGGCATTCCAACATTCACATTTGAAATCAAAATGTGACTGAGCATGCACTGTCTTGGCACCGAAGGGGATTTGCTCTTCTTTCCATCACAGTCTTCCCTGATGCTTAGAATGAATTCAAGCTATTTCCTCCAGGGCAGTTTTAGCACGATCATTTTTAGATACTCATTCTTCCTGTCACACTCATAGCCTAGCCAGCCCTTTCATTCTAAAAAAGCCCTATATGTTCATTTGCATGTAAGAGAGTATTAAATTATTCTACAATTCAAATATTTCAGAATAGCAGATGGGAGACATAAGTCATATTAAATATAGGAGGAAATCATAACACATACTATATGCATGTCCGTCACTTTTTTTGTTATTCCAGTCAAAATGAAAAAAATCCTCCTCTTTTGTTATCTTCTAATTTAATCAATCATACCACTTTACTTTTCTTTTTCAATGTAATTCACTTTCTGAAGAAGTGGCTTTAATCAAACAGCGCAGCACAGCATGATATCATCTTTGCAATATAGCTTTAGAGACACCCTGTTTGCAAAATTTCAGATTTGCCTATCAGTGGATATAAACTGATCAACTTGAACTAGGAGGATTTGTACCTCTATTTTTTGCGTGCATTACATTGATAAATAGAATAACTAGGACAAAAACCATCATGTTGGTACCAGCCCATTAAAAGTAAAATGAAAGTTAGTAATTCACACTGTTAATGTAAGCAGTGGATTCTCTATCATTAGATATCCTAAACCAAAACTGGTTGATTTTCTGAAATTCATGTTGTAGCCATCCATAATTATTGGATCCTGTAAAGGAATAGAAGAGTAAAAATATTAAACTTTTACCTTGGGAATCAGACTATCTCTTTAAATGTTCTGTCTAATCTTCAAAACAGTCAATGAAAACTGGTTCAAAAAACCTGCTTGTTGTACGTTTGAAATTTTTTTTAAAAAAGAAATTAAAAATATTTCTGTTTGCAGTAGTCATTTTATATAGTTTCTCCTTACAAAAAAAAAAAAGAGGGGAGATAAATAGTGGAAATAACTTTGACTTCTGTGATAGGTCCATTCAAAAGATACTTAGTATCTTTTGTATCTTATAATACCAGCTCTACTGAGTTATCCCACTACTGCACAGGTAGACTTCAATTTGAAAAAGGTCAGCATGAAGTAAACCTCTGTATCTTGCAATTAAAAATTACAGGAGGGAGAAGATAAAATACAGGAATTGTTTCAGGTCACAACGAAGATGGAACAAATGCAATAAATGCAAACGGTTTGAATATTTGAAAGCTCAAAAATGTTGACCTCAATGGTTTGGATCAATAGCAGTCAAGGAGAGGACACTGTCCTGTTCCCCTCTGGGCCAGATGTTTCATTTCCTGCCAGGCCTGCTACTGCTAATCAGTACTGGGGTTGGCCTTATTACAGCTAGCTCAGTGAAACACTATAGAGAAAATAATGGCATTACAAAAAATGTAAGAAGCATTTTTATGTCCTTTTGGTGATAAACATGCTTTACAAACTTTTGAATGAATAAACGACTATATATAGGATTTCAGCAGCACATGCTAATACAGATAAGTAAGAATTAGTAACCAAGACCCATTTTATCATGTGCAACTGTAATAATTCCCCCATCTTTCATATGCAACATTAATTCAGGTTTGACACTTGCCACTGACCTCAATTACTACTACTGAAGATATAGAATTAGCTGTGCTAACAAGGAGGAGGAAAAGATTGGCATCTGATATAAATCAGTCACTACAAGTGGGTTTTGAAAAGCGAAATATCTCTTGTATGAAAGATAGCACAAACAAAAATTGTATTCTCTTTGAGAAATAATATAAAATCATAGTACAGTTTGAATTGCAGCTTGGAAAAATTCAGTGGAATATGAAATGCTGTATGAAAACCAAGTTGGGAAAGATCCGTGTTCATTCATGTCGATTGTCTAATGTATAATGAGCTGTAACTCATGTTTTCCTGCCTATTAGATTTATTTCTCTGTGTCTCTGTCATGTCCCTCCTCCTCTTCAGGAGTGAAGAGGTTGCAAGTAGGAGATTCTAGGTATCCCTCCCAGATCTCTATAATCACACCTGTATCTCTTTTTTTTTGTAACTACCTTGTCTTCCTCGTACTTTCCACCGCAGTGGATGCTAATGTGGCAGCAGGAGGAGCAGGGTTCTATGCTTAGATGGCCTGTGGCTTTGGTATGCTGCCAGTCAAAAAGCAATAATAGAAATCCCAACAGGAAAACCGTAATTCTCTGTAGCTTATTGCCCCGTCAAATCTGAAGATAATTTCCTGGAATCAGCCATGGGTATTTTCCTGGTGTCAGAAATTTCCCCAGTCAGAATTCCTACAAATAATGTAGGTATACAAGCTAGCCCCAAAAATGACTCCAATAATGTTTCATAATGGAACGTGTTTCTCAGCTAACCAAAACAAAAAATCACATATGATAAAAATGAGATCTTACTATTAGTTCTGTAATACCAGGCTGACTTGGAACTGGAAGACTAAACACAATTTCTTTCTATTCCCTTTAAGATAGAACTATAATTTGTACAAGAGTTTGTGATATTATATATGCAAGGTACCATATAATCACACATAAGAGCAATAAGAAATCTTTTTGATATTTCTCCAAAATTTTGAAAATAAATTACATTAAAAATACAGAAATACAATAACATTTTCTAAGGAACTTTTTGGTACATTAGCTACTATGTTATGTAAATCTTTTTAAATGGTTATATAAGTTTTATTTTGTTATTTGTTTTAACTGTTGAAAGCCTGCTACTTGTCAGCTGCAACTGGTACAGTCTAGTTGTAAATTTTGATAGTATCTGGACTAGACAAAAGTCTCAGATCCTAAATCCTCCAGTTAATAAAGTGGCATGATGCAGAACCACTAGTCCGGAGTCTGATCACGCATTGTGCTTCTGCACATAGACTAGGGTGGGAAAACTGGGGTCTTGGCATTCCAGGAAGAAGAACCAGTTTTGAAAGTTAAGGATTCGTGGGAAAAAGTGGTCTCAGAAAGAAGAATGGGTCCAGGAAAGAAGGTGAAGAAGTACAAGCAGCAGCACACCACAAAAGGGCACAACTTTCTGCCTGAGCTTCTCAGAGCAGCAGTAATGGTCTGCTTGCTGGGATGGAAAGTGGAGACTTAGTGAACAAAGCAATTTAGTGAGTAGGTGCATGAGCTGTAATTTTGTTGCTTCTCAAGTAAAACACAGAATCTAGAAACAATATGGACTATTGTTTACTCTATTTGTGTAGCAATCTTTTTAAGGATTAGTCTGGCTTCAGAATATAACATTAGAACAATATTATGGAAGGCTGAGGAAAAGAAAGAAAACTAAATTTAAAAACTCAACACTACTTTTACAATAAAAGGCTTTGAGGTCACTGAAATAAAGGACATTCTTTGTTTTGCTTGGCAAAAATTCAGGTATAGAAGACTTAAGTGGATATAAGATCAATATCACTGGAATCTCTTAAGTGATGTCTCTAAAACTCCAGAGGAATAGTAAAGGAGACTGATAAAAGAGCTGTGAATTTCAAGAGCAGGACCACAGTAGTTCTTCCTTGAGCTACTAGATCTATTAGCATTGGACTTTTTGTTTCATATGTTGAAACAAATTTGTTGAAAAATTTGTGGAGGAAAAAGGAGAAGGTGGGGTGAAGTTGCCAGATTAAGATATACTCAGGACAGGTATGTTTGTTAAATGGCCTTGGGCTCAATCATCAGTCAACATCAGTTCTTCCTAAAATTACTTGAATTATAGCTTACAGTGACCTGAAAAGATCTTTTTGTGAATTTGAATCACATATGATCTGAACAAGTTTTACTGAATTTAGGCACAGAGTTTGGGATCCATTTAACCTAAGGTAGTATATGAAAATTTGTTGCCTAAATCTGTTTTAGTAATCTGAAGCTCACTTTGCAGTCAATGCAGATAATAATAGATATCTAAAGTAAATGAGATTAATCCCCTTCTAGAGGTGCTTATTTCTCTCCATTAACTATAAAGGAGTATAGCTAACTCGCTTAAAGTCAGGTAGCTGGCTTTGAGATCTGTATTTTCTATTGAAATGTATCCCAGAATGTGAAAACACAATCAACTTCTACAAAGGCTATTTTCTATATTGTGTAATCTGTATTTCATCAGAAGAGTCTTGGAGTCTTATTAGTACACATAGATTTTTTTAAGTAATCCATGAGTAAGGACTTCATCAGCAGAACCAAGCCAGCTAATATGATGATTGCAAAGCAAACCAATATTAAAGGTTGAAGGTTACACTTTATATCCTATCCCCTTCTCAAGTGCTTTTACAGGGCCGAACTAAACAGAAGTGTTCATTTCACAAACATTTTCCTGATGTTTGGCATCTGAAAATGAACAAAGAAATTAAACCTTTTAAAAGGCAATTGGAAGACATGAGTGCTGCCCTTTTTTCAGTAGTTGAGTGGATAATACATTCAATTAGTACAAGATTTTATGGTATTTTTTATTTGAAGAACATGCATCTTGCAGATTTCACAGTCAGTAGACTGTAAACTCTTACAAAGAAAAGCTTTGTTAAAAACATAGAAGAGTAAAATAGCTTCAGTATTTCTCAAGCCAAAGGAAAATTAGGTTCTAGTCTGGCAGTTTAGGGCATTCCTTTGAAAGAAGAGACCTGGGTAGCAGTCCCTCTTTTAATGATAGTCTCTGTATTAGATGTTGAGCGTTTGCTCATATGAGAGTGGGAACTGCATTGCCTTCTCTGGGAAGTGCCCTAATCATGAGGCTACAGTCACATACACATGCTCTCTTTTTGGCTGGCAGATCACTTGACTTTGGTCACAACAACCGCATGCAACACTGCAGACTTGGGAAAGAGTGGCTGGAGAGCTGCCTGGCAGAAAAGGACCTGGGGGAGTTGGTTGACAGCCAGCTGAACATGAGCCAGCAGTGTGCCCAGGTGGCCAAGAGGGCCAACANAGTCACCATCCCTAGAGGGGTTCAAAAATCAAACAGATGTGCTTCAAGACAGGGTCTAGGGATCAAGGAGATGTTGGACAAAGATTGGACTTGATGATCCTAGAGGTCTTTTCCAACCTAAATGATTCTATGATTCTATAGTTGCTCTGAACAGTGAAAAAACTTCAACAGAAAGGATTCTAAGGAAGCCTTGCCATGGAGGCAGTGAAGAGACTAAGACAGACTCAGTAAGTTTTTTCAAGTCTAGATTAGTGTTTGGATGACTTTCCTAAAAGTCAGTATATGCAGGAAAGAGGTGGACCTCATATTCCACATCTTGGGGTACAAACAGCTGTAACTAAGAGGGAAGTAACTAAGCAATGCCGCCACCATCACTAACTCCCCATGGGAAAGNAGCCACGTGGAGTTGTAGCAGCCACAGAGCCGTCCGGAGCCAGCAGCAATCCCAGCAAGGAGGGGGCAAGCGGAAGTTCCTGTGTCCTTTGATAGAGTGTGGCAGGAAGGGGAGTGGAATAGCCGCTCCACCTGTCCCTCCCCTTCCCCAAACCTTAAACCACAACAGATGCTGTTCAAGGAAAGGGTTTTTAAGACTTTGGAGAGGTTTCTTTGCAGCATGGGAACTAGTTGCCAAAGCCATAAGGAAATACGGGATAAGATATAACCTTGCAACCAGCTCTCACTAGAACTGCAAGTCCTTGTGGATGCCATTCTCAGCTGCTTTACCCTTCATATATTGCATAGGAAGCCTGTGTACCTCCGGTCTGGCTCCTGCCCCTAAGCAGAAACAGGGTTTTTGTGGTTACAGGCACTTCCCTGAAATTGTGACAGTATCAAGAAGATACTGTAAGCCAAGGGTTTACTTTCTGAAACTGTCTTGAACCGACTACTAATTAGTGTTTTGTTTGATAGTCCTTTCATAGCTGGATACAGCTGGGTGAAAATAAACCACAAAGGGAGCACATTTTTGCTTATCATTCATTTTTATTTAGTTTTGTAGACACTTGTGAGACATTGCAGTGATCTTCTGAATGTGTCATATATTGTAAATTGATTTAGTGTCTTTATTCATTTCAGGAGTCTTTTTTTGTTACTTCTTACAAGTCTAATCAAATGAATGCATTTTTTAATGAGTTGGATCATGTGATATTTCTCAAATCTGGTGCATTTCTACCTTATTACAATATTAGATATCACTAAAGTTTACTATTAAATTTTCCAGTGCCCTGAGGGCATTTTCCATGCAATAAAGAAGCAGGGCTTGTTCAGATTTTGAAGATCACACCAGTCCTTCTGCCACATTTTTGTGAAAAAATAATGTTTACAATAATATTACTATAATTAAAATAAAGTTAAATAATGTTTACAAAATAAACAACCAGAAATACATAACTTTTCTCACTCTTGCTTCAATACTTGCACTCATAAACCGTAACTGGATTATGGCATCTGTGAGTGCTTCACAGATCCTGAGTCCAGTCATCTGCCCCTGCTGCATCCTGCATCTGGATCAGGTGAAAATCAAAGTGCGCACCTATTGAATGATGGTTCCAGACCCAGGAAACCAAGGTGTAAAGACCAGATGGAAATGTAGGTGCAAATCACACCACAGGGTGTGGAACCCAGGAAAGTTCTATATTTTAAGAAGCAAATTTTGATGATTTTAGATATGCATCCTTTTAGCTGGCAGCAGGGTTATTTATTTTCATGAGAAACCCGGTGCAGCCTTTGTTTCACTCCTAGTCCTCACAGGCTGAAAGCCTGTTTTGTTCTTAACAGATGTTTGAGACATTTCTCAGCAACTGAAAGAATTGATATTTTGGCAGTATCTCTTGCAGACAGTTTAGCTACTGTCTTGGTTTTGAGTTCAGGCACTTAAAAATGTCTCACTGCCTACAGATTAAATTAAAAAATTGCTTTTACCTGTAAGCTAATCTCCTTAATCATGTTTTAGTGACTGAAGTACGGTTTTCTCCTAGGCTTTAATTCACCTCCACAGGCATAATATTCTTCAGAAAAAGCTTGCTTTTGCCTTGACGAGGATCTTAGGGCATGTTAATGCTAGCTCTCTGACAGGATGTAACAATAACACTTCTGAGTGAAGCAGTTCCACTCCACAGGGTAGACTCTTATCTTGAATGTGTGATCAACCATGACTCCAGAATTTCAATGAGGAAATAGACTGCCACAGAGCTGTGTGAGGGGCTAGCCCCGGCTATGTGGGATGAAAATCTTCAGTTCAAAGAACATATGCTTGTGCAGAAATGGGTCATTCTTCTCAACTGTACTGCAGTGCTGGCAGCACAGTCAGCCATCAAATTGCTGTATGGTAGTAGGTTTGCAGCATGACTCTTTAAGCATTTTCTACATAACTACTTTCATTAGCAACATTCTTGGAACCATAGGTTGCTTTCAGAAAACAGGGGCTCTCAAATAATGTTGAGGTCACTGATAGCACACATGTACTTCATTTCTCCCTCTTAAATAGAAGCAAGTCTGCCAGGTAATAGGGATAGCTCTCAGTGCTACTGCAAGCATTGACAGATGGAAAGGTCTTACAAAACTATTTGAATACAAATGCAGTAAATAGCATATGAATAATTTGTGCCTGTCGCACCCAGTGGAAGAATAAAGAAAAATATATTTGGAAGGACAGACCCAGGGCAGTCTTTGCTAGGCTTCAAAGCCACTGAATATCTGCTAGTGACAGCTTTAAGCATACAAAGAACATAAGGGACCCTGTGCATGCTTACATCTTGGTAGCATATACAATGTTCCTAGGCGACCCATTGAAAAAAATTAAGACAACAGAACCCAAGGTAAAGCCTAGCAGGCAAACAATACACATATTTTTAAACTATTTCGTCCACAGACTAGACCTGAATGCCTATAGAATACCCGTGAAAAAGGGGCTGCTTTACTTTCTGAGGGGTGGAATTTTATGGCTTATACCACTGGTCTTTTTTTTGGCACCTTTTAACAACAAAACTCTGTTTATCTGTTTTGACTCCTGAGCTACCAGATAATTAATTTTTGTTTTTAATTGAACTGGTTTTATCTGATGCTGCAATAAATTATTTTGGCATAAATACAGTTATTGAATTCCTTCTTAGCTGGGCATCAACTTCATACACTAATCCACTAAAATAATAGTATCTGAGGAAGCCAAAAAAATAGCACAGTCAGACCAGCTGCTTCTTAAATTAAAACAATTTCTTCTTAAGTGTAAAGCAAAGCACAGGGCTGTAGGGTAAAAACTGTCAAGCATTCAAAGGAAGGTCCACAAAAACAAGATGATGACTATTGTTTGCTTGGCTGTTATTATTTTCCTTTTCCCTAGTATGTATATGGAGATTATAGGTAAACTCTATTTTCTACTGCTCCTACTCTAGAATTTCTTATTCCTTTTCCCAAAGCTGAATTTCCAGTCCCTGAGCAGCCTTTAGCAGGCATGAGCACAGAGTAGAACAACACTAGTACACATGAAGAGTTCATATGGAGCTGTACTGAATGGCTCAGATGAGTTCCAGCTCTTCATTTCTCACCCCTGTCTGGATCCTTCTATTTCTCTTCCTTCACTTACATGCAATGTTGTGGTTTTATCAGTCTTATAGGGGCTTTTTCAAAAATGAGCCTGATAACAGCACGTCAGATCTAACATCTACCAAGTTACTGATGTAAACCATCAACTTTGCCCACCACCTAGTTTCATCAAGCTGAATTCCTGCAATACTGAAAAGACCCTCTAGGAGCGTGGAAAAATTACAAAGGACTTTGATGAACAGATGAAGTCAGTGTTGGGTAATTGATAGTTACAATTGCTACTTATCCTTTCCCTTTGCATCAAACCATAATAAATTTATTGTGGAAGGTCAGAAAGCAACCAGATAAAATCAATTTACAGGAACAGGGAACTTGACGAGGTTAAGAGGATTTGAAAAAAAACACTGTTTTCCAAGTGAGAAATTTCCTTGAAATTGCTTAAGAAAGGTAGCAACAATTTGATGATTGTAGCACAGAATTGTCTCTTGAGTAAGGAGGAAGTGTTATCTCTTTTTGGTTTTATAGTAAGTATAATTTGAGGAAAAAAAGCCCAACATGTAAATAATTGGAAGCCTCTTCCTGAAGTAATTAAAATCTTATTGATAAAATTATAACGTGGTTTCTAATCAGAACATAGCCTACAGTCCTAAATCAGAAATGCACGTAACTTATCTTATTACTATCAAAGGATTTTCTCTCCATCTAATCAGATGCAGCCATCTGATTCATATATCCAAAGCCATGTACCTTGGGGGAACAGGGAGCACAGGTAAGTGAGCTGATGCAGAAATTCTATAGTTGGCATCTGGTCTTTCTTGAAGTTGCCTACTTCCAACCTTATGAAGTATTCCTTGTAGTAAATACACTGTATTTAGGCCAGCACAACTCTCTTGCTTAAATCAGGAAATTTATAAACCAGAAACAAGTTCGGCAGGCAAAATTTACAGACTTTCTTCCAATGGTCCTATTTTATGTTGGTATGTGCAGTTTTTCTACTAAATGACTCGCCGTTTCCAGCCATAGGTGATCAGATATTAAGCTTTGTGTGGTAACATATGCACATCTGTGTTCAGAATGTGGATTAATTATTTTTTTCTGTTAAAAGGTTTGGTGAGTCAGGAAACTGTAGTATCAACCAAGAGAGATTAAGTTCTCTGTGTCTTGCTGAGAACAATCGCCTAGTCTGGTAAAACATCTACCCTCTCATGAAGAGCATCTGCCAGTACATTATTTAGTACAGTCACAAATCTATGCTTGTGTACCTGAGTTTGTTAAGAAGCCTCCTTCCTGTCCCTTCCTTATGTCTCTCTTCCTATTTTTTTCTTTGTAACTAAATGTAAGGCCTGCTGTTTATGGTAGAAAAAGATGTAAGCAGAAATTAACTGAAAAGTAGATGCAAAGACACATTTTCATTATGTAATCAACATTGAGCAGTCTTTCTATAAATTTCTTTAAATATAAATTTATACAAGAGGATAAAAAGCAGAAGACAACAGTGTAGAGACTAAACATAAGAAGTCCAGTTATTTAATTTTTTTATATATATATATATGAAAGAAAACAACAGAAAGCAAAGTAGGACTTTGTAATTCTGTGAAGAGTTAGAAGAAACAGGGAATTATTTTTAAAAGTCACAAGTCAAGATAACATATAGCATGACCTGATATATAAATTGAATGGTATATAATGGAAAAGGGAAAAGGATGGATGGAAATTGTTCTGAATTACTTGGAAAACAAATAACTTAAATCAAAAAAACAATCTGACATATTCTGATGCATCAACATTTTGTTTTGAGAAAGGTGTAAGCTCTCAAAGGAAAGTGTTAATAAGTCTGTCCTTAGGGAAAAAAAGCTACTTAATTTCCTATGGAAGAGAAATACTCCTCCTCCTTCAGTTTTAAAGACCAGCACAAAACCAGACCTTCACTTAGAGCCAGTGGAAGGCAGTACTGGTGAATAGCATGCTAGCAGTTCCAGCAGATTGGAGTATATCTGCTTCAGTGTCCTTGTGCCTGATTCAAAGTCCATTGTCAATGACAATACTCATATTAAAACCAATGGTCGTTCATGTAAGGAAGCCAAAAAAAANGAAAAAAAAAAAAAAAAAAAAAAAAAAAAAAGAGAACAAACAGCAATAGTTAGATATCTTAAAAACTGCACATATTTTTCTCTTTGCAGTGGACTTCACCAGTAAACTTTTGGAAACATTAAAGGATTCAATTAACATTGTAAATACTATAGTCAATTTGTGCTTGCACAGGTCTCTTATTGTGTGGGCAGTCTGTTCTGCAAAATGATTCCAAAGGTCCACAATAGATGTCTATCCTGTATTTAAAATATTAATGTTTTGTTTTATTGCCATGAGCAAGTTATGTTTAAAAGAAGGTATATGAGGTTGAAAAAGTAAATTGCAACTACAGAAGTAGATAAAAGTAGTTTTGTATAATTAATTTTTAAAATTATTTTGAAATAAATCCCTTCAAATCCATCAGGTTTTGTATTTTGATATTCCTAAAAAAGGAATGTAATTACATTTCAGGTACTCTTAGGTAGCTTACGTTTACATAGTTTGGGAAGTATCATTGCATTATAGATTTCTCACAAGTTTTTATTTTAACAGGTGCTGATTTCCCAATTGTACATGGTACACAATTTATAGAAATTCATAATAATTACTAAAAGTGTTTCATAGATCTGCAAGTTCAAATTGCCCTTGAGTTGTTGAAGTTTAAAATAATAAAACAAAATCCTATAAAATTAAGATTGAAAGGCAATATTATCGTTTGGAAGGTAATACTAATGTTTGATCATTACAAAAAATTAGTATGATGCTGACTGAACAAGGACAGTACTTAAATATAGGTAGCAGTGATACAATGTCTCCTTAAATTTCATCCCCTTCAAAAGAAATTATATAATCACAGAGCCTTGGAATGACTTATTTGGAAAATAAAATAATTGAAAGATGAGACTGCACGTAACGCTCTATTCAGAAAAAGAATGACTCACCATCCATTTGTTCCATGGGTAAACTGAGCTTTACAATAGTTGAGACTAATACAGCACAGCTCTTGAAATGAAGCAAATCCATTTTCTCTGGCATAAATGGCAAATAAGCTCCATCATTATGAGCAGATTTAACAACATTTGCTGAGCTTTTAACATTTTCATTCTTATTACTTTATAACTGGAGCTAGTCAGACATTGAAAACATCCCCTCTCCCCCCCCCCCAAACTTGCTAAATGTTTGCCTGCTTTTTACATTTCCTCTCTTTTAATCTTCCAATCCCTAACATTCTGTGATTCTGTGTGATACTTGTGATCTGAAGGTTTTAAAATTTGAGGTCATACTGATTTTTCTAAATCTTATGGGTGAGAATGCTTACTGTGGACTAAAAGTATTTTAGGAGTCAAAGTGCTCCTAACTAAAAAGAGAAACTGTGAATTTAAAAGCATTTTCATAGAGGACTTGTTGTCTAAGGAAAACTGACTAACAAAGCTGGTATAATTCTTTATTCTTCTGAACTGGAAATGTTTGTATCTCCTACCACCCATTAAAAAAAATGTATTCAGATATGCTCATTTTTGATCAAATAAATTGTGACATAATTCATAATGTTTTCCCATATTTTACTGTTAATAAAATGCTAACTTGATTTTCAAGTAGTTTTCTGCCTTACACACACCTCTTTTTATATACTGCTAAAAGTCCTAAAATCTTTCAACGACTTTTTCAGAAAATGTTTCTGCTATGATTCAGTAAGACTGAAATATATACAAAGTATTGATTGTATGATTTCTTCAAAACCAGACAAACCTGTATGAGTGGGATGAGTACCATTTCACAGACATCTGCTGATCTAGAATATACATTGTCAGAAGAAGATATTTTCTGCTGGGGTTTTTTTGCTCCATACTGATGCTAGTACCTGAATTTAATCCTAAGTGAGACATTTAACTGTTTCACAGGTTTTAGGTTCCTACCAAAATGTTCTGCCCACTTTAGTTGTTGCAACATTGTAATAGACCAACGGATTAATAAAGTATAATTTTATCTTGCTGTCTGCCTATGGACTTTGTGTAGGTGATCAATAAACTAAACTGAGCTCAGACAGTTGTCTCCATTGTATCCTTCTTAAGGAAGCAAAGTTAACAAAATCAAGCTGCCAATTAATCAATTACAGATAAATATTCTCTGAACAAAACAAACTAAAACCAAACTGGATAAAAAGCTACAAATACATTGCAAAAACTAGCCAATCAAGCCAAAAGAAAAAACTTCATCAAATCCTGCAAACAAACAAAGTCTACAAAAAAAGCGGAACTATGTTGTATATCAGCTTTCTTGTATCCACACCTACAAGCTTCCCTTTCTTTGCTTTCTACCTCTAACGAAAGTTCACTTCCTAAGTGAAATGGTAAAAGTAGTTTGTTACATTCAGTCTGCAGTTTCCTACATGTATTTTAATCTTATTTCTAGTTTATATCCTTTGCATCCTCTAAACAATTCTATTCTCATTTGGGTATAATACTTCCATCAGGTATTTGTAGATTTACTTACATCTTAGTTAAACTATATATGCATCTCTTACTTTTTCTTCTCAAATAAATTCTATCACTTTATTTTGAGCATGGTCTGCCTTTCTACCTCTGCATATGCCTGAAATAAAATACATTTTATCATGCAAATCACATGCACTTTTTGGACAACTTGTTTTTCTGTTCCATCATCTGTTATATAATGGCAAACTCCTCTGGCCTCTTTACTGCCATACACTACTGAAATCTGTTTGAATTCATTTGTACTAATGTTGTTATGTACAAGATAGATGTTTATGTCTAATCTGCTTACTGACTCTGATTCTGTGATTCTGTGACTACATATCCAGCGGAGAGAAATCAGATTTTGCATAGGATGATTCATCTCAACCAAAGATAGGTACCTGCAGGTCAGATGAATAAACTGCTGGAAGAGCCTGTTTCAACCTACTGACTATAAAGGGTGTCTGTGGTGACTGGAGTAGACTTAGACATCTGATTTTTACATGCTTAAAGCTAGGTGTGGGTAACTTGCTATGCTGAATAATCAATGCTTAACTACAAACTGAAGGATTAACTCAATGAAGAGTCCTAGGACTCTGGATACTGTAGCTCAATTATCCTAAATCTCATATCACCTTCTTTATACTTCAGTTTGTCCATTATTTTTAATTATTGTTGTTGCTATCCTTCAAGAGAGAAATTTGTATTAAACAGAGATTTGCATACTGGGAAACGATGGTGGAAACAGTATGCAGAAAGGGAAAAAGTGAAAGAAAGGTAAAAAAGGAATCATTTTGCATTGTGTTAGAAGCAGAATTAGAAAGCAATGTAATCAGAGGTTTTGTATTAAAAGGAAGAGCTTGGAGGATTTTACCTCCTCTAAATCTTGGAGGTAAGAATGAAATGGAAATTCAGACATCCATTACTTATTGATTGCAGTAAGGTTAGAGGAAACAGGTGAAGTGGAGACTGTGCTATGATCACAGAGAAGACTTTAGTGAAAGTGTTTGAGCCACCTGCAATGGAAAAGCTGTAATATAAAGGTCAGAAGGAACAGCAGAGATAGAACTTCAAACACGGACAAGTGAAAGATAAGATCTAGTGTTTACCTACATGTGGAGAGGAGAAAATTATGTCATAGACTCACAATTTCTCTGTCAGTTTTGGTAGCATCACAGGGAAGAAAGAAAAGAACAGACATTTTATTGTGGTTTATATACTTTATATATTTTATTCTTCGCTGTTCATTTCTATTTAAGCATTTTTTCTGTCTTCAGCTGCTGTTTTATAGTTTATTATTTTGTTTAAAATCATCCCAAATTCATTAATTTGGAGATAAAGGAGACCTTTCAGTAAGATTATACTTCCTTCCATGGCATTTACCCTGGGTCACCTTGTCAGTTACTTCTTTACAACACCTCAAGAATGCTAGATATGAAATAGAGCTATAACAGACATAATTTTATTTGATGTGTATTTTGATGAACTGAGAACTCGTACTATGAGTATCATAAACTTGTTTATAGCATAAGTCAGCATTCGTTGTACAATTGGACTCTTCTGGAGTCCCAGGCTCACCAAGTATATGAAAGTACTCAGTATCTTGTAAAGAAATAAGTACTGATATATTTTTTAACTGAAGCTGATTGATATGATTGATATAAATTAAAGACTAATCTGTATGACTTGTTGCTATTTAAGAAAATTGGTGTTTATTCAGTTGTATGAGTGGAGAGATCAAAACTCTACTGAAATCAGGGACTTGCCATGGAGGTCAATCAGCTGTGGGTTGAATCATATGGCTAAGCCTTTTGCTGTGCCAGGGGTAGTCTGAAGATATACAGTGAGTTGTGTGCTTGCTGATGCACACTTCCCTTCTGAATTATGTGGTAAGGTGTCAGCTGTGTAGGCTAAGTTTAACCTTACCGAAAGATCTCAGGTGGCTGCAGGGGTAGCCTCTATGAGGAGAGGGCACAGCCAGCTCCAGCCGGACC
This sequence comes from Brachypteracias leptosomus, assembly GCA_013401335.1. Taxonomy (NCBI): domain Eukaryota; kingdom Metazoa; phylum Chordata; class Aves; order Coraciiformes; family Brachypteraciidae; genus Brachypteracias; species Brachypteracias leptosomus. The sequence continues at coordinate 15,063 of VYZX01027636.1, read as the reverse complement.
CACTGCTGGCCCAAGTCCAATACCTCATCCCAGTGTTGTTGCATGGAAACAAGCTTTGCATTGACAACTTGTGCATGATCAGGTGCCCATTATCAAACAATGAAGCCACACAGTTCAAGGACTAGTATCTATAGGTAAGGGTGCAGAGATCAGATACAGTTTGGACACAGACAGTATTCCAAGAACGAATGGAATAAACTAAATCAAAGGAGGTGGGGATATTCCCTCTTCCTTGCACATATATTGTTGCTTCTTTATTCCTTTTTTCATCAATTGTAATTCCACTTCAGGGGAAGGATACAGTTAACATAGATGGTAGGAGGAACTCTCTGATTTCTTTATCCTGATCTGTAGTCAGTTCAGGAACCAGATAACCCTTACCCACAGCTAAAGTAAGTGAAGCACGAAAAAATTTGAAAGCAAATGGAATTTCTGAAATTGAAAAATCTCATCTTTCATGTATGGTGAGTTGCTAGGTGTACTGACACACACATAGATAACTATTGGTTTAAATTATTATATTGACTTTAATGTTATGTGTAAGGAAGGTAATTCACTGTCACTGTGCTCACACTGACCATTCATTCTACCGCACATTTTCCAAAGATTTCATATTTTTTAAATAAGCATTTGGAAAGTTTTGAGATTTTCCTGCAATGGTTTGCTTCCGCTGCCTTTGGACTTCAGTACTATGTGATAAGACACGTATTATGCACTGGCAAGAATGCATAAAGATTGTTACCTATCCTACCTTCAAACAAGCTATAATCTGGTATGCTGTGATCCATTTCAACGTCAGACTTAGTAATAATATATAGTACAAATAAACTTTAATTTGTCTTGACACTTCAAACGAAAAAGTTGTAAAATGTGTCTTTGGTTTTTAGTAGCTATGAAAAAAAAATTGATCTCTAACTAGCAATGAAGTCATGCTTGATGTTATCAGAGGTCTATATTTCCTGTCTGGCAGATTTTAATGCTTTTTTTTTTTTAATGAGGTAGAAGGTAAAATTCAGAAATGCATCTCAATGGCTTTGCCTATGTATCAATTTAACTTTGTAACTTTTGAAAAATGCACTTATAGGAAACTTGTCTCTGTCTACTCTGCTTTAAAAATATGTGCAAACAAACCTGCTCTCTACTCCTTCGACCAAAAAAAAAAAAAAGTTTGATGAATGGAGTACTTCCCACTGTTTAATAAACTTAAAGGTGCTGAAATCAAAGCTTCCTACAATCTAAGCAGGTTAAGTACAATTAAACAGACTAAAGTAACACTATTCTTCTAACACTCCAGATGGAAAGCCTCCGAAACTCATTTTCCTTATATATGACCATATGGTATGTTTTGAAAGCTACCAGACCAGGTGCTTCTGAGTGAGGATGGCTTAGATTCATCTTGAAAGTGCTTTAGGCGAATATACCTATTATCAGTCTTATGTCTTTTTGAACTGAAGGGCGCCAGTCCGAATTATTTTGATGAACAGAGCCGCAGAAGTATGATCTGAAGACAGGTGATCTCTCAAGTAAGACAGTCCTAAGCTGTGTTGCAACCAGTATGCCATTTCTTGCTACACTGTTAGCTGGGAAAGAAGAGCTATTAATAGGGTAAATTGATTCAGGGTAAATTATTAATAAAATATCTTAGTTCTATACTTCTTTTCAGTTTATTTATTATTTTTTCTTAAAGGAGGACTTGTGCTTTCCCTTTATTCCCATACCCAGTGACTGCCAATTAAACCTTTCAGTTCTGCTATCAGTCTTCTCTGTTTCTTAAGTGTTTCATAAGTTTGCTGAAATTACAATATTTTCCTGCTCCTACTCTTTCTCAGCAGGCAAGTTAGTTCTCAGGTGTTTTATTTCTCCCCTCTGGAAATACTGTAGGATAATAGCACGTTGGCCACTGACATTCTCTACATATTCTTGTAAACACCCGTAGTCCCTCAATTATCTGCACGCTGAGTGCAAATTGCATAAAGGTTGCCTGCATGTATCTTTGGGTTTTGAAAACATCACAGACAAAATTTTTGTGCAATGGCTGTACGATGTCTTCAAAACCTTGTGCATGCCGCTACAGAGCTTTTGTCTTGATTTTTACCTTATTTCATTCCTTCATCCTCTGCCAAAAAAACCCCGATCCACAATTCCAAACATCACAACAAAAACCAAAAAAATCTTGAGATGAACAGCAGTAGGTGATTTACAAGTGCATTATTGCACCAAGTATTTAATTAGAATAAATACTGTCCATAGTCTTAGTGTTAAGTACTAAGAAAGAGTCTCACATATGGATTGAGCGTAAGACACCGTGTTGTGTGGTACGACTGTTTGCTCTTGAGGACCCATAAATGAAGTTTTAACAGCTTAAGATGAGTTCAGCATCTTTTGTCTACTCTCAAAATAAAATCACCTTACTAAATTGCCTTTGGGGAGAAAACCCTGTATAAATAAAACCTACAGTAAATGTATACTTAAAGCTAAATTCCTATTTAAATCAATTGTATTTATTCTAGCTGTAGACACTTTAGTTGCATAATAGCATTAATTCTGTGACGTGTGGCCGTGGGAGCTGCAGAGAGCAGCAGTCCTGAAGGTGCAGCCTGGCAGGGATCGCCCCTTCCCCTCGGGACCTCCAGGCACCTCCTGCGCTCTCTCCAGCTGCGCACAGCAGCCACGGGCAGACATTTTCAGCGCCCTGTTTAAGCAGCCGTGCCTGATTGCTGATGCTCTGATCACACCCCCAGGGGAGATGCTGTCTCGCAGCTCCAGTGCGGGCACGCCGCCGGTGCAGCACCCCTTTATCAGGGCATCTCCCCGGCCACCGCGGAGAGTTGGTGGGCCGAGGAGTATGGGGAGCGCGGCGAAGCTGGGGAAAGGCACGCCGTGCTCCCCGGGGCCGCGGGACGGGAGAGGAGAGGGCAGCTCCGGGGCAGCGCCGTCGTCTCGGCCCCTCCCGCGGCTTCAGCACCGCGGACAGCGCCCGGTGGGCGAGCGGGCGGGGACCGGCAGAAGCGAGCCGGGCGGTGCGGGGACATACAGAGACACGCACACACACAGGATGACACCGGGCGCACACAGGGTCACACCGGGCGTACACGGCCACAGCGGCACACAGAGGCACGGCCACAGTTCGGGCACAGCCAAAACACGCCCGCTGTCAGCGCAGACAGACCCACAGACACATCACCACCCGTGCACACGCGCAGACGCGCACCGAGACACGCGTGCACACACCGGTACGGGGGCGCACAACCGCCTGCCCCCCCGCACACCCAGCGCAACGCGTAAACCCACGCACCGGCACCGCGCGCACCGACACCGCGCACCTCCGCTCACCCCCCTCGCAGGCGCACTATCACACACACCACAACACACGCTCGCACAGACAGACAGAGGGTGACGGGCTGGCGCACGCACGCACTTTCACACACACACACAGCCGCAGATCCGCACACCTACATCACACGTGCTCACACTGACACACAGAGACACGCGCGCACACAGACATGCACGGACAGACGGACAGACAGACGGACAGACACATACCATCC
>VYZX01027635.1:4973-17403 GCA_013401335.1 Brachypteracias leptosomus | reverse complement strand
ATTTTTTTGGGGGTGGGGGGGTGGGATTGTTTGCTATCACTTTCCCCCCTCTCCTCTCACACTACCTCCCAAGATGCCAGTAAAGAACAGCACCCTCACATGAATCAGGAACATAAGTTTCAGAACAGCCATAGGGCAAATTGCAATTGCAAACTTACAGTTTCTCTGAAGACATTTTTTCAGGTATTTTTGAAGTAAATTCTGTTCAATAAACATAATTTTTTCATTTTTTGATAGCTATAAAATTACACTGCACTCTGCTGCTTTTGCTGCTTGTTATTAATCAAACACTTAGGCTACATTTACACTTTAACATCAGCTGACTCTAACATCTGCTCACCTCTGATCTGCATAAATTAACAAAAGAAGTCTCCACATTATTCAGCTTCTGAAGTTTGCTTTCACTTCACACTGGAGCTTTTTTGACACACAGTTTACTTTAGAAAACTGTTGTTTCTCACACCGAAATCATAAATTACAACAGACACACATATTCATACCGCACACATAAGCACTGAATGAGGTTCTGGCCTTTTCATGGTGTCATGTTTGATAAAATTGGAACAATATCATAATGATACCAGAATTTTATCTCTAATGTTTAACAGCATCTCTACTTGTACTCATATTAGCCTTAAAAATGTTGCCTTTGATATGTTATCAGCAAAAAACCCACACCAAAACCAATACTCCCATTACCTGCCCTCCCCAAACTTGTAAGATTACAGAAAACCTCAGTCTCATTTTATCTAATACAGATAATCTACATATGAGCTGGCTGTCGAGGCTCCCTTTATCATCAAATAGAAAGAGGCATGCACAGGGTCCAATTCACCTCATCCTAAGGTAGATCAGTCTAATATAGTCCAAGATGAATGAACCAGCACCTGTTATGTATGTCTGTTGGCCAAAAGGAATAAGAATGAGAAATCTGAATGATACATATATATGTATCTCTAAAGCCAGATTCATTGAATTACACCCTACTATCTGTATTGAACTAAGGATGCTGGGATTTAAATCAGAGCCAAATACAACACGCTAAAAGATGACTGGATTTTTGTTCCTGGAAGTGCCTGTGAAGTTTGAAGCAGGCCCACAACTTCAGTTCATGACTGCATTCACTGTAAAAGAACCACAGGAATCCTTCCTTTCTTACTGGACTTAGTTTAAATGGTGGAAATTGGTTTCTGTCCAATTTCTTCCTACCCTATTGGAGTAGCCTGTCTTGAATTAGATGCTTATTTGCTATTGTCTGCCTCAACAGACCATGTCAGAAACTTCTGTTGTAGGTGCTTCAGTGTAATTATTCTTGTGGAAATGATACAGTAAAGTAAAAAGAAATATTGAGGAGAATGACTCAATTCATCTAAAGAAATACCAGACTCAATGAGGAGTTAGACTGAGAGCATTTGACCCCATTTAAAGCAATGATGTGCATTTTTCATTTATATTAATATACTCGTTAAAGTTATGATAAAAGTGCAGCCTTCAAGTATGGATATTCATACACTCATATCATGCATCCAGATTTGCAATTTTAATTTCAGACACTAATAAGATATTTTTGGTTGGAAGAGTTTTGTCATGTGTCTACTTAGTTCTTTGTATCTGGAAGATGAAGACATCTCAATCATTTAAAAACTTACTAAAAGACAATGATGCATTTAACCATTACAAAATAATTTGTATGTATACATATTTGAAAAAAGTTTTTTGTGGCATTAGTTCTTTTTTACAAATCTCTTAATATTTTAAATAGCAGAGACCACAGCTATTGGCATTTCCATATCTCATTTTTCTTTTACCAGAGCTTTGCAGAAGTCCCTTCTCTCTCAAATGTACTTAATTTCAAATTAGTCTTTTTATTGTGATTATCAAAATGTCTAGAAGAATGCATTCTTTATGCAAAGAAAATAAATTTATAAATGCTCCTCTATCTGAACTGAATGAAAAAAGGGATTATTTGTTAGTTCCATCTGTTGGTTACATGTTTTCATCAGTCTGGACATAACTTTAATTTCCTAGAGTGATCATCAAAGTGACATTTTATCCTAGAGTGAAACACAAAAGCTTTAATGAAACCATTCCATGGTTTTCAGCACATTGCAAGCTTGCTAAAATAAAAAGCCCAGCCAGACCTCCTGTGCTACAGCTCCTTATATGCAAGAGTTCAATCTCAAGGACAACTTTGACACAAATATGACTTTATTTACATACGGAAATTTTGATTCTCAAATGGTATATTGAATAAAATCACCTTATAAATTTTTGTATAACTCGATGATTGATCAAACTAAGAACTCAAAATATTTTTCCTCCTCTCCTCCTTTGAGGTTATAGTGCACTGAGAGCTTAAAAAGAGGTCAAAAAGAAGTCAGATTTATCAGTTTCTGAAGTATGCTTGTTTCCCCTTGGCTAGAAGTTATCTGGGGCTACTTTTCTGCATTGCAAAACACTGGGAAGATTACTTCTTAATTTTGAAAAGTTCTACTAACAGGTTTAATTTCAATTGAGCCTATGAGAACAAACTGCAGAGAAATAATTTCAGAAACAATTTTTCAAAGTATACAAGAGCAAATCCATATGTTGCTGAGATGAAGCACAATAAAGCATCATTGAGATAATCTAAAGTTAAAATGATGGTGTATGACTTATGATTAAGCTTCATTACCTGCAGAGCAAGGGGCTTCCATCTCATATTTTTCAGTAAAGCTGGTGCTGAGGTAAGCATGCTCTGAGGTCGCTTTTTCAAAGTTAAGATAACACCACTCGGATCCTCTCGTAGTGCATTCACCAAATTTTTCAACTGCCACCCCACCTGGTAACCAGTAAAATTATTACAATAAAATTGAGGTACAGTATTCAATATGTAATGTTCCCTTTTTAAATAAGATTACTAAAATAACATAATAGGACTGTATATATATATACATTAAAGGAGATCAAATCTAGAAATGTCAAAAATAAATTACTGCATAAAAATCATGTCAACTATAGTAATTATTATAATGCATTAAGAGGGATATGCATCATTTCAGGTTTTAGAATTAATAAACCACTGTTACTCCACTGCAAAATGCACAATTAAATCTCAAAGTGTTTTCAAAATTATCTCTGGCACATAGACTTTATAGACTAGAAAATTAAAATGCCCTGGCTTCTGCATTGACAGTTCAATTCAAAACTGAGCATTTTGTACTCCATGGTTACTTTTTGAAGTCCACTAACCACACGTAGTCATATTACTTCTATTCCTAGCAGCTTATGCAAGCACAAACCAGTTCAGGAAAATCTTCTACTCTTCACACTGCTATAAAAATAAAATCAGAATCACAAGGCCTTTTTTTAAATTAGTACTTATTTCATGATGACTTCAGAAACAAATACAGTAAATTAATGACAGAAATGTAGTTTAGCTACTACTTGAGTATCAGCCCAAAGTAAAATTTCCTAATTGAGTTATAGTATTTTGAAATAGTCTAAAATTAAGAACTTGACTAACATGGAAAGCAAGAAGTCTTTATTTACAAACACAGGACAGAGCTTTCTGAATAATTGACTTCACTTTTTTTTTGAAAGTACTTAAAATATTGAAACAGTACAACTCATGACAATGATTTTCAGTCTAAATAATGCCTGATTTTAGGTATCTAACTTGAAATGCTTTAAGGTATTCGACCCGTGTTTTTGAGTTTGGCACATAAAGTGGCAATACACAGAATTATACATTCATTGAAAATCTTGGCCTGTCGACTTGGAAAGTAATTATTTCTATGAACTTGACAGTTTTTCTACCTCTTTTTTTCTCCTTCTCTCCCACTCAGCAAAGAAGTAAATTTTCCTGATTTTTAATAAATCACAGTTACAAATATTTTCCTGCTTTCACAACTCATACAAGAACAATATTGAGAAAATTATCCAATTGAGAAATAAAATTCTTACTGAAAAAATACCTATAACTTTGAAGTGATAAGGCAACATCATTGTAAAAAATTATTTATATCATGTGAACATATTTGAAAATAATCAAATAGGAAATGTGAAAAAAGAGAATGCAGATGTTCCTTATCATTAGTATAGTGTAATATGAGTCATACAATTGTTACCTATGTTTAAGTAAAGTAATCACATGTAGGGTTGTTGCTACTTATTTTCATCTTATTCTCTATTACACTAAAACTGACTTTGTTTGCTTAATATCACTTATTTTAAAAGTTGACGGTCCCATATGAACATGCCATTTCAGTCAACACTAATGCTTATCAACAACCCTGAATCACAGATGTGATTCAAATCTCACCACTATTCCTCAGCTACTGTAAACCTACCTGTCCTGTTTTCACCACATAAAGACTTCCAAGCATGCCAGAATTCTTATTTTCAGTCAAATGTACTGGACATATGGTGGTCGTTACACTTTGAATAAAATGAAACATGAACATAATCGATTTCAACTCAATTCCCACATCCAAGTGAAATCTCCATTCTGCTTCAACAGTATCTAAATGAAGTCTCTGGAAATCCAAGCTTTGTTTCTTAATATTATGATTTTATAACAAAATACCTTGCTATTTACAACAGTGTTTTCCTACTCAGAGAGACTTCCACCACTGCTTAGAAACAATTTATTCCCCATAGTTCCATAATGTTATCATGAGCATATTGGAGGTTTCATTTGCTACTGAAAAGAAGGAACTAAAGGTTCACATAAGGCATCTCTGCACATAAACTACTGTACATTTTAATTCCCTGATGTAACAACTGAAGACAGATTTCCGGAGAGGAATCCTTCTGCTGAATAAAGCAGCACAGAGAGCCTTGAGGAGAACACGATGCAGCTCCAGTTACAGAGTCAGGATGTAAAATTCTTGCCATTTAAGTTGATAGGATGCTGCATGCAAAAACTGTGCTTTAAAGCCATCTGTTTCTCACTGAAATAGCCAGAGGAATATAAATAAAATTGGAGAGTTTTGGTTATGCTAGTAGTTTTAAAATTATTTTAAATGCACTTTCATACTTCACAGAGAAACTGTATTGTGTATTTCAACTACGCCTTACATTGCAATAAACGGGAGATTATCTAGTCTATGAGAGTTAGACGGATTAAAGAAAAAAATCACTTCAAAGCACTAAATCTGATGTATTTAATTTAGAGGCTTATGCATATAAATAATTTAACTTATTTTTTCACAGGAAAATTCTAAGTTTGACATAAATTTCAAATGAAGTTCATCCTCTGCTTTTACTTAGATCCCTCATAGAAATTTTCTGTCTGGTTCAGACAGTCTGTAGTTGCTTATCTTTTGAACAGTAACAACTGAATTGGCCTAAGAGGAACAAGTCACATAAGAGGCTGTCAACAATAAATTGGAGGAAATAGATGTCCATGTAGGAGGCATGCTTTTCACTTCCCACATAGTTTAGATCCCATCAAAATTCATATCGACACAGACTAAACGGAGGTAATCTTATTTGAGGAGGTCAGGTTGGAAAGAGGAAAAGGCAATGAATATATCTGGAATTGAAAACTGTTTTCCAGAAATCTACTTTAGTGGTATGTAACCTACACTTTCTTTTAAGTGTGATTTGTATTTCCAATCTCTCTGCAGTATCTCCCCCTTTCTCATTACCACCACAGTTATCAATTCTCAGCTTTTCTAATCATCAAGTATTTGGGCAGAGCTTTATAAGTCCCTACTGTATTCTTTATCCTGCCCATGTACTGCAAAAACTGGCAGTAATAAAAAAGCTTCATCACTGGTTTGAAAAGTTATTACATAAGGAAAAGGATTATATTAGCAGACAACTTTATTTACATTAAAACAAAACAAGCAACTAATTTTTAAAACAGTGCACTATGCTGACCAGGTACCCATTTTTAAGGTACCCATTTTTAAATTTACATTGTTAAACCAGGTGACATCAGCAAGCAGTACTCAGGAGAGGTCTCTTCAGCAGCAGCCCAAGCACAGCGTTAGGTTTTCTTACACAGCATCCGAAGCACTCCCAGCTGCCAGTGTGGCTCATGGCCAAGCACAGGGAGGGCTAAGGGCAGCCGAGGGCAGCCAGAGGGCTTGAACACCCAAGGGAGCACAGGGTACCTTGTGGAAAGGTGGAGTTTGGAGCAGGATAAGCTACAGGAGTTTCTCAGTGAGGAAGGAGGAGGAGGACTATGGGCCCAAGGAAGAGCAAGGGAAGGTGAGCATGGCATGCAAAGCAGGAGAACTAGGGGAAGAGGGAGAGGAAAGAGAAGGACCACCACAAGGGTGCCCTGAGGGGTTGTGCTGAGCTGTTTCTGCCAAGATTACAGCACCTTTGCTGGAGGAGTCTACTGCTAAAGTAAAGGAGGAATAGACAGGGCAGTCCATATCTATAGACGGGATACCCCAAGGCCAGATGAGCAGTGTTGCTGGGGGATGTCTTAAGAAGGGATATCACCCTCCCAAAGAGGAAGGCAACACTGAGCTAGGAGAATTGAGCCTGTGGGCAGGCATATTACTATTCAAAGGGTCACCACAGTCCCATGAAAGTTAATGAGAACTTTCTGCTGCCATGAAAAGAAAACTTTTTTTTTTTCCTCACTTACAGAGGTGCCCGTAACATCAGCATCCGGCTACCTTCAAATTTCTCATCTCATCCTGCCACTACATGTCCAGAGGTTGCAGTCAGGCAGGGAAGAAACAGTCAGGGCTACCCAGGTTGCTTCGGTGGGACAAGATGGACATGTAGGAGACCTGCACTGCTGCACTCCAGTTCTGACATATCCTCCTTATCTCCTCAGCCTCTCCCCTTGCCTCCCACTGGCTTCTCCACCACCTGGAATATATCAGCAACCACTACTCCAAAGATCAGAAAGCCTTAGCAGGGGATGCTGTTAGAGGTCTGCTCCCCCAGCCACCACCTGGGAAAACAAGATGCCCCTGAGCAAGATAAGACATATTTTAAAAGACCCGAATGTTTCTTTGGTTTGCAGCAAGCATATCTGGATGACAATATTACAATGGTCTGAAATGGAACTTTTATTTTGAATTCCTATTCTAAATTGCCAAGAACTTTAATATTTCAAACTATTAAATAGTTGCTCTTAAAGTACTGATCTTTTTTACCCAGATGAATCTATTGGCCCCTTTATGAAAAGCTTGGAAAATTGGTAGCAATCTTCCCTTTTTCTGAAAGTAAGTATGACTATTCATTGGATGGTTGGTTGTTTATTTTTTTACACAGCTGCACCCATGACAGTATTCCCCAACTCCTGTGCTCATTCATGATTTCTGTAAGTACTGTTGTATGTTATGAGCCAGAGAGGAGCTCTGTAAAATATTAACATTCAGGCAGCTCAAACACAATTGGATGGACCTAAGCCAAGTATTTTTAGGATGCTACAATATCCAGTACTAAATTACCTGTAGTCTGAAAAATCTAGCACATGTATCCCAAAGAAACCATGGAACAGCTGCATCATTTAAAAGTAGTGTGCAAATCTAATACAGACTAAAAGTACATCAACTAGAGGGTGGAAATATAGTTAAATGATAAATAGAACAGAGCCCATATTTTTACAGGCATATTCCTGTTCAAAGGATCACCACAGTCCCATGAAAGTTAATGAGAGCTTTCTGCTTCCATGAAAAGAATTTTTCCCTCACTTACAGAAATGCTTTCCTGGCCTGTAGATTTGTAAAAGGGAAAAGTGGTAACATCTTTACACTTTTGAAGGAAAAGTAGTATCTTCCTGCTAAATATAACATGCAAAGCAACATGCTATTTCCTAGCTAAGCAAATATGCTAAATCCACTCTAGTGTTTAATTTTAAAAAGTTACTGGAATGGGAAGATAATTAAGATTCTTATTCTTTTAATGTTGCTTGTTACAAGTGGCATGCAGCCAGAGGTCTCAGACTTATCAACCATTTCAAGTTCCAAGCTTTTACTCATTTTTCAGCTACAAAAAATAGAATTTCTAGGAGCAAAATGTATTCATCTTAGGAAACAGGAGTTTTTAAAAGAACTTCCATATCTATCACCCATCTTGCATTTTATAAATAAAAAATAGTATATAAGAAAAAAACTCAACGCTGTACTTCAAATCACTGTCTATCAAAGTTAGCACGTTGTTAAGCAAGTCAGAATCTGACAAGAAACTATCTGGCATCATGCTGTTAATTTAACAGATTGATTTCCATGAACATTGGCCAGAAATGAGGATGGTCAGCTGGCAGCCCTATGAAACAAATATGTTAGCAGCAAGAATCTCCTTCCCTTCCCCCAGCTGCAGATGCCTGAAAAGGCTAAAAAATAATGGAAGGCCATAAGTCTTCCACCTCCAGAGAACAGTAGTGGGTGAGGAAACCAGAGAAGGATGTTTACAACATGGGCTACCACAGAGATGAAAGCTGTATCTGTATGTGGCAGGAGAAGCAGTGTCAGGAGAGTAGCAGATGCCTTTTGGGGATTTATACAGCTTCTTAAGCTAGCACAATAATGAACGTCCATGCTTACATAACAGTTTACTTCCACAGAGGAGAGATTAATAACATTGTGATTGCATATGCTGCAATTAAAGACTATCTTGGCTGTATTATTTAAATAAATGTAATTTTAATGTTAAAGTCTGTTCTCCTCATCTTTTGAATGTCACTGATCACACCACACTGTATCATTGTCCAAAGTCACAACACAATTTGTATGTAAAGGACATTGAAGAAAATCACATCTTTTACTTGAGAAAATCCTGATGTTTCACTAAAACTTTAGCTTACTATCACCAAACTATGAAATAAGTTATTTTTATATTCATTTTTGGTTATGTAAACTAAAGCTCACAATTAAGAGACTCTTCCAAGAATAAACTAAGTTAGGACCCAAATTGAGAGCTGAATACAGAAGTAACTGTCTCTCATTAAGCTGCTCTAATCACATTTCCCCATCAGAAAATGTATCTGATCCAGAGTACAATTTCTGACTGATTTTATTACCTTGCTTTTTTTAGGTATTTGAACAGCTCAATTACACCATAATTCTACAAACTTCACAAATGTTAACAATATGACTACAGAGCACCTAGGTAATGGAAACAAGCATCTCTGTTTTATCCATGGGAGAACTGAAACTTTAATTATCCAGGGACACAAAATCAGTTTTGTATTGAAGCTTGGACACTGCTTAATAACAATGCTTACCTTTCATTTTTCACTGATACAACCAACCTTCAGCTCAGGGCTACCTCACTCTTTTGCATTTGAGTCATTGCTAGCAACATCCTAGAACAAATAAATGAGCATATTTGTTGGGAACGGCATAGACTCCTCCTTTATGGGTTTGATTATATCCTATTTTACAGATGCCAGGTGAGTGATTAGGTACAACTATGGAGGAAAAAAAGGTATCATTTCCCTCTTTCAGGGTACGGCTCCAAAAAATTGGGTTGATTTCAGTTTGCTCAGTTTTGGTGTACCTCTGAAATTTGAAACATCCTCCCTCACTTGGGTACCTGCTCTTCCACACAATGACTGGCTGCCTCCAGTGCCATGACTGTAAGACATCTCTCTCTTCAATCAGGAGTACAGATAACCAGAAGAGACAGATACTGGCAACTTGGAGGGTTTTCATCCAGCCTTCTATCCACTTGTGGAATGTAGATCTCAGCATTATTTAGCCTCAGAGGGACTAAATTCAGTCTTTCAAACCCTAGATACCCCTAGAGGGGTATCTCAAGCACCAAGATGTGCCTAATTTCAGGTTAAAGGCCTTCCCTGAAGGCAAAGCACTGTGCTGACAAGAATACATGAGTATGAAGTCCAGTCATACAATAGGCAAGAAACTGTCAAGTCTCCGTGTTGGCAGCAGGGAAATGAGGGTTCTTGTTGCCATTTCCCAGTGATGACATTTTTGTATAATACAAATGTGATACTAACTACAAAGACATTGCAGAGTCTGAAAGCCACATTGTGATGAGCAGGCCCTATCCCTTCTTCAGCAATGGCACACACTTCATGACTATTATGAATAGATATATAACTATTATGAATAAAAATGCTGTCACCAGAGTCTTCACTTGGCCTTATTTTCAGGAGCTTCCAGGGAATGTATGGAGAGCCCAGGCACCTACCTCCATTTCAGTGGGGCTTGGGGAAAGCAATAGACCTCCAGTGTCTGAGAAAAGACATTTCAGCATCCCTGGGTAGCTACAAGTGAGTGCTAATGAAACTTAAGTGCTGATAAATGTCTAAGTAAGCTCAGAGAGGTGGTCGTATGAGTTGAAGGCTCAGGCAGGATTTAGGCAGACTGGATCACATCCCAGTTTCTCACAGATTAAGCTTCAGTATGGAAGTGGGTGGCCTCAACCTTCCTCAGGAGAAAGGAATAGCCATGTTCTCTATATTTCACACGACATAAAGAACATGCTCCTCAGGAGTGACCCTGCCACAGCCACCACAGCCATGCTTGTCATCTGTGCTGCTGTGTGCTTCTTCTCACAATGGGAATTTGAGGCATGTGTATGCATGCATTGCATATTCTCATACTTAAATTCCCAACATGGGTGTCCTGGAATTAAAATAATAAATATCTAAAAACATACATGCATGCACACACATATAATTAATCTTGTTTCAGATTAAATTTACACTATGATAACTTAATATTTTAGAAAGATGCCAGTGAGCCAGTAATTCCAACAATCTTTGACACCCTCCCTTTTCAATGTATAAATAAACTACCCAAGATCCCCAGCTGTCCTGCAGCTAATTATGTGGCTATCCTTAAAACAGATGTTTCTTGAGCCTAATTCATATAGTGAAAATAAAATAATACATGTACAAAGAAATAGTAAAAAAAAATAAATTCTTAAAGGTCACTAATAACCAAGCAAATGGAAAAAGACAACACAAAAAGCCTTTAATTGAGCTGAAAACTTATGCAGCATCACTTAGCTAAATGAACAACAGGGATATGGAGTTAGTTAAAAGAAATTGTCATAATAAAGCAGCAATTATTTAGCCATGAAAATTCTTTTCTTTTTTGTTCCATTTTACTGCTATTAAAATAATCAGCCATAGACTATGTACGGCATTCAAGCTACTGAGGTGTTCTAAGCCAGTACTGAGGGGTTTTTAATAAAAATTTACATATTCAGAGTACATCTACTCAAATCCGACATAGAATTTCCCTGCTTTAATTTTTCCTCCCTCATGACACAGCATTAACTTGGATTTCTTACTGTTTTGATCTACTTTTACAACAACTATCACTGTCTTACACTTCCTCACAATTACCTCCTAACTTCATCAGAATAAGACAATGAATTATGCAACAGAAGATTAGGCTGGAACTTGAAGATCAGCTATGTAATTTACACAGCTGCTACCTGCACAAAGCACAGAGGAATTCAAAACCATTGAATCCTGACTTGTACACAGTCCAGGCTGCGCTCAACTGTAGTATCAACCAATTAATTTGCACAACTTTGAAGACACCTTGCCTTACCTTTCATCTCCTTCTCTACAGTGCACTTCAATTTTCAGTGATCTCAGTTAAAAGGAAGATTATTACCAGCAGAATAATACCTGCCTTCCTTTCCAAATACACATACCTGAACTTACACTAACACTTACACTAAGGCTTTTAACCTGTTCATATGAGACAAAAAGGGTAATATAATCTTTACTCTGTTCTACAGGCATCAACATAGTTAATAATAGAAAACTCCAATTCTACATATTATGTGATACCTGGGCATAAAACATATGCTCTAATCACATATTTCACACATCAGAGACTAAGAAATTTTAAAAGAATTAACTGTAGAATTTGTAGTACTCTCACTATTGAGAATATACTGTTAGTGTAATTTAAATTGTCTGTAAACACAAATTGTACCAAGATTAGTAGTCAGTAGAGAGTAGTCAGTCAGAGAGTGTGAAAATAGTTTTTATCGGGAATATATGCAAAAAGTTTTTGGCAACACATTTCTTTTGGGAATATTAATATCATTTCCAGCAGCTCTTAGAGGACTTTCTTTTTTCTATAGAAACACTACCATATAGGCAAAAAAAAGCACAAAACATTAAATAACTGTACAGAATAAATTAATAAATTAAAATGCATCATATCCCAGTACATTCTGCCCAGAGAGATGGATTTAACAATAAGATCACAAGAATACTCCACAGAATACTGCAGCAATTTTTAGCAGATACACCCTCCAGAGCACGGTCATAAGCACAGCTTGTTTACAAAGACTTGATTTGGTTACAGACTCAGTAACCAGACTATCACCAGTGGAAAAACTATGGAGGCCCACTGATGACATTCACAGGAAAAGTCATCTGGCACTGCAGCAGGATACTTACTCCAATTACACTGCTTCTTAAAAAAGTCCAGGTGTGCATTCCCAAACTGTCTTCAGTGCCGTATAGAGCACTCTATGT
>VYZX01027634.1:10523-41238 GCA_013401335.1 Brachypteracias leptosomus | reverse complement strand
TATTTAAACCTAACTTTCCCAAAGGTGATTATTACTGTAATAAATTGGTAATGTTTTGGAGACAAAATGGATAACCCTTGCTTTCTTTTTTTGTTTCCCAATCTGTTTCCACACTTGTTCACGCATTTATCTCTCATATAACTGCAGACTTCCATTTCAAGCCTAGTTTAGTTAAAATCTTAAATGTATTGGGAGATTGATTGGCTTGCTGGACTTCAGTATACCATGAAAACTGGCATGATCTGACCTTGTAATGTTCTATCTCTCTGCCCTGTCATAGCGATTTGAATGAGACCCATATTTTAATAGCCATTTATACTGTTCCCAAATGCCAAGCCCCGTCAGCTTGGCTATGTCCTTTACGAGTTGAATCGCTTCTTTCTGCTGAGGAATGGCTTTTATGTTACGCTATAACCTGATATAGATTTTGCTGTATTTCCTTGCCTTTCAGAATAAGAGTGAGAAAAACACATATCATATCAATTATAACTTTATTCTTCTATCCCTCCTCCTCTCAGTCTTATACTTCATGGTTTGATTTTTACACTGCTGGTGTCTGGGCTGGTAGAAAAGCTAAATGTTCTGGATCTTGCCTAACCCTTTCTTGTGCATGATACTACCATGGAGCTTCCCTTTCATTTCACCAGTGTCTTCCAGAAAGATTTAATACTACAATGAATAGCAAGCTGGGAAGGAAGCCTCCTATTTCCTTTGCTTTTGGAAGTGTTGAGAAAAGATATTGAGCATAAATTTTAGTTCTCATTCTTTCCTATCAAGAAAGTCTTTGTTATCCATAAGGCTGAAAAAAGTGATACTATCTACAACAATTATTTATTCTATTAATACATCTTTTTTTATAGCACCTTCCTTCCAGAGAGACTCATTTGAGTGGCCTCTGTGAGAAGATGCCAGAGGCTGTCCCTTTCCTGGACACAGCCAATTCCACTTGGCTCTAACAAACCCACCACAGGGCACAGATGAGCTCCTCAGACAAGATGGTGACACATCTAGGAAAAAGTATTTAAGAAAAGGCAGAAAACATCACACAGGCAGAGAAATAGGGAACAAAAATTATGAGAAAAAAACAGAGGGAACACCAAAGTCAGAGGAGGAGGAGGCCCTCCANTGTAGAACTCTCCAGAGTTCTATGTCTTTTCATGCACTTAATCCAAGAAAGCGTGTACGCAGAGTAGATCTTCTCCAATATGATGTGCAACTTATGAGAAATATAAAATAAACTAAATATTTCTTTAGCAAGTGTTTGTTATTTAATATTTATGCAGTGAAAATGTATTTAAACCTAACTTTCCNGAGCATAAATTTTAGTTCTCATTCTTTCCTATCAAGAAAGTCTTTGTTATCCATAAGGCTGAAAAAAGTGATACTATCTACAACAATTATTTATTCTATTAATACATCTTTTTTTATAGCACCTTCCTTCCAGAGAGACTCATTTGAGTGGCCTCTGTGAGAAGATGCCAGAGGCTGTCCCTTTCCTGGACACAGCCAATTCCACTTGGCTCTAACAAACCCACCACAGGGCACAGATGAGCTCCTCAGACAAGATGGTGACACATCTAGGAAAAAGTATTTAAGAAAAGGCAGAAAACATCACACAGGCAGAGAAATAGGGAACAAAAATTATGAGAAAAAAACAGAGGGAACACCAAAGTCAGAGGAGGAGGAGGCCCTCCATGGGAGGAAAAGTATTTCCTGTGGCCTGCAAGGGACCTGCATTGGAGTAGGTTTATCCTGATACTTATTCCAGATGTTTTTTTAATGAGAAAATGCCATCATGGATCAACCTAAAGTATTTTAGTACCCATATATGTTGAATGAATAAGACTGAAAACAGGATGACAGAGAACAGAAATTTTGTGATATTTGAAAGAAACATATTGTTAAAAGTGAGTAGTGAAAAGTCTGACAATTCCCAGTGCTCACAGCAACAGAAATAATGGAGGGAAATAGTAGTACTTGTATCATACAATAATTTTCAGCTCTATGTGGGTGCTGTATGAAGCATCAGGAAGCAGAATCCCTCCTGAAAACTTCATGCATGCTGAGACAGTGTCCACACAACAGGTGGACAGGGTGAATTAGTAAGGAGGAGATGTCTCATGCACAGAGTGAACAAAGAGACCCAACTACCAGTATTTCTGAAGAAAACTTAGTTTTGAAAATGCTCTCACTATTGGTTTGTAATAATTATGTCTTCCTGTTATTGACCTTTTAGGTATCCACAAATGTGTCCTCTGACCTGTGTTTGAGCTGACTCCTGGAAATAAGGCTGATAATTTCTATCACTTCTGAGTTAGGATAAGAAAAACGTTGACCTCTACTGAAATAATGCATACATTTGAGTATTCCCTGTTTCCCGCTCTGCCACAGTACAACACTTTGTTTGTTTCTCTCCAGATCACATTAGAATGAAATGTGCTGTTATCAGAAGCCATGAAGTACATCATAAAATGCCACATGTTGACCCCAGCAGTAATGGATGCAACTCCAGGATTTCAGCAGAGGTATCCTTGCTCATATCAGACATGGAATTTGGTGCTTTGAAATACCAAGAAAAAATGTCTCATAGAAAATTAAATCAAAGGGGGAAACAACCACTTCAAGATAAAATTCAAGTATGAAGGTAAAATAAAAGAGAGAGCTTCAATAAGCCTCTCTGCAATACCTCTGAACCAAGTTGTCAATTTCTTGAAACATGAAAGAAATATAACTAAAAGAAACCCAGAAGATTCTAATTTTGTTTTCTTCAGTAAAACTGAATGCAGCTCAGGGCTGTATATGTAAGCATAGATGCTAATGTAAAGATTAAGACTTCATAACAAAATGAGATGGAAGATGGGAGGTATGAGAAAGTACAAGTTTATTATTGAGTTAAAAGCTAAAACTGCAATCTTGGATGTATGAATATAAATGAGTCACTGTCACAAAAAAAAAATATGATACAATATAATTAAAATAGTTGATCTTCCACTGGAATTATTGCTAAAACCCTGGAAATTATTTAAACAACTTATCTAGGGTTCCAAAACATTTAATAAAAATACTGAAGCTGAAAAGATTTTTGCAGAATTTACTTCTACGGAGGTGTGATCATTGTGGATAACGATGAAACCCTGTTTTCAAGGGTTGTGACTTTCATGCGTGCCAACACAAATTTGGATCAGTTAACATACATTAAATTAATGTAGACAATAAACCACGTGCAGAAGTGGATCTTGATGACAGAGTGTATTCTCTGGCTTATAAACCAATGTTCAAAAATTTATTGTAACTATAAATCTCCAGAAAAAATAGCCAACTAACTGCTTAGGCTATTAACTTGCATGTATAAAGTCCAAATGCTTTAGCAGAAGTCCTTCACTAACACATCAGAATTTTACATAGGTGGCACAAGCTTGCAGGATGTAGAGAAGAGAATATTAGCATGGGCTTTCTTGGCAAGCAGTAGTGAGTGGAAGAGGATGTGAAATGTAGTAGTCGTAAGTCATTTCATCATAGGATCACTTTTTGGTGTAACATAATCCAATACAATGTGGTATGACTCCAATGTTGTCAGTTAAGAAATCAGTGCAAAAGTGCCACAAGAATACGGACAAATACTATTATTAAAAAGCTGAATTAAATCTGATAGTGAGAATGGCTTCTCTAACAATATGATTTGTTGATCCAGATCTGAGGACAAACTTTATAGAAACATATGTGACATCATTTCTATATAGAATTGTTATCAGCAGTATTTTATGAAGTAGGACACTGTCAGGGATCACTGTTTATACACTATAAAAATGGGCATTCTGGACAAGTTAATGAATGAATGATTAAAGACACCAATAAAGTAACAAAGTATAGTAATATTTTTAACAGTACTTCTCTTGACCTCTGTATTACATGAGCCTGAAAACAAACTTAGATGTAAAAAAAATGTTTTAGTTAATAGAAAAAGTGACTTTATTACCAGAAATGTTAACATTTCAGATGGATAACATACACTTTGCTTTACAACCATCATCAAATATTTATGTGTTGACTCTCATGCAAAGTGTTCTATTAATACAAATGTCTACATTCGAAAAAATGTAAAAAATTATAACAGAATTTTAGAGTGTATCTCATTAAATCCATTATAAAAGTGACAAAAATGGTCAGCACTGTACTGTATTCTTTTAATTATCTTGTACAATTCGTTGTCTAATTTGTTACATTATAAGAGCAATGACCACATATATATGAGCAATTATCACAAATATAAAACTTGATTAAAGTAGGAAGTTCATCTTATGGCATTGAAACCTAGCAAGTTAAAAAAATATGTGCTCTAGGTGTCCAAGTTTCCATGGCTCTATGTTATATTTTCATAGATTTTCTTTTTTTACTTTTTTGTTACTGTAGAGTTCAATATTTGTTCCTCGCAAAACTGCAACTATTTTTTGGGGTTTTTTTAGTGATTTATCTTTATGTACCAGTGATGAGTGTTTGCATCTTTACGTCTGGCTTTAAATATGGAGATGACAAAAAAAGCCATTCAGCTAACTGATTGTCCAATCCTAAGGTGTTTGTTTGTTTGTTTGTTTTAGAAATGTAAACTATCTTTCTTCAGGAAAAAACAAGTTCTTTTTGATCCCTGTGTCAGTGCCAGACAAAGAATCCCTATTTTGCACTGCATATGCATTATACAAATGTCAGTGAGGTCACTCAATAGTAAGTGTTGCCCAGCAAGGAGCCACAATATCATTTTGTCAAATATAAGCATTATTGAATTTCTCCTATTAATTATAAATCTTAATAAAATGATTTCATTCTGTTCTTGTCCATCAAAGGTAGGATCATCCTCTACCAAAATCTCTGAAATTTATTTAAAACAAACGAACGAACCACAGAGTTTGTATGGTTTTCAACACTAATGGCAAGGGAGTCTGTTAACCTTTCTTGTGACTCACCCAATAATTGCTTGACTCTTCTGAGTTATTCAGAGCTGCTTTCTAATAAAATTGGTATATCTGAGGAGAGAGAAAAAAATTGTATTCTTCAAGTGAATAAAACTGCAGATGTTCAGTGTCATTCAATAAGTATACATGAGTAAAGTACTCCATTTGTTTATAATAAAGCTTACAAGCAGCACTTTGTTCCTTAACATAATGTGGTAAATTAATCACTGGTTAAAATTAAACACAGTCCATGATTTTAGCTTCCATTATATTCACCTTCATCCATTTGTTCCTCTTCCCCATATGCTTGTCCCTTGTCAACTTTTTCTGTGCTATGTCTAATTAGACTCAAAGTTCCTTGGGACAGAGACATGCTATTGATAGTAAACATCCATGATCTGTGTCTACCTATGGTCCTTGGCAAACACAGCAAAGGTCCGATAATATCAGCTCCTCCTAAACTGTGTATAACATCTCCAAGAGAAGTGGAAATACTTTCATCTTATATTTAATGGGAATAGGCTTTTACTAAAGGTACAAGGCAACAATTTAAGCTGACTAAAAATTCAAGAACAGGAAACGAATTATGGTATAATTATGCTCCTGTATGAAAAATAGAAGGGAAAGTATATGTATACAAAAAGAATAATGAGCTGTATACTCATCTCACAGAGAAAAGGATTACAGAAAACCCTCTTCAGGTTCTATATGCACTTCTACATACTCTATTTGTGGGACTGCTGACTTGCTATCAGTGACAAAATGGAGTCCTTCCTGAAGGCAGATGGCTACCACCTCTACCATGTAATCACTTCACAGCTGCAGCACTGGGCTCATCCTTCCCCTTGCAGCACATGTCTGCTGGTGCTACTCCCTGGCAATCAGCTTTGACAATGTCTGGTGGCCATGTCCATGGGTTCCTGGTGGTGAGGTCTGAGGTGAAGCTGGTTAATGCAGTTGTAGTCTGTTGGCGTGCTCAGGGACCTGACACCTGGTAAACCAGGCTGTAATTTTTCTGTCCCACATCAGAGGATAAGCTTAACAGTGGAAAAACAGCAAAGGCTAATTTTCCAAAAGGTGAAATGCTGCCTCACCAGCACCCAGTTGCTTCAGTACATATGATGGTAGCCAGAACTAGGTGAGCCTTGTTACAAGCGTTTCACTGAAGGTACCCCTGCTCCCAAACCTGGCTTGTCTTAAGAGTATTGACTTGGATAACCTTACCTTCTGTGCTTGAGCTTGGAATTTGCAGGAAATGGAAAAATTACTTTAAAAATCTAAAGTAATTTAAAAAAGTATTAAAAAACCCACATCAATTTGGAGTCTACACCACAGTTTCTGATGTCAGTGGAAACCCTGATATAGACATACATACACACAAATTCCTTTGTCTGCAGTCAGCTTTTAATGTGAGCTGTACCCCACAGAAAGCAATATTTCACAATACATGATCTACAGCAAGTTGAAAATAAATATTTTCACAGAAAAAACTTTCTCTGAATTGTAATTAAAATGTTTCCTCTGACCTGCTATGTAATTAATTGTCCTATCTCAAAACAAAATTGAAATTTAACTGAAGCATTGGCTGTATTAAACATGGATGATTTATTTTTTGCTCTTTATCTTAAAACATGGACAAATATTATATGATTGCTTTTATACAGTATTAAGACTTTACTTAGAATAGCTTGAAAATAGAAAATAAGTACATTTCCAGTAATGCTGTTATCTCAGCTATGTTGTAGAAACAAGTTTTTTTATCTTTGTCACTAAATGTGTTTCATTAAATGTTATTGTTCAGGATATATGCATATATATTCCTGGCTAGTAATTATTGTCATATCTCACTTATAATTATATTGGAAAATACTGAAGTTATATAGAAGAGACAAGGGTTTCTTTCTCTAGAAATGTCTGCATTTCACAGCAGCTCATAAATTTTAGAGACATGAGCTTAACATCAAATTATTTTTATTTTATCCCCATCTCCTCCCCCTCTTCCCTCCCCCCTAATTGTAATGAATTTGCTCTTTAAGGACATATATTTCTAAAATGCTGTACACCTTCAAATCCTAGAAAAGTCAATGCCAGTCTTTTCAGGTAATTTTAACTTCTGCCTGAATTAGAATATGTTGCTGTGTCAAAGTGAAGCCTTAAAATAACAAACAGGAATGGTAGTATGTGTTTGATTAAATAGACTTGTCTCCTTTGTGTCCTTGCTTTTCTGTAGAAAGGCCAGTTACCCATGTGAGAAAGTGAATATTTCAGTATTGAAGAGCAATATGAGATCCACTTTCCTATCATTTCAGTTTAGAATACTTAAGTTATAGTTTGGGCTTCCAGAAATTGTAATCTTTCTAAAACAAGGAAGTGGTTAACATTGTGGCTGTTTTCAGGGGTCTATAGTTTGCTGATTAAGAAACTGCTCTAAAAATGGCCAGTACAACAGAATATAAAACCAAGTCCAGTGAGTTGCCAAGTGCTTTCAGTTGCTGCTGAATTCATTACCATTTAGGAGTGTTGAACAAGTTCTTGGCTGCATTTGCAGCCACGAATCATCTGGGAAACATCTTGAATGTCCAACAACTTTCCTTAATTTACCAGAACCACTTGGACACCCTCTTAATTTTATTTAACACACACTGGTAGAGCAAGGAAAGTTATTAACTTCTAAGGGTAGCTCAAGATTTCTCATTTGTATGTTATTCAACCCATGCCCATTTATCTTGCTTAAGCCCTACATTTCAATGAGCAAACTCCTTAGTTCTGGGGTTTTTGTTCTTTCCTATGTACTCCTCTCTCTATTTGATTCTTCTTTTCCTGGTATCCTCCCTTGTCTTTTTACATTGTCTTTTTCATTTTAAACTTTTTTTCCCAATTTTTTTCCCCTTCCTTATTCCATGTCTTTATACATCAAAAAAGGAAATTTTGTGTTCTGTTTCCAGTTTATCACTTTTCTGTTTCCCCAGTCTCTTTCTTACTCCCTTACATTTTTTTTTCTTTCTTCTGCTTTATTTACTTATCACATACTCTATGCTGCTGACATATCCACAGACTGTCCTGCATTTGCTCATCTAGCCATTTTCATGCGGTTAATCTCTTTCTGCCACTCTGAACCTAAAGACTCTTACTTTCCTGCTATCTTCTTTTTTTGCACACACTCTGAGATTCAGTCCAGTAGCTTCTTATGAGCAAGATAAGCTACACAACAGTTACCTAAAGTATAAAAAGAAAAAGAAAAACAACAAAAAACTCAGCTTTTGGTAGATTTTGCAGCATGTCAGGGTCCTATCCTGTATGCTGTTATTATTAGCATCCTTTCATGAACAGTAAGGAAGGACAATGTCAGATGGAAGCATTATAGGAACTTCAAGAAACACTGAAAATAAGATTAGAGTCAACTAAGAAATGTGAGGTAACTTAATTGACAAATTGGATAGTTTTATGGGGCAAGAGAACTGATAAGGGAAGTGTGGTAAATCTCATCTATCTGGAACTCAGTGAAGCAATAGAAATTGTGTTATTTGAGGGAATAGATAGCAAAGGTGGAGAGGACAAATAGAACAGAAAGAAAGCAAAACATTGGCTGCAGAGGGAACTGGCATAGTGGATTGCCTTGTTTACAATAAGAAATAGGATTAAGATATTATGCCAATTATACTAACAGCTATTATTTGTGTAAATAAACTTTTTAATATAGTGTTGTATTAGGCAATCGAAATATGAAAATAAGTGCAGCAGTTTAATGCAGTTATCAAAAAACCCAAATGCAGTCTTTGGGGTATTTCGAATATTCAAGGAATATTTTCCAAGTATTTCTACTGTATGCAGGCAAGAATTAATACATAAGCAGTTACCAAACTGCTATGCCCAAATCTGATCAGCCAAATTGAAGAAAGATTAAATAAAGGATAGAAGCAATCTGGCTTGGCTGATGCAATGGAGAGCGTCTTTCTTGTTAGAACACACTGAAAGGGCTTGGTCTGCTTAATCTTTGGTGAAGGCTGAAATAAAACGTGATCACTTTTTTCCCATTAGAATTTTAAGAGCTGTACATCTGGGCAATAGGAAGAGAGAAATAGAAGAGCCATGTTTGCATGAAAACAAATGACACATACAGATCAGGAATATATGGTAGAAGTATTAGAATGTTTTCATTGCCACTATAAAAAGAAGTAGAAAGTCTTAGAAAGAATTGATTTTAAGAAGAACAGTATTTGCTAACCTGAGAGGTCCTGTCCAGTTCAATATCCTCATGGGTTTTGCAAGCTAACACAATACTGAATTTTTTTTCCCCAGAGCTGCAGTTTTGTTTTTCTTACTGCAGATTAAACCCATAATAGTTTAGTTCCAACTATTCATTCAGTTTGTATTGCATCACCAGTTTTATCAAGGTAAAAACTGAAGGGTGAGCTTAATTCTGAACAAAGCCTAGTGTTCAAAGTACATTATATCTTAGATACAATGTCTGCTGTGCCTTAGGAGCAAAGTAGATTACCATCAGCTGGAATAAGCAGCATATTTTGCCATTTGCTCAAACCTCGTCTTCTACAGAAAATTGTCAAGGGAGAAAAGTAACATGTAAACAGCTTAGTCTCAGAGGCTAAGAGTTCTCGTTGATCTTTTTCTATCTCTACATAGACATAGAATCCAAATGATAAACTCAGGAAATACAGTGATGGAAGCATTACATGCCTCTAAAATCCATTGCTCAGCTATCTTTTGTTATAGTTGCAGCATGTAAACAAAATGCTAATTGAATTTAATATAACTGCATATTAACATATTCAAGGATAAAAAATTGTATATTCTTAAGCACTAAAATATCCTTAATTCTTCTGTGTAAATTCTTAGGTTCTGAGAACTTTAGAAAATCATGTAAGATTCTCAAAATCTGCAAAAGAAAAATAAAGATGCATTATTTTTTTTGCAGTGCTTACATATCATTTTGACAATTGGTAAACCCAAAGTAGAAACTCCTACTTAGCTGCACAATATAAAGGAGTTCTCAAATTTGAAAGGTGATACTAGATAGAATGAATCTTTTTGGGAATTAAATACTCAAAATCAGCAAAGATTTTTTTCAGAGAAATGATTCTCTTTGACTATAGCATTCTGATTTTACAATGGAATTTTTACTTCATTGGATTTGAGTTCAAAATATTTCTGTTTTGTAGCTCCAAAAAGGGATATCACCAAATATAGTGATTTCTTAAAACACTACAAATAGGAATGGACACACTTCTTTTGTAAAGGAAGGGAAACAGCTTTCTCCTGTATGCACCATTCAGGGGGGTATTTTCTTGCATGGTATCACATCTTATCCAGCTTTGGATGCTGTGGAAGGACCCATTTGGACCAGTTGCTTTGCTACCCTGCTCTAGAGGTAACACAATTCACATTCCATAAGCGTAGCGTGCTGGTCCTTTTTTCTTGGGATTTGTTGTCAGGGAGTCAGAGAGGATCTACTTACAATGCTGCTTTGAAAATAAAAATGATGTCAGTATGATGAGAGGGCAGTATAAGATGTGGAATAATGAAGGATAGGAAGAGAGTTAAATTGCTTTTTGTCCCCTATTATATTCACACCAGAACAATTTCTTTGACCGATGCTCTGTCTATAACTACTGACAAAAGGACAAAATCTACTATTTTGTCTTTACATACATCTCACATTAACCTCATCTTATTACTATTCTGAGAAAGTATATTGTTTAGTCTCAATCCACAATGAATTCCCATGGTTCTAGATGGTTAAGAGTTCTTGCTATTTTTCAGTAGGAAAATGAGAGGATGAGAACTCACAGCTACAGGATTTTCTACAGGCTCCCATGCACATGCAGAAAGAGAGCATGTTTACAACAGACTTGTCAGTGCTATTTAAAGATACTTTTTATTCAAACAAGCTTCCTCAGAAGTAGGAAATTTTGTAAACATATCAGCTTGGTGTGGTGCTAGGGTAGTGGGAACTAACTTCTGTTGCCTAGATCCTTTTCTGCACCTAATTCTCTTGCTGTAGTATGATGATAACCACAGTTCTCTATTTGCAGAAGTGCTTCTGTAGCTGAATATAGTAGGGACTTTGAGGATCTCTATTATTTTCCTGATGACCAGGTGAGTGCTAAGGAAAAATCAGATTAAATTCTCCATTTATGTTGTGTGAAATCTTCCTAAAGATTTAAGTGGCAGAAAAGTTCAATATGTTGTGAGCTGTTTTAAAGCTCTTCATATAGGATTAGCATATAGACTATTTGGATCACATATTTGAGTAAAGAGAATTTGTATGACTGTTTTGTGTAGTGAGCTTTCTGCGATTCCTGTCTGGACATGGGATTTCCTTTTTCAGAACCACTTACTGTTTCTGGTTATTTTGTAAACTTTTAGGGATGTGTCTTTTGCTAAGGTCACCTGTTTTGCATCCTTCCTATAAATTGTAGTAGAACAGCATCACCTCAGAGGAGAATAGGGAATAGTATTTTGTCACCTCTAGAGTTATATTTTGTCAGGTCAAGGTTGAAGCATGCCAGAGGGAAAATGTGTTTGCTGCTTGCACTTTGTTTTCTTTGTGACTGCATAAAAGAACTTCAGACTCCAGAGATATAATTACGGCAGCTTCACAGACACTAAATCTCTGCACACAGAGCTGGTATACTGAAGAAAAAACTACAAAGAAAACAAGGCAAATCTTGGGATTTTGGTCTGTTTTCTTGATCCTAGTGGAGACACATCCCATTCTCCAAGGCTAGGAAACAAATTCAGGTTCTTTTTAGTTTTGTGAACGATAATTGGCATTTGGAAGGATAAACATCACTGTAGTTAGAAACCACTTGTCAATAAGTGCATTTATAGTCAAAGCTTAAACCATAGAGGTCAATAGTTGATCTCCATCAAAAAGACAGAAACCCGAATTTGCAGCCTGGAGCTGAAATGTTAGTCTTTCCCTTTCAAATTTCCCAGGACTTCCTTGCTCTGTATACCTTAAAGTAATATCAAAGTATTAAAAATGAATACCATAACATCGTAGCAACCTAAGAGCTTTTTTTCAACTGTCTAAAATATTAAATGAGGAAAACTTCACTGAGAGATGTGACTTCCACATCTGAAAACTTACTAAATCAAAAAAAGAAGCACCAGTGTACCTTCACATCATTGTGATAAATATACAACAATGAGAACACAGATCGTTAAAAACCACACAGATGCCATTTTAAATGCTTTGAACAATAACAATGTGATTCCTGGACTTTCAGCAACTTGAAGACAATGAGTAATCTACTGTGTAATAGCAATGCTGAAATATCATATTTTTTGTTATACATTTCACCATGGTAAAGCATTCACAACAAAGACTTCCAGCTAAAAAAACCCAAATCCTTCTAGTGGAGAGAAGATATGGCCTTTTATGTTAAGATTAATATTATCTTTAAGAGGCAAACAACATTACAAATGATCTCTCTTTGATATATGATCATACAGTTTAAAGAACCCATATTCATCATTTAGAAAGTTTATTCTGCTGATGAGAAATGTAATTACACAGAGGCGTTGCATAATTAGTTACAACTATCTGCTTTTGTAATGTTGTCTGGAATGGTAAAACATATGTATTTGTGGAAAAAATCAGTTAACTGAAAAGTGTCCCACTGTTTAGAACATCAGCATTAACAAAACTGGTGATAAAAATTAGAACCATTCTAAACTTTTCAAAGGCTTCATGACCTGCTTTTTTTGCATGTGAGAAATCTGTGACATCTGTTTAGTGCTGAGGTAATTTAAATAAATAAAAACTAGATAAGCTAAAGGAGATCCTAAGAATGCCTTATTGAATAAGCTTTCTGGATCACTCAATTATAGTGTTTGCCTTCATCATCAGAGATTACAAGAAATATTTTAAACAGACAATTACAGAAAAATGCGTGTAGAAGGACATTCTCTTTGTATCATATTTAATTAGTCATGGATTTATGCTCTGAGATATGAAGGCTTGAATTCCTATTATTTTATCCTACTTAATATTCATGGTTGTGGATATTCTCAGTCTTCATATCAAATCAAATCTTTCTAGTATTTTACTGAGCCAATATGCATCTTTAGCCATCTGCCTTGTGTTGGCTATTAACTTTTGAGAATAAGTACCATTGCTGAATTATGCACGCTGTAACACAGCATTTTCATTTATTGCTTTTAGATATGGTTTTAGTTTATCTGAATATCCGTTTCTTAAATTAAGAGAGTACATGGACAAAGCCAACCTTACTTTCATACCTCATGATGTTCCATCTAGTTAATTTGTACCTAT
The DNA here is from genome assembly GCA_013401335.1 of Brachypteracias leptosomus. Taxonomy (NCBI): domain Eukaryota; kingdom Metazoa; phylum Chordata; class Aves; order Coraciiformes; family Brachypteraciidae; genus Brachypteracias; species Brachypteracias leptosomus. Next base: position 27,993 of record VYZX01027634.1, on the reverse strand, counting down.
ATCTGAATGCACTAGATTTTAACTTCTTTCCTAATAAAGAAAATCCTCTTGGATTTTAACTTTTCTCCTATTTAAGCCTTTCCATCAGATAGCCAATTTTACTATTCATGTCTTACGTTTTCCATGTTTGTCAGTTTTTTTTCTGAAATCCTAATATTAGAACAGAGCATTTTACAGGTGTATATTGTCTGATTTATTCTGTGGTGTTATAAAATTTAAAAGATTACACTTGTATACATTACTGGCCATGCAGACCAACCCAGAAAAAAACCACTCAGCACTCACACAAACATCAAACACTAAAAGTCTCAGCCTGGTCCCCTCTCTAATTAGAATGAAGGTCTGTTAGAAGGAAATATAAGTATATATAAGTACAGTATATATGTACAATATGTACAATGCATATATACAATATGTATAATGATTACCTTGTGCTGGTCCCTGAATTATTGTTCTTCCCACTTGTCTCACTCCCAGAGACAGACAGACATGTACAAATGGGTCTCCTAGTTGACTCCCTAGCAGCTGACTGGACAAACCCTGGTCCTGGCATTACAGAACTCCTACTTGCGTCTCTTCTAGTGACATTCTCCTGACTCCCAGGTAACTTCTCTACTCCCTGGAGAGCCCCCTTGATATTTACTAGTAATTACACTCTGGGCACATACCTTTAACTGCCCCAGTTGATGGCACCACAGACACACAAGCCCTATGATGCACGATCTGACTCCAGCTGCTGGCACTCAGACCTCCATACTCACAAGCACCAGCAGAAAGAGCCTCTTCACTCAGGGAAACACTTAGAAACAGATTTTAATGAGAAGACTTGTCAGACTTCTGATCAAGGGCAGAGCATGGACAGATGGGCACACTGATGAAGACCTGTCTACATGTGACTAGCCCATTTTAGACCTTTACCCCTCTATATTCCTGCGCTTGTTCATACCCAAACAACTTAGATACCTCTCTTTCTCTACCTTTGTTTCATCCCTCAAACATTACACAATAAGCTTTGTACAATCTCAAAATGCTCTTCCCCGCTATCCCATAATGTGGGAAAGTACCTTCCACTGGCTCATGGTGACACCTGATGATAGCCCATGAGGCTGAGGTTCTTTTGGGACAGCCCTGGAGGGAGACAGAGCAGGTTTCTCTAACTGGGATATTGAGGTTCCCACTGTCCTTGTGTCCCTGTTCACTTCTAAGCTTGTAGACGTGTGTCTCTGATAGGCTGATGTCTCCTGTAATGACTCTGGAAGTAGATGGTGCAGCCACCTGTTGTTTGGGTTCCCCCACCTGCTCCTTTGCATATGTGGAGACAAGCTCTATATTGCGTAATCAATCAACCACTACTTCACATGGACCAGATCAAGACATCTGATAAGTTATCCACCAAATATATTTGATTCTGCAGTGCACATTTTAGCTGTGTGCTAAAACTTTAATTCATATTAATGTGTATAAGACACCTATGTTTTAGTTCTCCTGTAACACATAGGCAATTTATCCCCAGATATTTAAAAATATATAATCTCAATAGGTCTCCTCTAAATCAGATAACAGCATCAAACAAATTTTCCACATTTTATCTTGTCTTATTATTACAATAATTGTCTGACACAATTTCTTCTGACTTTTTTTTTCTTCATTTCAGACAAATTTTACATTTTCCATTTAATAAATATTTTGAACATGTAAAGCAGTAGTTGACCTTAATTTGTGACACTGTAATGCTTCCGATCAGCTTCTTTTACTGACAATCATTATACATTCCTAGTAACAAAAGTTATGTTCAGAAATTTCTGTAAGTACATGAAAATTAATCGAAAAGGAAGTGGAATTTGTAAAAAAAGAAATCCTTTTTGTTTGTATTCTAAGCACACACTGACAGGCAGATTCTCACTTGTTGCACTTAATCTATTGCAGGTATCAGATATCACACAACAGCCACTGAGTAGCTTAGTTTTTTGGGGACTGATGGTTAGTGCTGTCATAGCTGACTAGTTTTATAAAATGATGGGATTGACAGAGTCTAAATTTAATTTTCCATGACCTTGAGACAGAATAGCTGTAAGATTGTAAGAAGAAATAGAAACTCTATTCATAGGCTTTGATAGTTTCTCTTTTGTGGAATTACAGATTATTTTCTGGGGAAAAAAAAAAAAAAAGGTTTTCAGTGTTAGCCTGGATGGTGACTTTTCCTACAGCATTTCTTTTAAGCAGCTTCTTGTAATTCATGAGTTAATACATTGTGTTTCACATGGCTTGGGGTCATTTTATAAAATCACCAGCCTAGGAGGATTCCACTTCGAGATGCAGTTATTGATTAGAAGATTGAGATATCACTATGCAACAATATTTTCAAATAATAATTTTTCAAGTCCCAGGACTTTCACTTCCAATACAACACAGTGTCCACAGTAGACATTTTATTTCTTATTTCTACTTATTTATTTCTAGCAATAATTATCTCTTTTCTTGAGAACAAGTGTAATAAAGTTGTTAGTGCCAATAATCTTTATGTTGGACATTCTTTAAAGACCATAGGGTCTTCTTCTGGAAAATTATCAAGTAAAAAATTGCAGCATACTGAAGTGTTTCCAGGACAGACAACAACAGAACACCTAATTTGAAATTTTAAATGTGTTTCTTGAAAATGTATTTTTCCTAGATTCTATTTTTCATTAGTAGATAGATGTAGTACTTGCTTGATTTCAGAACACAGAATTTTATCAACATTTGCTATCAAGAGAAACTGTCATATGTCCTGAATCTCCTCCTTATTCCATGAAAAATTCAGTCCACTTCAGGAAAACTGTCAGTCTTGTATGCTTCAAAATGTAGCAGAAATGTGACTTTTGTCTTGTTCTCTTGTTTGCAATGAGTTTTAAACAGATGGTTGTTTGCCTTTATTCATCACTTGCTGTAGAAAATACCTCAGAATGATGCTGAAACAGATTGTTTCACTGAAGGATGTGACTTACCTTTCTAGCTACTAGTATGTAAATTTTGATGGAGAGAGCAGTGCCATACTAGAGATTAAAATTCCTCAAACTGAAATATCCAAATGTAACCCATATATTGAAAATCACTAAAACCAATGATGTGAACAAGTTGATTAGCATATTCAGTGATACATTCTTGGATCTATATATTAATTTTCTTTGCCAAACATATTTTAAAAAATAACATAACAAAATGGACAAGCTAGATCATCTCAGATGTTCCTTACGTTATCTATCTTCCTAACATTATCTGTTGTGTTGTTAAAAGATGCTTGTTTGCTCAGGCTTTGAAGACATTTGTACAGTTAATGTCAAAGCAAATAAGCTAGAAGAAATACACTGTCTGAAGAGTACTTGAGTGTGTTTCTCATATTTTTCTGCTTTGCAACAGTTTTATGCACAAAGTGTGTTTATTTGTCAGATGATGTGTTCATTTGTCAGGAATGCTGAAAGAAATGAAATAAAACTGAAAAAGGTATGATAACAGATCAATGGAGATAATGAAGAAGATGATAGCAGTAAAGAAAAAGGCTTATTGTGCTATATTATACTTTCATATTATTCTAGATTATTTTTTTACTGAGGTCAATCATTATACATTGAATTCCATGGAAAAAGTTCAGTTGATCTCACCAAGAGAAAAATGAGCCCTTAGCTGCTCAGAACAATGCCTTTGTGGTAGAGTTATAGTGATATTTTTTTCAAGTTGCACTTTTGAATCCAGCAGTTAAAGTTTAAGGAACAAACAGAAAAGTATTTTACAGTACAAAACACAGTGACAAGTTGGGAAGGGGTATTTGCAGCAGTTCAATAAAAAACAAGGTGGAGCAAGGACTCTGTCTGAGATCTGCTTAGATTTCTGGTATGAACAGCTTTGTGTGCCTATTCAGAAAGAATGAGACAATTATTCAATGGGAGACTTGCGAGAATAAGCAGAAGTAGAGCATCTGAAGAACTAAAGATTGTTCTGAGAATGATGTCCCAGATGGGAGAGTAAAATAACAGAATAATGAGAAAAGAAAGAGAAGTGAGGGTGTATCTAATAAAAGTTGAGCAAGTATTAACTACAAAGGAAGCAAATGGAGGTACAGTAGAAAACAAACAAAAACTATGACAGAATGAAATAAAAAAATGCAATCTAAATAAAAAAAAAAATGCAGGAGCACAACCATACTGAGGTATGTGACAGGTAGACATCCTGAGATGTTTTGGAGGAGCATGGCTCATGGGTGCAGTCTGCTTTGTGACAGACTCTACTCTGTGTAAAGGGATTTGAGAACATCTTAGGTGCAGAGCAGCAACTTCTCTTCTGCCTTACATGTCAGATCACATCTGGCATATGGAGTCCAGACCACAATGGCAGCTGCAACCCTAGTGTGGCAGTGTGTGAGACAGGAGTGCCATGGCAGGAGAATATGAAACATAGATCACTGGATGAATCTCATGCTCTGGACCTGAGCAGCTGTGAATCCTTATGTTGCTAAATACCTACCTCACAGAAGAAATTTTGAAGCATGTTTAAACTGGTCATACTTACGAGTTTAAGATAACCGTCCAGTAGGACAGCTTGAATGGCGATCTTATATATCAGATTCTTTCATAAGTATTAAGCAGTGTCTCCTCTGCCTGACTTCTGGCACTGAACCTGGTGAGAAGGACTATGGTAATGCTATGGTTGTGCTCTTCAGTTAGGTGGCTAAAGCTAAACTGCATGTTGGAAATGCTCTGGTGCCAGAAACTCTGAGAGTGCTAGTTGGCACAAGCAATGCAGAGGCTGTGTTAACATTTAAGACAATTGTAGGACTGTGCCCAGGCTCTGGCACTGTTTTGTTTACTTGAGCAGGTCTCTGATCCCAAGTTTGTTCCAAGCTAGAGCAGGAGCAATGGTTATTGTATCATGGTGCTACCACACATCACTCTGGCAGCAATATTAATGTACTGCTTGTTTAGATGCTATTTATTTGTAATTTTTTTTTATCTTTGTTTTCATGTACACTTGGCTTTACTTCACCCTGAATTGTAACTGAAAGGAATTGCAGGGAAGGTAGACACTTTCAGGGAAGAAAATGATGTTGAGCCCCAAGGGAGCACAATGAAACTAAGAGACAGTGAGGGAAAGATATAACCAGATGAGAGGGAGCAGTCAGTCCAAGAGAAAGTGCTTTGAGAGACCAAGCTGGCACTTTATTAATACCTTAAGAAACCTAGACTGATGTTTCATTTCTCAGCAGTTTTACCCCAGGAACTCTTTTTTTTTTGACTCAGAAAAGCTGGTGGTACTGAAATTCATTAGCAGTCAACTAAGTCAGCTCATACTTTGCAGGTGTGCCTATGAAAAATAGCATCCAGAAACATAAATGCTTTTTGAATAGTGTTTTCCCAGCTCTTATAAAAGCTGGGATGTTTACTCACCAATAAGTGTAAGGCGCCTGACACTATCCCTGCTCCTGGGTGTTTGGTCCCTGAGGCCCAGGGCCAAGTGAGCACAAATGGTGAAGTGGAGAGATGCTCCAGTAACCCTAACCCTGTCACCCCTACCCCAGGGAACTTCCAGCACTTGCAGCACCCTTACAGTAAGAGTGATGTTTCACAAGCCTGTTGATTTGGGCAGTTGTTTTCACTGCCACATTTCTCCCTGTGCTACAGTATGATACCCTGAATACTCTGCAAATGGCAAGTTATGCACTTCAGGAAAAACCATGGCAGAAGCTTCACCACATGTGCAGATAAGGAGGCCTCTCCTGGTTTAATCTAGTGAAAAGTTCTTTAATTTTTTCTTTCTGTGACACAGAAATGCATTTTTTGAATAAAAATTAAAATTTTAAAAGTCCCCTAGAGGGAATCATATTTAATAACATCTGATACAGAGTCTAGTGAGATTTTTTTCCTTCAAATACTGCTGAAGTTTAAACTTCTTCAAACACAAGTGAAGAAGAGTTAGGGGGGGTACTTCATGGAAACATGACCTATGTTTGTACATATAACCATTTCTGGTACCTGAAAGGTGAAAATTTTTATAGGATGTGAGGTAATTTTATCACATTTCCAAAAGTGTAACCTTTTCACTGTTTCTCAATTTGGTTAATGTGATATTTTCCCTTTCATAATGAATAAATGTAAGAAATGACCTTTGGATTTAAGTTGATTAACTTGATTATTCATCATTAAAATATTGTCTGCCACCCTCCATATGGAAAGTATGTAAATTTACCCAGAGAGTGAGGACGTGCTGTTCATGTTGAAATGGATAATATTTATATTATTATTGTGTTATTTCCAAGTTTACCTCGACATTGGTTATACAAGAAATTTTCTTTAGGAATGATATTATAACAATATTTTTCAATTCAGTAATTGAGGGTTTCATACTTAAATCTACCATTGTTGAATTTTTTTGAAGAGGTTATTGATCTTATTGAAAGCTAAGTGCATGCGTATATACAAGCTAAAATATAGCTTTATGTTTTACATTTGGTAAGGATTATTTCTCATCCATGTCATACTTTGTTCTTACAGCACTTGATAGTCTGATAGTTATTCTATTCAACTTTTATACAGCACCTAATAAACTTGAGCAACTTACCTTCAGTCAGGAAAATTCTCATCAGCTGTTTGCTGTTTCTGATATCACTTCTACGGCCTTAAAGTTAATTTATAATAATGGATTTTATTGTTTGGACCATTTTGTGGCATTTTGAAATTAGGAAATGTCCTTAAAATGTTAGCAGACTAGTAATAAATAATGGAGAAATATAGTTGCACTTTGAAGTTCAGTGGAGACAGAGTTAAATTTAGTGAGGAATAAGTTTGCTGTTGTCAGAAAAATGGGGATGTCAGTAAAAGATGGTCACCTGTTTTTCTTCCTCTTCAATGAAACTCAGTAAAAGATAAAGTTTTCATTCAGGCCATAAAGTGACCATGTAATTAAAACTCAGTGGTAGTTTCTATACCCAGGTATCTTTGCTGTTATTTCTGCACAGCTTGGAAGGCCAAATAACTAGAGAATTCATATTCAATGGCCACTTTTCTGCCCTTGCACCTGTTGCCCCAGACTCTTTGCTCAGAGATGTGGCCTTACAGGTTTCTCCCTACAGGGCCTGGCTCATGTCTCCTCCGAGCACACTTAGAACTTAACTGCCTGGAAGTTAGGGTTACAGTAAGCTGTTCCTCACGTTGTGTCTCTGTGTCAGTCATAGAAACCTGAATGTTGAGATGTTTAACTCTGTTTGCTTTGTCTGCTAATAACATTAGAAGATGTAAAGGAGGGTATAGGAGTGTAATTAAGATGACTGGGTTTATAAGTCTTGAAATTAGACAGGCAATAAATATTTTTTGGTAACAATTACTTCACTCATCCTTTTTCTATGGTGATTCCTCTAAACAGTAGTGATTAATGCTGATGTAACTTCAGATATCTTTTGGAAAATGTGCTTCCCAGCCTTCAGCTATATTCAAGTCAGAGTAATTCATGAGCCTGATGTGATTTGTCGTTTACTAACTTTTCAGCTGATCTTTCATGTTCTTGTTCAGTCTCTCCTTGTATCTATGTATATTTCTTGCACTTCGCATAAATTCTGGCACACTGTTCCACTGGTCTGGAACCATTCAGAGAACAAACATTTAATTCTGTTTGTTTTGAATTTGATTCCTGCTGGATTTGTATGATGGCAAATAATTCTTTTGCTAGAAGAGACAAGGAATTGTTGATCCCTATCCACCTTCTCTCTGGTTTTATAGACCTCTATTACATCTGCATAAGCTACCTCTTGCCCAGGTTGAAGGGTTTCAGCTTAACCCATTTTTCATATGGAATTTTCTGCTCATACAGGAGTTGAGCATACCTTTGAAAATTCTTGCTGCCTTTCTTTGAAACTTTTCCAATTCTAAAATAACATCCCTCTGTTCTGTACTTCCCTATCCATCATCTCAGAGCTCTGTTGTCCATTGTTTAATTCTATGTCCTGTTAATGTTTTCATTATATGGGGTTTGTATCCTTCAACATTTTAAATATATTGCAAAGCATATTTTCTGACAAGAATTAATATATTTGAGGGGATGCGAATACAAGTCTTGAATACAAGTCTAAATACTTAGTATATATGATGTGGAGAATGGTGTTGCAGAGGAAGATCACAGCTGAAGAAGAAGATGGCTTTTCACTTCTTAGAAATGGTTACTGTTCTAAAAGATCTCAGCCCCTTCAGACAGAAAGAAAACCCCAGTGGTGTTAAGTGTTCAGTATAATAGATGAAGAAGTTTTATTAAACATCTACCCAAGCTGATAATCCTGATTATTCTGCTCCTGTCTCTACTTCCTACACATTACATTTACAGATAACATAATGAAATTCTGTGCATTTCTTCAGTCCATGCAAATATCCCCCACCTCTGCATGAAATCTTACTATAAAAAGTGATTGTCCATCTATTGACTTAGTAACTTTCACTTTCTTCATGAATATGTAGGGTGTGACAATATATTTCTCTGAGAGGATGAGGTCAGAATGCACACAAAACTCAGTGTGTGAGCCATACCATAGATTTGTGCAACAACATAATGATATTTTATATTTGTTCATAGAATTACAGAATCACAGACTGGTTGATGCTGGCAGAGACCTCTGGAGGTCATCTGATCCAATACTTCTGCTCAAGCAGAATCATGTAGCGCTGGTTGCCTAGGACAATGCACAGACAGCTTGTGGATATCTCTGAGGATGAAGACTCCACAACATCTCTGGGAAACCCTGCCAGTGCCCAGCCACTCACATAGTGAAAAAGTGCTTCCTGATATTCAGAGGGAACCTCCTATGTTTCAGTTTGTGCCCATTACTTCTGGTCCTGTCACTGGGAACTACTGAAAAGAGCCTGGCTCTGCCTTCTTTGTATTTTCCCTTCAGATATTTGTATATGTTGATAAATGGAGAAAGGATGCTCCAGTCCTTTCAGCGTCTTTCTGTCCCTTCATTGGACTCTTTCCAGTGTGTCTATGTCTCTCCTGTACTGGGCAGTCCAGAATTGGACAAAATACTCTAGATGCAGCCCCACCAGCACTGAATAAAGGGGCAGGATCATCTTCCTCAACCTACTGGCAAAATTCCACCTCATGCAGCTCAGGATACCATTAACCTTCCTTGAAACAAGGGCACATTGCTGACTCATGTTTAACCAGGTGTTTACCAGGATGTCAAGGTCCTTTACCAAGATGCTTTCCAGTTTGCTGGATCCCAGCATATATTGGTGTATGGGTTTGCTCCCCCTTAGGTTAAGGACTTACATGAGGTTCTTGGTAGCCCACTTCTGCAGCCTATCTAGTCCCTCTATATGACAACATGATCCCATTTTGGTGTTATCAGTAAACATGCTGAGAGTACACTCTGCCCCATCATCAAGATCATTAATGAAGATATTAAACAGAGCTGGACCTAGTATTGACCCCTGTGGCACAGTGCTAGTTATTGGCCTCCAAATAGACTTTGTTCTTTTGATTACCCCTCTCTGGATCTGTTTGACTGAGCAGTGGCCAAGTCCAACAATTTTCAATCCATTTCACTGTCTGCTCATTCACCTCATATTCATCACATTCTTAAATGACTTCTCTATAAGGATCTTATGTGAGACAGTGTCAAAGAACTTACTGAAGTCAAGGTAGATAGTATTCATTGCTCTCCTCTCATTTATCAAGCCAATCATTTCATTATAGAAGTTTATAAAGTTGTTCAAATGTTACTTCCCATTAATGAATCCACACTGACTACTCCTGATGACTTTTTTGTCCTCATGTTCCTGAAATGTTCTTTGTTTCATTCCAAATTGTAATATTTGGTTTGACATTTTGGCGGCTACCCAGCACTGAGAGAATGTTTTCAAGGAGACACTTGGTGAGGGGTTGTTGAGAAACTATCTAAGATTCAAGCAGCTTAAATCAAGTGGATATAGGTAACTGGATGTGTTTGTAAGGGAGGACTTCCCCTTACTCTTCCCCAGGAGTCTATATTAATCTAAGTGTTCACTAATTCCATCTCAGTACTTATGAAAAGCTCTTCTCAATGGCCTTGTTCTCAGCGAGTGGACCTAGGCTTCAATCACGTTCCTGGCACCTCCACTTGCCCAAATCTGCCCTGCTTGCTGGCTGGGGGGCAGTAGGACTGACCTGGCTGGTGAGACTCCTGCCCTGATGAATCCCCTGTGGCTCCAGGTGTCTGTCCCCAGGAAGGAAGGTGCTGGCCCTTGCTGAGCCAGGACACAGCCCTTCATGGTGATTCTACAAGGTTCTCTGGAGGGCTTTTTGCTGCTGTGGTTTTAGATGAAAACTTTTTTGTGATTTTTCATTCTTTTTGCTATTTGCTTTTCAAACTTTTAGCCTGAATACTAATACATTTTATATCTAAACTGTCAAAAATTATGTGGCTTTTAATTTTTTTTATTTGCATACCACAACATTTTGAAAAATACTGTCTGGTTTCTGATACTCTTTTCTACTTTGCTGAATAGCCATGCTGGCTTTATTTTTGCATTTTCAAATCTTGTTTACCAGGTGATATGCACTGTTGCTGTGTTTACTGTATGGTATCTTTCAGGAATTTCCATGCTGCTGGAAAGGGTTTAATTCTCTTAGCCATCTCTTGTGGCTGCACTTTAAGATACTTCCTCTACTCTGAAGTGGAGCACAATAGTAGTACATCTTTTGGTCTTTGTTGATCGTATTGTGATGTTGAAACTAAATATATTCAGATCAGCTTTACACAGTGGTACTTCTGCTGTAAGATTTCATAAGTTTTGTCCTGTAAGATTTTAAACCACATTCTGTACATTACTCACTAACACAACTATTACAGCTTTCAATTCTTTCCTTAATTCTTTAAGGAAATAGCATGCTAGTTTGAATGTCTTTAGGTTGAAAAGAAAACTGAACTTAACAGTCCGGAGTATGAATGAACTTCCTAACAATCAAGCTGTTACATGAAGACATGTAGTAATCCCTTCTCTAGATGTCTATAAAATTAAAATAATAATGTCCTTTGCATCTTTTTGAAAAAAAGAATGTGGGACATCACTTCCAGAAAGCACTGTGGGTAAAGTGTACAAGGGAAAAATAAGCTTTTGTGAATCTCTGACCTAGCATCTAAAGTATGAAATGTAACAGTGTTTCATACACATCTGTGCACTCATTGTTTCCTCCTGGCTTGCTGTAAGTGACTTCCTGCTCATTGTACTACCTATTTCAAATAGCCTTACAGAGAACTATTTAAGTAGCCAACAGCCACTTCAAATAGCCATTCCTACCTTTCTCAGTACACTGAACAGAGATTTTAATAAGGGCATTGAGCTCTGGGTTCTGGATTCTGTGAAGAGGCACAGATAACTAAAAATCAAGCATTTTTGCATATGAGTTTAAACCAGATAAGTCTTACAGGGTTTAGCTTTTCACTTTTAACTCCAGTTTAGCCAAGCAGTAATTCAAGGATATTCTTGTTCCCAGGCAAACATAACTCAGCTCTGTTAAGAACATTTTAGACAAGTTTTCACACATATATTTTCATTTATAGAATGTGACTACTATAACATTTGAATCAGAATGATGATAGTAAGTATTTTCTACCTTTACCTACCTGAATGTTATGATATATTTGGCACCATTAATGGCAACAGTTAAATAGAAAACAGATTTCTAGGATCTCAGAAATTCATACTAGACTGTATAAACTCTCTTTCATTTCCTGGAAATAATTTAGTCATAATATTTCAGGGAAATTTAGAAAATCAACAACACAAAGTGCTGCTTTTTTGCAAAATTGGTACGGTCATACTATAAAGCAGTTTTATCAAGAAGGATCCTACTGTGGCAACGTGATGATTTCATTTGAGTTAGTGACCTCTTGAGACATGGTCCAAAATCAGTGCTGGTGAGTTTAAGTTTTAGAAGTTGGTTGTCTTATGTAAAAGCATAAATATAATTTTGCATGTGCAAAGCTGTTACTGTAACTACAAAACCAACTACAAACTTTCCTTGGTCCTGGACAACTGCATTTTTGAATCAAATTACAAAGTATGGGGTTTACCAGGTGAAAAAACTAAAAGCTATAAGACTCTTCCTCCTACACAAAGTATTCCTAACTGTGAAAAACAGAATTAAAATATGAAAGGAATTCCTGACATTAAGGAGTCTGACAGAAATAGGATCTGTTTTGAAGGCTTCTGAAACATGTTCTCATTAATAGGTCCCTGGAATTGTTTACTGTAATTTAGGGTACACCAAATTTTGGATAAGGCTATGGCTGAGAGTAGAATCTGCAATAAGATGTTTAATGGCTTTTGGATTTCAGGGAGTGTAGCAAAGTAGTATCTGCTTACTCATACCATGTATTTCTTCAGTGGCTTCTTTCAGTATGATCACCACCATGAAAATTCACACCTGCCACTATCTATTTGTGCCTTTGTTTATTGATATCTTTCTCTTTTCCAATCCTTTTAGTTTCATATTTTCATCTAAGCAAAAGTGTTCTGGAAGCAGTTATTGGATACAGTGCTCTGAGCTGCGAAATAATATTTTATATTTCTTCATTTGGTTTACGCTGAAGTATTTGTTTACTTTGAATTCTAGACACTTTTTGCAACATCCTAAAACCTGCAAAAATGCAATCTTTCATTTAATTCAAAATATATTGTCTTTCATTTCAAAGATCAGCATAGAAACTTTCGTAATGAACTGAGTACACTTCTTCGCAACTGAAGAAGTCTAAATAACTGTCTAAATAACAACATCTCCCCTACTAAATGCTGTACTCTCAAACACTTTGAAAAGAGTGAAGGACAGACTCCTCTGCTCTCATTAATAATCTGAAGTATTCTCAACCTATAAATAAAGTAGTGCTTGAAATGGAGAGAAACAGAACATAGTATTTACTAAATATTATCCCTTTAGGAACAGTGAAAATGAAATGCAGAGAATTTGAAGGAACTGCTCCAAACCATGTGAAGTCAGCATCACAATTATGGCTGGAAAGCATACTGGTCTGCCTCTCCAGTGTTCAGTCCATTAGCTTTTTCTGTCAGGAGTGGTAAATCCCTGCTCTTGCCTTCTGGTTACGAAGCACTTCATAAGACATCAGAACCCTTTGAAATGAGTACCCAGGGAAGAAGTTGCTTTGCTAATAGATTCCAGTCTTGGTTCAGCAAGGCTAGCCTTTGAATAAGTTCAGTCTATAGTTTGAATCATAATTTCTTGGCTCTATTATTATGATGCTACCAAACGCACAGTCTGTTTCAGAAGTTGTCTCTTATGGTACTGTGCTGTTGCTTTCAGTCCTCATCTTATGACTCACTGTTAAAGTCCATTCTCCTTCCACAGGGAAGGAGAAGTGCTCCAAGTGAGATTCTCAGCATGGCATATGGTCTTAGGTGCAGGGAGGTCTGAGAAATCTGGGACCTCACATCAACAAGTCAATTAGCAGTGCTGCACAGACACTGTCAGACCACTGAGCATTTCTAACAATTTCAATTATCTTTATGCTCTTGGTTTGTAAATAACTAGAATATTCTGCTTCTTTCTGACTTATTTCAAATGAATTGTCCTTTCAGTAGCTTGTTTTGTTATAACTTGAACCAGAAAAATCCCCTTTCAACAGCCACAGATGCTTGATAACACCTAGGGTATGGTTCTTTAACAAGAAGTGAACATGGAAACACTAGAAAAGCCCTAGAAGACCTGAGATTTTCAAGGAATTTAGGCCATCCAAATATATCTCTGCATATTGATTAAATGCCCACTTCATTTTTTGTGTTAAGGAGTTCCTACCAAAGAGATCACATCTCTACCAATATAGTGAATTCCCTCTCTGAGAGTATAATCTTTCAAAATTTTTTACTGGGTTCAAGAAAAATGGATTATGAAAAGAAGACAGAATTTCTCAATAGTTGGCCCATGGCTGAAGTTTACTTGTGCAGGAGAAAGAAATATCTGTAATGTTCCGCCTTGTAGTGTTCCCTTGAATTCACTGAAGTACAAAGTCATAGTACATACTTTTAGAAATCAACATAAAAATACAAAATAACTGTGAAGTACACAAAGTAAAAGAAACTGGGCACACTTTTAAATATCAATTAAGAACTGCAAACTATTCTGATTCAGTAATCCTAACTTTATGATTATGTTAGGGTGAAATAGATGTTGCGAATGGGTTTACCAAATTCTGTGATCAGTCTGTAATAAGCATTTACATTCTTATATGTATAGATTAAAATATAGCTGGAAAATAGATGGAATTTATTAATCCAGCGATGGAAACCTTGCACAGCAGAGACGGGAAAAGTGTCTGACAAGGAAGAGAGGTTATTTTGCCTGACGAAAGGAATGACATACGTAGCTGAGCTGCTACCATCAAGACAGCTTTGAGCACAGTGAAAGATATAAGAAAGGTATAATCAGAAGAAAGAACTATAATTTTCCAGAACAAGCTAGGGAGATTGAGAAAGGGCTATTTAACAAGACAAAGGAGCACTCCATTTTAGTGTCTGGCATACACACTCATGCACAGACATTATCTCCTTTGGAGAGGGCTCCACCCAGCAGATTACTCCCAGTAGGTAGGAAATGGAAGGAACCACCCTGTGGCAGAGGAGACTTGCAGCCTCTGTGCCACCCCATTGCAGCTTTGGACAATGCCCACACTCAGGGGAGCACACCTGAGTACTTCTGTCTTCCTTTCTTCATGTTTGGCAAAAAGAAAAAATATTCTTGGTTAACCATATTCCAGATTCCTTATGAACATACTTCTTCTGCATTTCACTTGTAATAACACCAAAATATTTTCTTGTCAAATTACATGTCAAGGAATATCTAATTAAGTCTAGATATTAGAGATAAAATTCAGCACTTCTTCTTGGTAGTGTGACTGCATAATGCTGCCATTTTTCACTTTTTAGTATAAGGAGTAGATTGTTTCCTTCAAATACAGCTAGATCTCAAAAAATCTGTTGGAACAACTTGGCTAGTGACAATCCACTTCAATATTTACTTAATGTTCTCTGTGTTATAGTGAGTTCTACAAAAGCAATCTTTGGAAGGCCCAGATGAATCAGACTGGCAAATGACATATTTAATTGATCTGTTATAAAAATGAAACATCCAGTACTATGTGCACAGTGTACCACAAATAGCTGGCTCCCAAAAATAATCATTAGGTCTTCAGTTAGCAGACTGTTCTTGTGCACTCATTCCTGTACTTTCATCTCTCATTACTTCTGCTTGTTATGAGGATGACTGTGATTGAAATGGGAAAACAGGAAGATAAGGGAGATATGAAAAGCCTGGGTGATAATAATTTTGAAGAAAAATGATATTGATACACTATACTCTGTTATGATCTTTCCATGCAGAACTAAAAACTAGCACTTTAGGATAAGAAGCAGAAGTTGGATTCTGGTAGATCCAGCAGTCTGCTCTTCAGTTGTCCCTTTAGTCTCTTAAGTAGCAATCACCTCCAGAATTATTCTACCACTGTTCCACCTGGCCCTTACTCACCAGTTATCTATGGTATCCTTGAACCATCAGATGTACCAATAAACCATATTTTCCTTCTCTGAAAATTTCTCCTATGTCCTGCATCTAACCCACACTCACTTCAAGCCCAGACACTTCCAGTCTTGTACTCAGCATTGAAAGATGCTTTATTGCTTCTGTGAAACCTTCCCTGCTGCACTACAATCACTCTGTGACCTGCCCGTGCAGGCAGCCATCTATCTGGCTTCCCTAGAGGAGGCTGAAAGTCTCTTCTCTCCCTCAGGTTACACTCCTTAACTCATTGACACTGTATTTATTGCAAGGTCAGAAACAGCAGCAGCAACCTGGAAATGACAGCAATTTGCAGGGAACTCAATATTCAGCTTCTCTGGGATTAATGAAAAGGAATNAGGCACTAAAATATTCTGAGTCTGATCTGTTAAAATCACACTGGCACTGAGGATCCTTCAGATTATTGTACATCCATCATATCATCTTGCGTTTGCAGTGCACCTGACATAGCAAGGTTATGAATAACACGAAGTCTCACTTACTCTTTGCATTGTACTCAGTCGTTCCATTTAACTGCTGGTAACCATATCAGATGATCTATTTCTACATTTTTTTTAATCTGGTGAACTAACCAGATGTCAATCTTCTGCTGGTGGCTAACTGTGCATTTATACCTTTTCTTGCCTTGCACTGTCCCACATGGCAAAATTTACTTAAGGGGTGTGTAAATGCAAAATCTAGGGCACAATGCAAAGCAAATATTCTGTCACTAAATTAAAAAGTATAGATGAGAAATCAAAATGTGGACAAATCTAATTACAATTCAAATGTAGCCTTTAGATTTCTATTCTTTTCTTATCTAGAAAGTCAAGGAATTAATTTTGTTCTGCAAGTTAGCTATTTTTTAAAACTGACCCAAATTAATTTTTAATGTAATATGAGTTCTACTGAATTTCGTCCTATAGGCTTTCCCATTTGGTAGAAAGATATAGTCTGATGGTCAAAATTATTTTAGGATCGTTATTATTCTTCCAGAACTACATGTTGCCTAATGTTTTATTGCACTGCTAAGATACTACTTTTTCATCAGTATTCACATTTTTATAGCTCATGCTCTGAAATGTCTTTGTTGCACAATATATATTTCTGTGTTATCTTAAAACCTGACAGTATTTACCATAATTTCTTGACTTGTCTTAAAATCTTATTTCCAAATACAGTGTTTGCTTATCTCACTGCTTGTTCTGATCAAGTATGAGACTTGATTCCTCATTCATCTTGATGAACACTTATTCATGTAAGTTGCTTCACTGACACCAATTTAAGGGCACATAAATTGCAAAATACTGAATGTTTTCAGGGATTCATGTTCTAATAAAAAAAATCTCTTTTTCTTCAAAACATTTTCTAGTTATGAAATTTATAATTAACTTTATGATGAGTTATAAATAAGGGTATGAATAGCAGAAGATACAGTTCATACGTGTAAAAAGGCATTGTAGACATCCACCAAACCAAATATACTCACTATATATGGAGGAAAAGTGAGATACATCTATAATGTTTATCAATCAGGTACATATATAGAAATCCACACTATATTTTTATAATTTTTCATCCTCTCATAGCTTTTAATAGTAAATAGGAGAGTTACTTTAAAATTTTACCTATCAGAAATTGAAATTTCATTGAAATCAAAAAAATCAAAAGAAATGTCAATTTAAAAAAAAAAGTTATTGAAAGATGCTGAAATATTTTATAAGTTTTTTTCAACATTATCAGAATATTTGTGGTCAGATTGATGTATTTAAATGTATGTATCTAAAGTATAAATGTCTACACAGACACAGGTCTTGCAATGGTCAATGGAGAGAAAGACAAGACTTTCAGAAACACGGTGTCCTAATTGTGTCCATTTCTCTCAGCTGAGATAAATGGTGTAGAGGGACTC
>VYZX01027631.1:1493-26623 GCA_013401335.1 Brachypteracias leptosomus | reverse complement strand
AAGGGAGTGGAGCATCTCCCTTATGAGGAAAGGCTGAGGGAGCTGGGTCTCTTTAGCTTGCAGAAGAGGAGACTGAGGGGAGACCTCATTAATGTTTATAAATATATAAAGGGGGAGTGTCACGAAGATGGAGCCAGGCTCTTCTCGGTGACAAACAATGATAAGACAAGGGGTAACGGGTACAAACTGGAACACAGGAGGTTCCACTTAAATATGAGAAGAAACTTCTTCTCAGTGAGGGTAACAGGACACTGGAACGGGCTGCCCAGGGAGGTTGTGGAGTCTCCTTCTCTGGAGATATTCAAAACCTGTCTGGACATGTTCCTGTGTAACCTCATCTAGGTGATCCTGCTCCGGCAGGGGGATTGGACTAGATGATCTTTTGAGGTCCCTTCCAATCCCTGACATTCTGTGATTCTGTGATTCTGTGAACAATAATAACAGGAGACAGCTATTTTAGTTGTGCAGACTGGAGATCTCTTCAGCAATTTAAATATTAATATAGATCTGCTTACAAATGTAGTAAGAACCTGCTTGTATTTGTACTTAACCTGGAGTGCAAATGATAGCAAGATCACATCACTCAATGCTAAAATGAAGTGCTTATTTCATAATATATCAACGTAAAGCAAGATTTAATAGGACATAATGAATCATGCTACAGTCAACAATTTCAAAAATATCTGTAAGTAATAAAGAGAATTAAGAAAGTGAAAAACACTTCACCTCTTAACCTAGTGAAATTCTTTCATTTGTAGCTAGAGAAAACACTTCAAGAAATAGAATAGTTTAACCTTTGCTCATAACATTACATAAGAGAAGGCCCCAGCTAACATGCACAATAGAAAGTAGGGCACTGACTAATAAAAATAGAGACAAACAACACTACACTGTAAAGAAGAAAGAAATGGCAACATACGTGTGTACTGGAAGTATTTTCTCTGTGGACACAGACACTGAAGTAATTACAAGGAAGGAAAATTCTATTAAGCAAAGAATTGTCTTGTGCTCTCTGATATTGTAGAAATGTGAATATTTTATAGTTTTTGTAGGCTCATAAGTTAAGCCCCTCATTCTCCCCTTATAATCTTGTTAATCCTTATGTGCTCATCTTTTCCTTTTAATTCATTCTATTTGGGTTATTGCATAATGACAACAAATAGATAACAAATAATGTGAAATTTAGTCCATTATATTTTGTTCCCATTTTGCATATTTAGGGCCTTCTAGTGTCTGACTTTTTGCCAGTAGTAAATTTGCTTCTCTTGTTTTAATTAATTTAATTTTTCATGTTTTTATGAAAGTAATTAAACAAGGATTTTGTGCATTCACTACAGAATTTACTTTAGCTTTCAAAACTTCTGTCTGGATTAGAGCTGTCATATCTCTCCACTTGTAGGTAATCATCATATGCACTGGCTTGTTTAGGCTCGGATTCAATGTGCCGCATCTTAGCTTTCTTGTTATTGTGAAACAAATTTGAGGAAGAAAAACTGTTAGTAACCTCCTTTATTGTCACTTGTTTTACTCGGGGGTAAAACTTTACTAACTCAAATAGAAGTCTACCTACTAGCAGACAAGATTTTGAAGGTAATACCAATAAGAATAAAATTATATGAGTATTCTGCTTGCAGTATCCATTCTAACATCTCCACGTTATGCTTCTCCTTCACAGGTAGCTAGCTTTGGTATCTCAAGACTGTTGAGTCAACAGTGCTGATATAGTCTTATACGTCCCAGAAGTAAGCTATATTCTGTCTATAGAAAATGTTATGTGCAGAGGAAGATCTTAAATCTAGCTCCTACAGAGACTATAGGAAATCTCCTACAGAGATTTAACACCTATAGACAACTGTAGGAAACAGTCTATACCCAGTCATGCCCACATTGTGACCCATAAATCTTTTTGAAAGGTAGATGCCAATTTACCTTCTTTCATAAACCAGGAGAGAAGCAGGGATAAGTGGGATAAAGAAACTGAAAAAGGAGATCATGACTTTTAGAAATGGGAAATTCTTAACCACATTTTTCTTTTGTTTGGAAACCTAGAGTTTAGAATACATGTTGAAATAGGGTAAAGCAATTCAAACTCAGGTTTCTTAGGTCAAAGCAGAAAGAATACTAAAGTTATTTGGACTAAAAAAGAGGAGCACAATTACAAATATTTCCTTGTGGTTAGACAGAAGACTATTAGATCAACATACATTGCAGATGTACAAGAGAAGGAGAAATATGGGGAACATTAACTTTAAAAACTCTCTGTGCACAAAGAAGGCTAAAGCTTATGGGATTAGTAGAGGTAGCTTAAAACAAGAAGAAGATTGACAGATACTGTGTAGGCTATGTGAATTGATGATAGATTATTTCTATAACATTTTGGACCGTGGAATCTAACAGCCATAGAAGAGTTGGAATTACAATTCTCATGCACTTATCAGGAAGCTGAAAGAATCTGAACAACACAGCTCAAGTACAGTGGCTGTCTTTTGAGGGCTTTTATACCTTACCTTAGGCAAGATTAGGGAAAAGTGGCAACATGGGAATTGATGAAGAATTTAAATACCTCTTACTTCAAATTTGGTCAGTTTATGCAATTAGTCAGTATGCAACTCCAGTGTATGGCAGCTTGTCCTGCTGGTTCTGTACCAGCTGTATTGTAAATCCAGGCAGAAAGTTTCATAGCTGTTTCAAAGGCCAAGCACCGCTTTCCTACCTTGGAAACCAAGGTGAAAACGGACACATTCAGAGTTCTGATCTGTGTTGGCTCTCTTGTACAACCTGTTGGGCTGTATTTCTAAATTTTCTAGTTTAGACAAAAATTTAAATCGATTTAGGGGGAAGTAAACATTTTCTTTATACATAAGCAGATAACTATTATTTAGTTTTAAGAATGGCTGTAATGTAATTTCAGCAGCTTTTAATAAACACAGGAATCATTTGCGTTGAAAGTCATCATCCTTTAATCTAAATCAGCGAAAATAAATGTATGTTTACATTACAGCACACATTAAAGAACTTTGTGGAAACAGTCCCTAAATTTTAGAAGGCAATTACATATCTCTGGTTTGACATTAAAATATGTATTTAAAAATACAAAAAGTCCAGGAAACTGCATCAGATTAAAAAAAGAACAATTTTCAAATTAAATATTTCAGCCATATTAGGATTTAAATATCTTACGTTTCAGAATGTAAGTTTCAGAACTCTATTAAAAAAACCTGTAGAATATTAAGACATTGAAGCAGTCAAGCTTGAGATTTTAAATTGACGAACAGAAGAGTTTGGAACAAAAGCAATTCACACTATTCTCAAGAGCCATAGCAGTTAATATAGAACCTTTATTTGCTGTTGGCATTACACTAAAATACTGTGTGATTGTGATCCATGGAGGCAATGGATGGACTTTAGATTTTTGTAGCTAATCCTCCTATAAGGATAACATGATACCCTGCAAATCAGTGGAGATTCAAATAGGTTCTCATACTAGTAAGTACCCTGGGCTTTCAAAATAAATCATATTAAAACCATCATTCATAGAGATCCATATTTCTCTAAATATATGCCTATATTTCTAATTCTATTTTACTTTCTGAACTATAGAATAAAAGAATTCTTTCTCAATCAAGTAACTTCTATCAGAGAAGTCACCTTTGACATGACATACATGTAGTGTACAAGGTTGGTTGAAACATTCATTTTTTTAAAACATATTTTGCTAAAAATAATAGTAAACATTTGTGATTCTGCTAGCAACAATAACAAACAGAATAGAACAAATGAAACACAGTTATTTCTTCTTGATTTAATTAAATGCTACTGTCATAGTGATCCTCCAGTCATGCTTCTGTAGTAGTTTTACTACACAGAATGTTTCTGGATTTATTTGTTTTTAGATTCTAGCTCTGCTGTTACATTCTTTGCCTTGTAAGCCTCTGCAAAGACCCACAGTTATGAAGTAGTATGTGTCATTCATATTGTTTTCTGGGGCAAGTGGGAGACAAGAAGGACCATAGGTCACCATAACCCTGTCAGATCAAGCAGTTTGGATTCTATAATCCCTCAGAGCTGTCATCCTTCCTGTTTTCTCAACAGCTTACAGCATATCATAAAATGTCAGTGGTTTTGGTGTCCATAAATGAGCAAAAACAAATACAGAAAATAAATTTCCTCCCTGTTTAATCTGAACAAATATTCTGAATATTGTTCCATTTCTGCAGGAGTTGCCTTAATTTATTTTCTAGTTGACCTTAACAACAGTCCCTTAGGATGCATGGGCAGATCCTTGCTGACTAGAATCTAATACCTTAGTGTTCAACAAGAGCATGATGCAGAGAGGCTACTGCCAGGTTGTATTTTCCCATCCCTTTTTCTTATATATTTGTTTGAGAACAGTCACTAAATATGTGGAACAGGATGTTGCCACTCACAAAATCCACAAATGCCTAAGACAAGAAGCATCAAGAAAAAACCCAAACTGCAATAATTACGGAAAGATCAAGCATCGGATAGACATTTTAAGAAGGAAAAAAATGAGAGAATATATCCTTCTGCTGTATCGTCTTCCTGCTTTCATGATGATGCATTTTTTAATATTGTTAAGGACAAAGAGGTTCAACATAGAAAATAAAATTACAATGTGGAACTCTCTAAGCATGTTCATATCTGAGAATTTTGAGAACATGTCAGTCTTTCAGCAATGCACCTTTTCCTTACATGCTTATTTTAGGCACATGCTAACTGTGAAGCCCATGTTAAAGCAGAATTTATTACTTTTGAAACACCAGCTGTTGATATTTGGCATGGGGAAATTTGAATAATTTGTAAAATCTCTAGCAGGTTGCAGCAACAGTTAGGAAAGCAAGGGCATTTCTGATCAAAAATGCAGACATCTTATCTGCTTTTAATGGCAGCTAACATAGATGTAGTTTCTTTCACCTGCAATGGCAAACGTAACTTTAATTAAGTAAAGCAGTAAATTAGCTTCTGGCATTTTTCATCCTAGACAGATGTAATGCTCAGAGCCACAGCAATGACAGAAAAGAAAATGCATGAGTAGTGTGGTAAACTTGGGGGGGTTGGAGGGGTAGGAGTCCTCTTAGTCAAAATCATTTATCCCCAGAAGATTTCATCAGTCTAACATCAAACCATGTTCAAAGGAAATGTACTTCTTCCCTGAAAAAAATTGACTGAATTTTCTTCTGTTCCTCGCATGTTTGCCATATTTGCTGTGTATTCCATCTTATCCAATGTCAAAGAACATTTATTTACATTATTTATAGAATAAATCAGAAAACTAATTTATCCTACCATAAAGTCTATAAAGTGCTGTACATTCTTGAAGAGAATTAATTTTAAAAGTAGTTAAATGATGTGAATTTTTTTAAAATACGTTTAGGGAAAAAAAAAAACTTATGCAGTTACATGAACTGCTAAATCTATTATATCCCAAGTTTGTTCATACTCAGAGAGAAATTTTTGCTTTGAGTTGGTGGGACTGTATTATATAAATAATGGTTTTGCATTGCTAGCATTTTGTCTCAATTTGCTGTTGGAAAATTAGAGACACCACTTCACACTAGTCTCTAGTAAAAACAGTAATGATTTCAGTAATGAGAATTTTCTGCAGTTTCCAATTGATAGAGAATATGGCAAGAAGGGGAATGATTGCATGGATATCTTTGATAATTATCATATTGAAGAAGTCAATTATTGGGCCAGATTCAAAAAAACCTTTTCACATTTGCCTTTCCTTCTGGTTCATGAAATTGCACACTGTTTCTTTTTGGTGGTTTATGTCTCTCTGTTTCTATAAATTAGCTTGTGCAATCTGTCCCTGTGACCTCAGGAACAATTATCCTTCTGTTTTTGTGAGGCATCTGAGCACTGATGCTGAGACTGAAAAACTTACAAAAGCTGATATTGATAATTTGTCCTGTAAGTAAACATAAGCTGTGGATAACATTGGACTGGAAGGGTAGGGTTTTTTGTATCACAACTGCACACACCACTACACAGTAGGAGGAAAGGGTAACTTGTCAGCTGCTTATGGATTAGAAGGAAAGAAGTGGGGGGGGTCTGCTTCTAAGTCTAGCAAATTGTTATGGATTTTTAGCATTGAGTGTGAGATGGAGACTAATGTGTTCTTGTTGGTTCCTCCTGTAGCTCTGACCCTCTAACATCAAAACAAAACTTTTAGAGCAACCTGTGGGCAGGAGGAAGGGATGATCATTAAGATTACAAATTGTGTATGTACAGATAGAAAGGGAGAAAAAATGATGATATAGAGAACAAAGATGAAATGGACTTCTTGAGGCACTTAGACCTGTCCCCTTCCCCACTCTCAGGTTTCCACATAATATGTTTATGTTCCTAAACATTTACTTCCCCCTCGTCACAGCTAATAAAATACCTTTCAATGCATTGTGATAAACCCAAGATCTGCAGAAAGAAACAAAAGCATGAACTGTAATTTTTCACAAGATTAAAGCAGGAGAGATCAAGACACTCAAACAGCAGTTCAGTGTCCTGCAAACATTACCTTTGAGGTCAAAAAGATAGCTAGGAAAGGCTTTTAAACCCCAGCTTTTCTTTTTACTCAACAATCACTTATATTCTGTCACATTTTCTTTCATTTTTAAAGGGCATAAGTGCTCTGTACCGATTTAAAATTCCATTTTAAAAGTTCCACCTGTGGAGGCCTGGGAAGCACCCTTCATTTATGCCAAGTTATTACAAGAAAAATTTATTGGTGTGACCATAGACCATTACATCTCCTAACTAAAATAATTCTTCTCTCATCTTAATATTTACTCCTGTCCCTACAATATTTGCAGACTTCCTCAGCTTCCCTTTCCAGTTTCATTTCTGTAGACTAAACAATCCAGCTTTTAATCTATTTTTCAATTAAAGCAAACGTTCTCCAGTCATCTAATCATTGTATTAGTCCTGCTATGAAACCCATTACAAATTAAATTTACATTTGTTAAATAAAAAGGGATATGAAGCATATGCAATATTCTGAGGTTTTTCCAATTTGGAAACAGATTCTGAGCTAAAGTTAATTTACTATTAACTTTAAAACAATAAGGCACTTTATCTTTCTTGTACTTGTTAAGTTAGAGTGTTACCTTTAATGCCTTTCCTGACATATCATGTGGTACAAAAAGGAATCATAAAAAGCATTTGTTTCACAATCATCCTTTGTTTGTTCTTTTTTCTTTTGTTGCTTTTTTTCCTCTCACTAATAGAAAATAAAAAAACAACTGGTGTTGATTTTGTTAAAATATGTCATCGCAGTGTCACCATCATCAGAGAGTATATTATAGTGATAAAAATAGGCATGCTGGGAGCATACATATAGTGTTTGCATTGTCCACTTTTAAATGTTACAAGTAACTGTGAAAATAAAGGTCAAGGTTTCGTATATCTATAAAATGTCATAAATATTACATGTAAACATAGTTGAGAATGTGTTACTGTAGTAAAGTATATATAGTAATTAAATGCCATCCAAGCAAAGAAATATTATATTAGTGGAACATTTATTTTAAAAAATCTATAAAGCTGGTATATCAAGTGTTTTCTACTGATCTGATATTGCCTGTGGATTTAAGTATGTTGCCTGTGGCTATCCTGCAGCTTGAGAGGAAAATACCTAGGGATTTCAAATCTGACTGTGTGATGCTGTGACTTGATTGATCAAGACTGAACAAGCAAGAATGAAATGGGAAAGGGCAGGAATTTGATCACAGTAGGTTGAATTCTATTATACTTATTATTTTTCTTGCCAACTTAAGAGGTACAGGAAAAGAAAAGCCAATCTTAAAGACAGTATAATGGAAGCATAAGGTAACAATCTATTGACATACATTTCTGAAAGAAAAAGTAACACAAAGCACAACGCAATTACAACAACTGTTAGAGAAAATGGCATAGCATATGCAGAAGATGAGATGCAACCTTCAGTCTTAGTCTCTGGTTGTGTTTCCTTTGGGATCAACAATTCATTTCATGATACAAACACAAGTGGAAATTGGAGGGAAATATAAAATATTTTCAGTTATGAAATATTTGCTAGTCATGATGGCAGATTTCTTATTGCTAGTGACAAGAATGCTATTAAAGATATTGCTAATACTTTTATTCCCCTGTCAAATGCTGAACTTGCTTGTTTGAGCATTTCATTTGATAATTGCTGTTTGATGGCCTTAGTCCTTGATTATTCAGCTGTATAAATTAACATGTAAAAATCTAGTCTTTATTTTTCAGAAAAGCACATGTCCGAATATCCAGAGACACGAACTGAGGGGAGGGGGAGATTTTATGTTTCTAGAGGGGGTGACTAAATGACTCTTTAGGTTATAATGCTATTTCGAGTAACACATAAGTGGGGCTCAACCAATTCATAAGCTTTGTGCTGACCTATTGTGCTGAGGTGAATTTTATCCAGGCAATGAAACGCTTCCGTGAAAAGAATCAAGAGCAGCAGCATAGTTTAATATTAAGGAACCAAATCCAGATGTGATACATTCAGTGGATCTTTGCTTCCCCAGTAGAATTCCAGTGGCTAAAATGTCAAGTCTTAATTCAGTCCAAAACATTTGAGCTGCAGTCTTTCTGGTCTGACATCCTTTATGCAATTTCCTAGTAGTGTTGCACTTCATCTTCAGTCAGTCATGTAAAAAAAAAATCCAGGAGTGTTAATTAGCTGAAGGTAATGGCAACAGAATGTGTCACTAACCATTGAAATATAGTCTGAAAATTTAAAAAAATACTTAATAAATCACCCCACTTTGTCAAATCAAATCAGTCACTATAATAAACCAATGACAGTGCAGTGCACTGATGTATAGAAAATACTGAGCACAAAATATCACCAGTGATTAACAACCTATCATGTACCACAGACCATAATTCACCTTTCTGGGAAAGCAGTTATGATAAAATATAATATAATAAAGTCTTTCAGCAGGTGCCATTATAATGAGGAAAACTGACTTCATGGAGTCTATGCATTCAGTGAAACTTCTATCAATTCTAGAGGCAACCATTTCTTAGACTGACTGCAGTTTCCCTTCATTTTTATGGACTATGCCTGTTGAAACCAAATTATGCACAAAGCTTGTAACAGGAGTAGAATTTGCCCTGTGCTTCTCTTGCAAATATTAAGGTTCTTCAGCTTCTAAGACAGTGTGCTTTTTTTTTCCTATTTTGATACAGAAGTCTTCTTCAATATTTCTGATTATCCGAATCAAATGCTAGCCATGCTCCATTCACCATTTGTTTTACCTGTTATGCTGTTATTTGCTTTTTTTTATGTACATCATAAAAAAGTAATTTTGGGAAATGGATTCATTAATAACTGTAATCATAATTCTGTAATTTTAATTTCTTCAGAATAGAATGAATAGCTGCTGCGTTATTTTTTTAATTTACAAGCTGGAAATCTAGGGAGCCGAAGAAAGTAAAAGGTTTTTTGTAGCTTAAAAATGGACTCTGGCTGTTTATGAATACAATAGTGATGGTAAGGAAAGGATTGATAAATCAGGTGAGGCACAATATAATTAACTTTANCAGCCAAGGCAAACCCACCACACTGAGAATGGTAAAAGTATATGCAGCATGTCTAAGGATGCAGTCTTGCAAGCTGTTACTACTGTGGTGGCCTTGATTTTGTCATTAGCACAGCAAAACTAGGTGTTGTACACATTAACAGCAAGACAGAATGAAAGTGCTGCTTTTTGTGCAGCTATGACTCAGTCAGTGACAGCTAGCACTCTGCCTTGTTAAAACAGGAAGGTACAGAGCAGGTTGCATTTGCAGGAGGAGAACTAAAGAAGCACATGAAGTTCATCTCTCCTGTACTTCTGGAATCTTCAGGCCAACAAGGTAAGTCTGGTTTGTTTGGCCCTTTCCATTTTACCCTTATTTTATGTCTAGGGATTTGCTATAAAAAAGAGCTGTCTAATAAAGTTAGGAGCATTTTTATCATCTATGAACAACACAAATTGGTTGAATTCAGAGCAATGTTTCATTTAAAAACAAACTGGAGATCAGACAGTGCTCACCAGCTGGCTGTGGAAATATTTTCATAAGATCTAAACAAGATTTGTAGCATTTTTAAATCTCATACAGAGACAGCTAGTGACATGGCAGCAAAAGTCAACTTCCAGCTGTGATGTTCCTTCTCAGTGATGAGCTCAGGAGGAATGAGGTGTAAATCAACAATGCTGTCATGCCTCTGGGCATCACCAGTCACTATGGGCAGTGCTCCTCTTGTATGTAACTTCCAGACGCTGTCAGGGCTCGGGCACAGCCACTATTTGCTGGTTTACAAGCCAGCATAGAAAATGCTGGAAGGTAGTTAAACAAGTGCCTGGTTTATTAGAGCAATGAGAGAGACTGCTAAACATTGAACCCTTCAGCTAAGAGAATCGTTTAGGTGTGAGAATTAATATGGTATCCCTTGGGTTATAATAATGTATAAAGAACTGTAATGTCTCTGTGCTGGACCTTGCTGAAACTTGAAGCTCCTGACTCTTCTTCACTGGATTTATACTGTTTTGTTTCATTTTCTTTTGTATGTGATAATTGTCCTAAAAAATGATTAGTCTGAGTGGCTATTTTGGCAGCTTTGATTATGTGTCAGCTACTATAAAATTTATGTGCAATTTTATGGTTTGGTGTAGTGAGTGTCCTTGCATCTACTAATGACTGAAATTAATTTCTATTGCTTTTGCAGGAGTTGCATTTCTGTACACATTCCTAGAAATCTGCCCATGACATAATTTCTCAGCATAAAAGACGTATTTCTCCTCACCTTCATACACTCTTCTTGCATTCTTCATCCATTCAGACTTCAAAAGAATATGCCTTTGATCCTAAAATTCAATTGAAGAGAAGGCATGGCTAGTGTGAGGTATTTTGCTACCCTCAGTAACTTAAAAATTGTCACTCTTCTACCTTGACAGCACTGATTTACTGATTAATGGACCATCATCTTGCCTTTGTATAAAAGCAATTGCTCTTGGCTCCTACTGAGTTATCAAAGGAGCTGTGAAACAGAATGCTACACACTGTACAAATTTCCACCACTCAAAACTCTCTGAGAGCCACTGAATTGTATTAGGGCAGCAGCTCCTGGCTCCTGATGAGTTCCTGGGGCAGATGACCTATTGCTCTCAATAAGGACAATTTGGTAGCTTGGGACTGTACAAATCAGTAACCTCCACTAGACTGATCTGTGCCCCACTGAAATACTGTACTCACACTTCTTTCAGCTTTGATGGGAGCCCCACCAACCAGCCAGGTTAGAAGGGTTCACACAATCCTTATGCCCTCTTTGTATTTCCATTGAAACACAAAATAGATCTTAAGTACTATACAGTTAATCAATTGACTTAAATCAGTTGTCTGCATGCCTGGTGTCTGGGATAGGGAAATTGCAAGTGTGTTGTTGATGGAGGAATCCAATTCTATTTGCTACTGAATGACTCCTTACAGTAGTGTGGAAACCTGATGTTCTGGAGGTTTCATACCCCTTCCAAAGTTTTCAGTTAGACCTGTAGTGTTCATGTTATTTTGGCTCTTGAGAGTATATTTATTGTATGTGCAAACCATTCATTCATCACCTAATTGTCCACAGAGTGCAGTTGTTCTGTAGATTCTATTTTCAATAGAGTATTCTGCTCTTCTTTCCCTTCACTTTGATATGCAGGCAGCTTCTGACTGTGCTTGTGCACCCTGTCCATCTATTCAAGTACAGCTACCTTGGGTGTAAACTCCTCCTCTGGTATTTTGCCTTCAGAAATTTTAGAAGGTGTGAAGAACATAAAATGTTGCCTTCTACTTCTTTTGCAGCACTGACTGTGCCCAGTTCACAATTTTAATTCTTCTAGATTGTATCCTAAAGGTAATGGCATTATATTTTATAATTAATCTTGACAAATTCAATAGTACTTGTAGCCCATGTCCAAACCCATCTTTTGAGTTTGGAGTTAAAAATGATCACTTGTCTTGCTACCTCCCTACTCTTGAAGTTTGCATTTTCCTCCTGCCAACAGTGTATTTCTTATAAGTGCACATCTCACAATTTGATATATGGCTTATAAGGTCTTGAAGATACCATATGTCAAAAAAAAGATAATTTAAGAGGAGTTTTATTAACTGAAGAATAGATGTGTCCATAGGATAATTTATTCCTCATTAAAGGAGAAAATGTATGACCTTTGTAGAACTTAAGCCTCAAAGAGCTGATAGGTAGATGGTGTGGAAGGTTACATTTCTAGAAGGTACTTGTCTCAGAAATTTGGAGTGAGTTGTTGTACAGAAATTTATGTTACATACATCAGTCAGCTAACGCTATTAGGTTGTTTTCACACAGCATAATGTGTGACAGGTTCTAACAGAACTTAGTTGATGTAAATAGTAGATTTGTCCTAAGTATCTAGTTTTCCATTGTTTTGCATGGGTGGGAAGTGAAGATTAGCAGAACTCTCATTACTAGAACTATGACCAAGGTTATATTTGCAGTACTAAACAGAGACTGAGATAAACAGTACTAATCAACAAGATTCTTTTTCTGAACTTGTCTTCAGTGACTTGATTACTGACCTACAGCGATCTACAGTGACCTACATGCCTACAAGTGACCACAGGCTCAGAGCAGAACTGCAGAAATGCACAGTCCCATTGTCTGTGGACATTTTCTCACTGAGTGTATGCTTGACATAACTGCCAGTAGTATGTTTTGTGGTGGCCACAGCAAAAGGTGCACACACTAGGCACTGATGATCATCAAGTTTTGAGAGATCTTTTTTTCACCAACTCTACCCTTCTGGCTTCCTCTGCTTTCTTTAACAATATTCAACCAGCACAGGTGCTGAAGATTCCCCACAAATAAATATCGGGGCTATTTATGTAGCAATATAGCTTTTCAATCTTTTCTCTCTCAGTTTGCATCCTCTGGAGAAGGCCGATGAAAAAGGTGCACAACTCATGCCAACCTATTTAAAAGGCTTTGAAAGCAGATAGCCTTTCTTCTATGTGGTAGTGCATCCTTATTTTCTGCCTTAAACTGTCGTCTTTGAGCTTACTTACCAAAGGGTCTGTCAGCCTCAGTTCTTTTGGCTTCTTTCTTGCCCCATGTTCAATTATTAAGTTTTTCAATTTTCATCCAGATTTGAAAGAGAAATTTTAAAAGAAAATAATCAAAAGCCAAACACATAAACTGACAGAGGATTTAAGGTCATTCTCAAAAGCTTCTGATTTTTGGAAAGGTTTCTTTCAAAATGTTTTGGGGTTTTTTTCCAGCATGTTAATAAGGAAAACTAATACAGAGCTAGTTATGATAATAATAATTAAAAAATCCAACTATTGTCTACTACATTGCCGTAAAATTATTTTAATATTTACAACCCTGAGTTTAAGAACTTATAGGAAGCTATCTCTAGTTAATTTGAAACTTTATGATACAAATCTATCTTAAAACCTCTAATACAGACTTCTAGACAGATCCATTGCATGTGTCTACCTCTTGTGTTCCGAAATTTTTCTTTTAAGCCTGCATCACTCATCTTAGACCTCAAATGTGATAAAGAATGGCAGGGAAAAAGTCCTAATCTGAATCCAGTCTAGGTTTGACTTAGAATAAACATCTCATTTTTCACCCTGTAGCCATAGATTTCACTCTAACACATCTTACGAAGTCCCACTTGAATATATCCCACAGAATCTTTTTCCTAATTCTTCCCAGACCTTACACTAACTCTGGATATTACTTGTCTATGGAGGACTTTCTTTTTGACTCCCAGTAGATCCACAGAAAATTTCTAGGGTTAGTTCTGGCAAAGCCCAATACTTCTTCTGTCAATTGCAGAACTCTATTTATTTATTTGCTGGATCTGAAGGCAAGAGTGATCCATCTCTGTGCCTCAACTGTACTTACTGTGAACAAGAGGTGATAGAATATAACAGGCATTCTACATAAAACTTTAATTTCAGTTACTATATGTTAGATAAAAAAAGGGATATATGCTGCAGATTTTTTGCTAGGAAATAATATTTAAACAGCAGCTCTTCTAGTTGTAGTTCCAAAATTAAACCCATTTAGAATGCACTTACTCTAAATAGAAAATGTCTTGTAAATGCAATTGTTCTATTACATGAAATCACATCCCAATAATTGTTTTTCTGGGTGTAAAGCATTTTATATAACTGCAGTTGTGTGATGAAGTGAATATTAGTATACTGCACATATGAAACTTGTACTGTAATTGTAAAGAAAAATTACTTTCCTTGCATTCAGCCTAACATTTTTTTAAAGGAGTCATTTGCATTTATGAAGTCAAGTCCAAAATGTGGAGGTTTTCACTTTTTGGAAAAATGTGAACCTAAAACTGAAACAAGGAAATTAATGAAGGTGTGCCATTACAAGGTTTAGGTTTGGACAGTCCAGAATCAAAAGTGCCAGGAAAATGAAGCTCTTTTTTAACTGGAAGTAACATTAATCTAAATTGAAAAGGCAGAAAGCAGGAGGTTGAAGAAAGATTTCAGTAGTAACATTTTCTAGGTAAGGTGAATGTATGGCATAGTTAAGAAATCCATACTGGGGGCTAAACTTCCAAATGTTAGACTACTTAGAATTATTTACCATGTTCTATTTAGCAGAAAAATCTTTTAAACCGCAATTGAGCTGTTTCTCTTACAGGATATGTATTTACTGATGAGTTAATCCTAGGGAACAGAACTGATAGTCTTCTCTATCCTTTCTATATTGGTTCATCCATCATTAAGTTGCACGATTCACCTGCCAGTCACAAATAAATTCCATATGGATGCTGCTTGATAATTAGTCTAATTTACTTTTTAAATGAGGAGATGACAGAACAAGCAAGACACTGAAGATAACAACTTTAAAATAAACCCCTCGTCATGCACAGTCATGTATTGATGTTTAACATCTGAATACCAATTTAACCATGGGTTAAAAACTGAGTTTAGATTAGGAACAGTCCAAGTGAAGTAACATTAAATTGTTGTAGGTCAGAGAACAAAAATCATCCTAAGGAAAAGAAGGGGCAGGAGAGTAGTTGGAACAGAAAAAATGTGGAATACGAAAGAAAAGGTGTGGTTGTAGTTAATTCACTAAAACTGCTTAGCATCAAACTAATTTCACTCCCTAAGAAGTCAGTAGGAATTTTACTTCTGATTTTAGTGAGAATAATTAAATTAAGTGGGTCAAGAGTCTGACTCATATGGTTCTATACTACTTCTTAAAATAATTTGGACTCTCCATTACAGGTTGATTAGATTTTATGTCTAGCTTTTTGTTAAAATTTTGCTGTATTCTTTTAGAAGAAAAGTGGGAAAATGGCAAGAAAAGTACTTAACTGATCAAGTTAATGGTTAATGTGATGATTGCAAAATATGTAAAAATCTTGAAGAACAGTAGCAGAGGTAGGTAGGTATAGATTCTTTGGTTTGCTGTAATATTGATCCTAATTTCCTTGTAAAGGAAAGTTGTATAATATTCTAATGTTGAGTGTCTTGTGGTACACATTATGAAAGGCAGAAGCAACTATTATAATAACTCATTACAGTCTATCTTCTGTTCTGTGCTTCATCCTCCTGCTCTAATTTGATCTAAAAATTCACCAAGAGGTGAATCTCCGAGGACATGACTCCTTTGGGAACTTTCTCTGCGCCAGTTTCAAAGTGCCTGCATGACCTGGGATGAACAGAAATGAGTAGAGAATTTCTGCTGTTGGATCTCAGAACATTTATTTCTGATATGTATTACCTCCCTGGAAATGTGTCTTTTGGTTTTGGTTAATGAGAAAGTTGACAAACACATTCTATTTCTGAACTCTGCTGCAGCTGTTCTCAAATCTTCAGAAATAGTTCAGGGACACAGATATGTTTGTCTTCACCTTCTATGAATAGATGATAGGGTAAGTATTGCCCTCCTTTGTTTCAACATCCATTGAAGCATGATGTAGGAGCTCCAGTTATTTGGTACTCTATTCTTGGAAGCTCTGTCCCTAACATATGCTCTTTGTACTCAGGCTGTTGTTTCTTTCACTGTTTTTTATAATAAGATAATTGCAATGGATGGATCTAATTCAAACAGAATAACTGTCAAAATGAAACAAAAAAAAATCTCTGGGTCTTTTTTGCTCTCCTTTTTTACCAACACAGTAAGAAGCTCTTTTTTTGCTGGTAATGCTAAAAGATTTGGTTAATTTCAAGCTTAAGTACAACTATGATTTTCTCAGTGACAGAGACAAATATATATGATCTTAACATTCTGTGAAATGTACATGTACAAAGCACCAAAGGCTCTGCCTCTGGAATAAAAGAGTGATTCTCGAGTTCCTTGTAAAAGCAGAATTATAATCAAAGTTTTTATTTATTTGATGGAAATTTGATGTCTTTTAAATTATACTTAGTGTTTGTAGGAAAATTACAACTAATTCTTTGCATATAAAAAAAATATAGAAATTCATAAGGATATGGACAGTTTGCTGCACTTAGGCAGAGCAATTCTCCTGTTCTCTACCTTGCCAAACTGGACATAACTATCAGAGTACTAATTTGATTAGGTATGTGGACATCCTACACCCAGTCTTTCACCTGACCCTGGATTTTCAGCACTCACTGTCAGACCATGAGTCCACAGTTGATAGCAACCTCATGACAACCCTAAAAGACAGTACAGACACATAAGTCATGTCTCTGCTCCTGTGCTGTACACACAAAGAGCATTTTCTCCTGTGATTGTTCTGAAGACAAGGAAAATAATGCTAGTGCTGCTACAGAGAGTTAGACTCAACCACAGAAATGCATCTAAAATGCCTTTTCCATTGGCAAAATCCATTTAGAGATCGATTTTTCAGTTATGTAATCAAACAAACTAATTCCTGAAGAAAAAAAAAAAAAGTGATCAAAGAGGCTGTTTTCCTCCTGGCAAAACCAGAAAGAAAATCAAGTGGTAGGGCTTTTTATTAAAAAAACCCATCCTGTACTCATTTGAGTCAATTCTGAATATGAGGCTCCATATTATGGAGGTGATTATGTCTTTCACATGAGTGACAAAATGCAGAGCATGTCAGTATTGTTCTGCAAGAATGAAGTTGTTAGCATCCTATTCAAATTCCAGTTTGGGAAATGACTTTCTCCTTACCTAAGTTCACTGCAGTTCCAAATGGATGCACTCTTTAATTCCTGTTATAAACTACTATGTAAAGTCAGTATAGCCCCTGCAATTTACCCTAGAACTAACTGCAATTCCTGGCTGTCTGAAAAGATTCTTGTATGGCATACATTCCATTTGTAAAGACCTTTGAGATCCTTCTGAAGTGATATGTGTATATGAACATATCACTTTCCTAGGTTAGATAAAATACAGAAAGTGTTTTTTAGCTAAAACAAGACAAATTATATAAAATTAACCAAACTTCATAGGAAGGAATGGATCAATGCATCACTCTTTAGATACTTTGTTCTCTTCATTCACAGTTCTGACAGCTACTTCACCAGCAC
Organism: Brachypteracias leptosomus; assembly: GCA_013401335.1. NCBI lineage: Eukaryota > Metazoa > Chordata > Aves > Coraciiformes > Brachypteraciidae > Brachypteracias > Brachypteracias leptosomus. The sequence continues at coordinate 9,082 of VYZX01027631.1, read as the reverse complement.
CATTTGTGTAGAAGGTGGTAGGAGATGGGAGAGAGGGGAAAAGGTTGGCTAAAGAGAGAAATTATTTTGTAGCTGAAGTGCTGGGGCCTGAGCTGTGGGCCCTGAGTTGGAGTTGACCAACCCAGCAACATGTTTTGTTCCCCAAGGCCCCAGAGGCAGAACCTGGCCCACCTGTGTAAAGCCCTGCCTTACCCCAGGTGATTGTTGTTGAGGTGGTGGACGAGGTTAGAGAGATATCAACTAGGAACTGAATCAGTTTGAGAAGCAGGAGGTTCTGAACCAGTTGGAGAGAAGCAATAAGAGGCTGATAAGTTTGAGGAGAGTTCCTGAGGGAGAGTTCCTGTTGGGGGCAGCTTGTTGAGCTCTCTCAGTGGTGTGTTCCACTTTGGCTGATGTGAGATGGAGAAGAGCAAACAGATGAAGAATAAAAGAACAAAAGATGAAGTTATACTGAGGGGATTTTGCTGAATTTGGTGTTGGCTTGAGGAAGAGGAGAGCTAGCAGCACAGTAGCTTAATCTTCACCTGAAGGATATGTAACATTGATAAAGTTAGGTTGTACCATAGAGGAGGAGCCTGTTCCTTCTCTAACAGGAAACATCCCTCCTTTGACTCTTGACTCTCAAGACAGGAATACTGCTATTGCTGCTGTATTTTTGCTCCTGATATTACACTGGCTGTTAATACAATAAAGAGAGTCCCTGAAAAGCTGGAGGATTTACTCCATTAGCTTTAAGATGAGAAAAGAAAGGGGGAAAAATGTCAGACATGCGTTCTGGGCTGCTGATGGATGGTATTGTTTTGACTTTATTACTTACACCAGTGGTTCTAAAAGATTCTTTCATTTCAAAATACATTCTATAGACTAATTGAGAAAGAGGTTTTTATAAGCAATGCAAAATTACTTTGTTTTTTTTGTTTCTTTCATCCCAATTATCCGCTGAGATACTTGACTTATTTTTTGATCTTGAAAAAAGGTATTTTTAACTGAATAACAATTTTTTATTCCACAGGTAAAATTTATCACCAAGAGAAATGCACAGACTCCTGTCTGCAGAGATAAAATTTTGCTATATAATTGCCAGATACTTTTACAGTTCTTTTTCATAAACTTCTGTGATTTGAATATATTCTTTGTATAGCTGAATACTTTTTTTTAAAATTTATGTAATATTTGTTGGTTTTACACACCCTTCTTTTTTTTTTTCTTTTTTTTTTTCAGTGGCATATCTCCAGAATTTTTCTTCTAATACAATACCTGTAACTCTTACTAGTGATTTGAGATGGTTACCAACATGCCTTGGAACACTGAAAACTATTATGTAAGTACCTGAGACTATTATGTAAACACCTGAGAATGGTCATATAGGAATTAGGGCAGCTACTCCCAAAAATGTGATGGGATCAATAGCCCAACTGAAGTGCAAGCAGCACTTCCCAATCCAAGCAGCATGGACAACAAACAAGAGGAGCTGGAAGACATTGTACAGGAGGAAAACTATGATACAAATGCCATCATGGAAACGTAGTGGGGTGACTCACACAACTGGAGTGCTTCAATGGATGGCTATAAACTCTTCAGAAAGGATAGTCTAGGAAGGAGAGGTGGTGGAGTGGCCCTGGATGTTAAGGAGTGTTTTGATTGTCTGTAGCTTAATAACGGTGACAATAGGGTTGATGTTTATGGATAAGAATCAAGGGGAAGGCCAACAAGACAGACATCATGGTAGAAGTCTGTTATAGACCACCCAACCAAGATAAAGAGATGGATTAAATATCCTATAAGCGGCTGGGAGAAGTCTCACAATCATTAACCCTTGTTCTTATGGGGATCTCCAACTTACCAGATGTCTGCTAGAAATACAATACAGCAGACAGGAAACAGTCCAGGAGGTTCCTGGAGCGCATGGAAGATAACTTCTGGACACAGCTTGTGAATGAGTCAACTAGGGAAGGCTCCCTGCTGGACCTGATGTTTGTGAACAGAGAAGGACTGTGATGGTTGAAGGCTGCATGATGTGATGGTTGGAGGCTGCCCTGGGAATAGTGATCATGAAATGATACAGGATTCTCGGAGAAGAGGAGGGTCAGCAAAACTGCTACCTTAGACTTCTGTAGGGCAGACTTTGGGCTGTTTAGGAGCCTGTTTGACAAAGTCCCTTGGGGCTTTGTCCTGGAAGGCAAAGGAGCCCATGAAGGCTGGCCATATTCCAAGAGGAAAATCTTTAAGATGCAGGAGCAGGCCATCCCCATATGCTGAAAGATGAGCCAGCGGGAAAGACCAGCCTATCTGAGCCAGCAGTGTGCCCAGGTGGCCAACAAAGCCAAAAGCACCCTGGTTTGTATTAGAAATAGTGTGGCCAGCAGGACTAGGGAAGCGATCGTCCCCCTGTACTCGACACTGCTGAGGCTGCACCTCAAATACAGTGTTCAGTTTTGGGCCCCTCACTACCTGAAAGGCATGGAGGTGCTGGAGCATGTCCAAAGAAGGGCAATGAAGTTGGTGAGGTGTCTAGAGCACAAGTCTTATGGGGAACAGGTGAGGAAACTGGGGTTCTTTAGCCCTGAGAAAAGGAGGCTCAGGGGAATTCTTGTCACTCTCTACAACTACCTGAAAGGAGTTTGTAGCTGGATGTTGGTCACTTCTCCCAAGTAACAAGCAACAGGACAAGAGGAAATGGCCTCAGGTTGTGCCAGGGAAGGTTTAGATTGGATGTTGGGAAAAATTTATTCACTGAAAGGGTTTTAAGAACTGGAACAGGTTGCCCAGGGAAGTGGTTGAGTCACCATCCCTGGAGGTATTTAAAAGACATGTAGATGTGGTGTTGAGGAACATGGTTTAGATTTGTCAGTGTTAGGTTAATGGTTGGACTGATGACCTTAAAGATCTTTCCAAACTAAATGATTCTTTGACTCCATGATTCTGCCTGTGGTAAGTGCTAATGATACTTAGCTCTCTCAGCACAAAATCCTGTGTCACTGGGGAATTGCACTGATTTCAGACAGTTGTGTTTGTGAAATCTTTAATCCAAAAATCCAAAGCAGGATACTGAGACCCAGTTCCATTATCTATTGCATAAAAATAGGATGGAGATAAATGTTGCTGGAAATCTAATCCAGCTGAGATGCTGAAGTTAATTTGGTTTTGTTTCTTTGTGTGTGAAACTCATTCAGGACTTGTAAACACTTTATGGATTTTGTGTAGTTTTTGTTCCTATTTGTTAAAAGAGTGTAGTGAATGACACTCCTCTCTCCAGTCCCCATTGTAATCAATGGTAGTATTGCCACTGACATTAAAAAAAAAAAAAACCCACCAAACAAAGTCTCACATTTTTGTGTACCTTAAAGGAACAATTGAGACAATTTTTGATGACAAGTGTCTTATATTAGCCAGATTGAATTCAACCCTTATTCCACAAAATCAAGCAAAATAAAACATAAAAATCAGATTTGGTGATAGGATAAAAGACATCTCAGTTGTAAAATCTTTAATTCTTAAGAATGAATAGATTCAAATGACACATTTAATGCTCTATGAAATGTATGTCATCTTTAAAGAAATGCTGTCATGTATTTCAAACTTGGTAGAAAAGCAGAATTTTTCTTTTTATATTGTGTGACCTATAAAATAAAAAAAAAAAGTGGCACCTAGTGGTTTTACTGCTTCAAATTGTCAGTAAGCATTATAGGTAATTACTACTTGTCCTGGTGCCAATGAATGCCAGTTTCAAAGATGGATTATAAATTTGCATGAATATTATACAATTTCTGTAACAGCTAAAATGTGTCTTACTTTCCAGAGCTTTTAATTTGTATAACCAACCTGTCTATTTCTAGATTTAGTCCACAGATTTGAAAATCAATTTTCTTTTCAGAAGTTTTTTTTTCCTATATAATTATAAAACTGTAGAAACCTCTGCTTCTATATGTTCTATATGCTTGTACTGTTGTCTTTAAGTTTGCATACCTTATGTTAATGTAATTATTCCTTTGGGTTACAGTATCTGTATAGCTATCAACTATTAAATAAGGATGTTTTCATTATTTTCCCTGTATAAGATTTCCCTATTTAATCATACACTTGTTTTTTTTTAATCTCTCTGGATCGTTATGATTGCATAATGAGAATTCTAAAATTTTGGCAATTTTACAGGTGCCAAAAGCAAAAGTTTTCTCATGGTTAAAGATCAATAAGATAATGAGTACTAAGCCAATAAGTATAATGTAATGTTCTGTGTCCGGTATAGTTTAATTACATATTTAGGTAATTTTCCTCTGGATATGATTAGCACAATCAATAAACTGACTGTTTCTAATGATGCTTGATATATGCCTATGCTATAGGCATATACTATACTATAGTTTTATAGACAACTCCAAACATATTTCCCTTCTGAACTCAATTTTACATGTATTACGAAAATTTATTTCTCATTTAATTAGTTTTGTCTACCCACAGGTCACCAAACTATCAGATTAGGAACACTAACAAATGAATTTCAGCACTGGTGTCTTAAGCAAGTAGGATAACAAGCTGGTTGTAAAGGTGCCTGATTCAGTGACTTTTAATCATTGTGGTTTGTGAGGCAAATAATGAAACATCAAATGTTCCTATTTATATCCTGGTTAGCTGAGCATAGGTGAACATGACTTTTTTTTTTTTTTTTTAAACTATTACAACAAATTGCCTCATGCAATGCCATTAATCAATTTATTAAAATCCATATAAAAAGCAGTTTGATGTTTGGGCTTTCCAGTATTTCGGAATAGTGACTGGTAAAAAAGCACTTGCTTTGAATTTTCAGAACAATTTCTTCATGCCCAATTTATATTCGTTTGTTCATGTGCCACATTACCCTTGGTGTGAAATAATGCTTCTCTTTTTCTGATACATTGCCTCTTTATATATCTGCAGAGGGCAATCATATCAAACCTTGGACTTAACTTTTGGTCAGCTAAAGCCTAGTCCTTCTCTTCCGTAGTATCTATTTCTCCATCTGATCTATAGCTCTTCTCTGTATCTGCAGAAGAAGTGATCAAGAGGTGGCTTTGCAAAATTTGAAAGCCCCTTGAGGTTTCTATGGTGGCAGAAATGATTATTTCTCTCTGTGGATGTTGAGAAACCTGTACCCAGCTTTCTCAGAGATACCTTGTTCTCTTTGGCTGCAGTGTGAGGGTGCTTTGGTGCTGAGCCAGGTAGGCACACTGATGTACTCTAACAGCAAAGAAAATCTTGTCCTCTCTTGTGTTACCTGTAATGTAATAGCTGACAAGTTTGGATGTTCCTAATCTGGCTCAAGTGCATAGTAAAGGGGTTTAGCTTAAAAACCCACAATGCTGTTTATTTTGATGTAAAATCTTGACAGTATAGGAGTGTCCTGAGCATTGTTGATTCTGGTGTACCTAAATTGCTGAGTTACAATCTGTAGTAGAGTGAAAGTGGAACAGAAGTAGATGCGATTAATTTCCAAGTTAGTCATTCTTGTGCTGCTCATACTTCTTTTATGGTTGCAGAAATATATCAGCTGCCTAGATTCAGGTTATACTTTGGATGGTACATTTGACTTCTAATGTGTGTGAAAAACAAAGTCTCAGGAAGGTCTGTCAATGGAGACTGTCACTCAGAGACAGAAATAGAAACAAATAAAAGCGGAAACATAAACATGCAGGGGAAGTAAAGAGGACCACTGGAAAAGAATGCTTTAGGAAAGAAAGGTAGTGATCTTTAGAAAGATATTTCTGAAATAATTTTCTATGTAATCTGAACAAATCAGAGCAAACCAAATTTATGCAAATTGCATATTTTTCCACTCTGTGTAATGTCTGTGTTACATCAATGAAGACTCTGCAGTCTCACTACTACAGTGAAGATTTTGTCGTCGATTAGAGTGAGATCAAGATTTTTATAGTAGTGCAATCTGGACTCATTTACAGCTACTGTGAGACACCAGATGCTCTCATCCTTTCACTACTCTGTAACTCTCATCTGTGAGTGTGACCAAATTAATTCTGAAGAGCACTTTGAAACTTACATGCTTATCCAGAGATTATGCATGGTAACATTCCAGAAAAATTCAATGAATATAATGTAGAATTGTTACTGCATGTATAGAAAACCACTTAAAATATTACTAAAGAAATATATCTGAATATGGTTTCCCACATTTAATTTTCTAAAGACCAGCAGAGACCTTACATAAAATTTTTAAAATTAAACCCTTTAAAATATTTAATTGTAATAATTAACTTAATGCATTAGCAATAAAATAACATTTTGTGTTATCAGTATTTTTAAAAAATTTGTAAATTAATAGGAGAAAAAGTGAGAAAACAACTTTCTCTTTCTTATCCCATATGAAAACTGGGAGATTGCTTTGCTTCCTTAAAACATAGAATGAAAACAGGCCATTAGAGGTTCTGTATTTGTATTTTTTTAAATCAAAACTTTATAATGTTCCAGTAACAACAACAACAAAAAAGCATTGAGGTCACTTTAGCAAATGTTCAGAAATGCAGAATGATATAAAGTCAAAGCGCTATCTGGTAGGAAAGATTTTGAGTGTATGCCAACAGTGGTGTCCAGGAAGATCTCTTCTCTTTAGTTTCTCTCAAATAGAATCTACAAAGAGTAAAGTTTTGTGACAATGTTCTTTCAACCATTCTTTTCCTATTTTTTAAAAAAATCAAAGTCTTAATTTTATAAGACTGTGCAGGATATATAAACATCTAACAAACTGTTGGTATTTCCTGCAGCCATCTAATAAGTGAACTATAATTCTGTAAAAACAGACTCTAATTGGGGTACATGGTGACCAAAATACAATAGTGCCTGATACATTTTTGTATTTTATAATCCTTTTGACCATGACATTCTTTGCATGTAGACTTAGAACTTTCAAATTATCCAACGAAATGATGCTGGTATATGTTTTGCAAAATGTTGGGAAATTTGATGCATTTGGGGTTATTTTATGTCTTTTTTTTTAAATAGGAAAACCAATTTGGACACATGTAAACAAAATACACAAATCTAAACAAAATAAACTTGTTGAGGTAAATCAGATATATTGATGAGGAATAAATGTTTTAATGACAAAGGAAATAAAGGGTTATAATGGACATATGAAAAATGCTCTAGTGATGTACTAGCAAATGGAAAAATAAGACTTTAAATTCACATTTCATTAAAATGAATCAGTGTATAAAAGCACACAATTTTGAAGAGTACAAAACCAGAGTTTTCAACAGTCTGCTTAGCCTTGTTTATCACAGGCATACTGTAATATTAGCAAATGACTGTGGAATTCATGGCACTTTATTCTCCTATTCTTCATATTTATTGGGATATAACTTTTGAAAGTGAGGCCATAAATGTTTTCTTTACCTACTAAAAGACATCTCTTTGTTTTTCATTCAATAGCTATACTGCCATTAGAACAATGAAATGCCTAATATCTGCAATGTATAGATGAGTATGTGAAATAAAGTATGCACCATGAATTATAATTTACCAAATCATACAGTAAGCTGCTTTTTAGGAAAAAGTTTACATCAAAGTAGAGCTAAGGTAGATTATATGACACATGGTTG